>LPNX010861001.1:117087-218281 GCA_001517045.1 Pseudotsuga menziesii | reverse complement strand
TGTAGGCTCAAGATCGTAAGAAGCCTTTGTTGGATTTACCCAATGGTGTTTTAGTTGTAGGTCCAAGAGGGATTCTAAGCTTTCCTTTTGGTGTTGAAGTTGATTTTTTACCACCACATATGACCATGCTCAAAGAAATGTATTCATTAAAAAGCAACAAGTTTGTAGTCCAACTTTAATGGTCACATGCAAACACAATGTGGTCAAGAAGACTATGCTCAAATATGCATAAATGCAAACCTTGCATATGAAATGGAAGTATAATGATTAGTTTTCGAAGCCATGGAGATGAAAGTGCCTACATAAATGTCAATAATGGTAAAGGTTGTTAATGGCCAAACTTCTTAAGCAAGACTGAGCAATATGACTCATAGTGGAATGTATGGGAAATTCATATCAAGGTAGAAATTTATGGGAAATTCATGTGTGCATTATATGACCTATTCTAAGTTTCCACTCACTCAAGGTGCCATTGCTTAAGCGATGCTTATGAGGCTATCCGTCGCTTAAGCGACGCTTATGAGACTAGCCCTCGCTTAAGCGACGCTTATGGCCACATTTTCAAAAAAAAAATTTATCTTTGTGATTTTTGGTAGGTTTAAAAAAGGAAATCCACGCGCCGTTGGATTTTGGATCGAAATGTAGTAGTGGAACAGACCACCATTGTGAAGGTTGAAGACCAGGTGTGAGAGTGAATGAATGAAGTTTCTTCTGCCCCATGTGACGGTGAAGAGGAGAGGCTGCTAGTGGAGTGGGCACGTGGGCAAGGACTGATAGTCCTACCACAACCACCACTGCTCAACATTAACTACCTCAACTAACTCCACAAGACATTCAAGAGGTGGGAGACAAGGGAAGATGGAAATTCAAACAAGGATTTCCCCCCAAAGACCAAGGTTGACATCCCCCCACACATTATCATTTTGAATCATGCCCTTTTCATTCAACGTTGCACTATCGTAGCTGGTTGTGGTTTATTTTATTTGATGTGCATGTTTACATGATGCCAAACCATAATGTGCCGGATAGCACGATATACCATTGACAATTATCCCCATTGCCGAGACATACACAACCAAATCGATGGTGGGGATTTTGCCTTTAGCTCCTCACCATGATTAATTACAATATATACATCATGCAAACGGGGTCAAAACTGGGGTGTTACAGTCAATATTTGCTACAACCTGTTCCAAGGATGGAATGAAAGGTTTTAATCCAAGCTCTACTGAGTGAGCTGGGTCCCCTTCATTGTGCTACTCGATGTGACGAATGAATCCACTGAATTATCATGGGCATGGTCTTGCTCCATATTTTCCATGTCTCAGTCTTCCTCCTCCTTCCTTTTAAGCTCTTCGAAAGCCTTTTCTATTTTCCTTTTTCTGTTCAGCAGCACTACTATTGCTTCCTTTTCCTCCTACGGTCATGATTTTATTTTTGAATATCATGCTTAAACCAGCCATGCTACATGCATTTCAATATATTTCCTCATCCATGTTCTTATGATGAGTATATTCGACATGTAATCCTACATACGCAGAGTGTTTCGAGTCGTTGTCCCAAGGATCATTTCTACAAAAACTTGTTTCTCTGAAATGAAAACATTCAATCTCCTTCACAAAATCAGGAGCACTCTTTACCTTAGAGAACTTGTAACTACCAATACTAAATGGTAGTGGAAGATAGATGACCTGTTTCATGTCGAACAAAAAGTTCCCAAATTCGTCTATATAAAGCTTCCTTACTACCTCTTTATGAATAACATAGTCTGTAGCATATTTTGGTAGCAAGGAAGGAGATTTGGATACCCCATACATTCTTAAATACAGACCTTCCTTTGATAAGAAATAATCCCCATATTCGCTTACCATCTCTAACGCTCCTTCAGACATGCAACTACAATCTTTAAGAAATATTATCTTGTACAATGGCATTAGAAAGTCTTCACAGATGTTCTTGTAGAAACTATAATACTTATGCACCCATAATATTTGGTATGCATAGTATATAGGAGTCCTGGAAGGTGTTATATTTTTATCATTTAATCAATATGATCTAGGATCTTATTTGAGAGAATAATATGCACAACAATAAACACAAGAGACAAGAGACATAAAGAGTTTGCCTCAGGAAAACCATAAAGGAGAAAACACCGTAATATTCCTCAAAGATAGAATGAGCACCAATGGAAAAACATAAAGATGATCTCCTATAGCTGATCTCTCTCACACTTGTGTGATCTCCTTCTCTCTCACTCATTCACTACATTTGAGTGAGTGTGTGTCTCAAATAGAGAGGCTCACTCTCTATTTATACTAGTTTCCAACTAGACAATTACTTACCAGGGTTAACTTCTCTAGGAGAGTCTAATAACCCTAGTACCCCAAAACTGTGGGGACTATTGCCACGACTTACAATGGAGGATTAAACTATATGACTTTACATGACTTAATTACATTAATGATTCTCCCAATAGGAACATCGGGGTACAAAGAAATACAATATATAAAATAAACAAGTGAATACATTTCGAAGTTACAAATACATCAACACTCCCTCTTAAATAGGAAGGTGTCTCTACTGTGGAAAAAAGGAAGGTGTTCTCTTGACACAATCCATTAGCACAAGTCTTCATCACTGGATCACTCATCAAAGCTGGATCATCACTAGATCATCATCAAAGCTGGATCATCACTGGATCATCATCATCATCACTTCTCACGCTATGTTGAGCAAATGGTGCTATCTCTCAATTCTACTCGTCATAGGAAGTTCTACAGAGCCAACCCCTTTTCATATTGGTTGTAGGCCTAGCTTCCATGTAGGTATTCATATTCTTCAATGATTATGTATGACCATGGGAGGCCCAGCCTTCCACCATGTCAAAAAGGCCTTCCCAACACTTATCTCTGACCATGAGAAGCCTAGCCTGCCACCATGTCAGAAAGGCCCAACACTCACATCTAACCATGGGAGGACCAGCCTCCCACCATGTTAGAAAGGATCATCCAACACTTATATCTGACCATGGGAGGCCCAACCTTCCACCATGCTAAAAAGGCCTAGCACTCACATCTGACCATGGGAGGCCCAGCATGCCACCATGTCACAAAAGGCTCATCACTTACATCCAACCATGGAAGGCCTAGCCTTCCACCATGTCGAAAAGGCTCAACACTTAAATATGACCATGGGAGTCCCAGCCTGCCACCATGTTAGAAAGGCTCAGCACTTACATCCAACTATGGGAGGCCCAGCCTGCCGCCATGTTGAAAAGGCTCAGTACTTACATCTGACCATGGGAGGAACACATCCCGCAACCATGTTAGAAGGGATCTACACTTACATCTGACCATGGGAGGAACACATCCTACAACCATGTCAAAAGGGATCTACACTTACATCTGATCATGGGAGGAACACATCCCACAACCATGTTAGAAGGGCTCTGCACTTACATATGACCATGGGAGGAACACATCCCTCAACCATGTCAAAAAGGCTCTGCACTTACATCTGACCATGGGAGGAACACATCCCGCAACCATGTCAGAGGGCTCTATACTTACATCTGACCATGTGGGGAACACATTCTGCAACCATGTCAGAAGGGCTCTGCACTTACATCTGACCATGGGAGGAACCAATCCTTCCACCATGTCAGAAGGGCTTAGTACTTACATTCGACCATGGGAGTCCTAGCCTTCCACCATGATGGAAGGGCTCAACACTTATAACTGACCATGGGAGGCCTAGCCTTCCACCATGTTGAAATTTTTTATAGCTTAAAATGACACATCTCTACCTATGATCACTTTCCCATGATTCCGTCACATGTCGACACTTCCATGACGACACTTCATGAAAGTCACTGAAAAAACACCTAACTTGGAGGATCCATATGTTGCATTTTTTAACTCTATTTGACCTCATCTCTACACTTTTGGAAACATATTTCAGTTAGCTAAAACTTTCTAGAAGACACCAAAGACTGAAAATGCCTACAAATACCCGAAAAAGAGCATTTTTGATGTGTACGTGAGTTTCCTTAAGGAAACCCATGTATGTACGCGAGTTGCTATATATAATACTCATGTACGCCTTAAATATGTGAATTTCTGCATTGCAACCCATGTATACCTCCTCATGTATGCGACTGTTGTCTCTACAACCTATGTACACGTCCTAAAAATGTCAAAAAAATACGTGTTTTGAAATTTGGGTAGTTTGGGTATTTATGCAACTGACTCCTTCAGTTGTAACTACTTTGCCTTCGACCCTAACTCTTCATTAAGCATATAAATAGAGGTAGGGAGGTCCATGAGAGGGGACTTGAATATTTTCATTGTTATGCTAGAGGAATTGGAACTCTCTTTTCCCACACCTTTTCACTAGAAGCTTTCTCCTTATGATGTAGAGCTTGGAGGTTGAGTTCCTTGGAGAAGAGAAGCAGCAAAACCAGATCAAGGTTTCATGAAGTGCCCAACTTGAAGAGAAGGTATACTTGTACTTGTTTTCAAGATTAATAAATATGTGATGTCCTTCTTCTTCCCAAAGTATTGTTCAATGTGTGATTGAATATTTGTTTATGATCATATGCTTATGTTAATCACAATAGTTTCTTTTATTGTCTTGATTATCATTGCTTTATATGTGTTCATAATGGTTTGAGGAAGGTATAATTCCTTTTACAGGCCTCTTGGAGTGAGATGAGCAAGATGAGCAAGAAGAGGATTGAAGGGCTTCTTACATCAACCTTCATTTGGCTAAGGTATGAACCATTCCAATATCTGATATTGCTTATATATTCTTGCAGAACCATTTACATCTCTCTTTCAACATCGGTACATTGATGGCCTCTTAAACCCTAGCCATAGGAAACTTTCCTTTACAACAGAACTGGCGATTCCACTGGGGAGAGCCTTGTCTGTTTGGGTTTTCTCTGTCTTTTTTTTAGTCTTTTGCATTGTTTCAGGTCCTTCTTGCCACTTAGGAACACTTTATAAGTCTGATAGCATACTGCCCCTGCCTTCCTAAGGCATTTTTTGACCTTTTTAGAAATGTTTTCCACCCATACGCGAGTTGTAGACTGAACAGTCGCATGTTTGGTTTGGTATATGCGACTTTCTATGCTGTCAACCCATGTATGATACACAATTTTTCAGTGGTACAACCCACATGTGCTTGTACACGTGACTTGCTATATTGTCAACCCGTGTATAACACATGACCTATCAGTAGTGAAACTCACGTATGCCCCTTTAAACAGTGTTTTTTCCTCATTTTTGTGGGTTTTTCTATTGTTGTGGGTTGTTTTGTAGGTCTTTTGGTGTCCTATGTAGGTGCATGACTCTAGGGAGTTAGTGTCATCCCTTTTTGTTATTCTTTATCTATGTGGTAGGCCTTTTTAAAGCATTAGGGTTTGTTCTTTGGTCTTTCCCCCCACCTCCTTTGCTTGGTATGATTGTTGGATTATGTTTCTGGTCAGCCTCTGTTAGTGATATTTGTCTGAGTTCAAAAGCTTGTTGGTGTTGGTTTCCTTCTTGTTTTGTTGGTTAAATTCACCATGCCAAATTAATTGACTTGTCTCTTATGTAAGCTTTCCTTCCAAGTAGGGTTTTTACTGACTTTAGGGTAGTCTAGAGTTTGTTTGGTGGTTGTATAGTAGAGTCCCTTTTGCTTTGTTCTTGTTATCTACATACTTTGCTTTGTAGGTAGTTTTTCTTTTCCATTTATAAAATAAAAATAAAAAGAACATATACTTGTTTAATATGCATGTAGATTAGGGTTTTGTCTTTAATACACTGCATATCATTATTTTTGAAAAAATAAAAAGAATTGTTCTTTTGTGGCTTTCAAGTTTTCTATTTGAAAAAAGAAAGAGAATGGTTTTTCCTTTTTGCATTTCATTTCTCTTTGCTTAGTCATTTTCTTTTAGCTTTGAGTCAAAACACCACATAAGTTTCACACCATCTACCCTCTGACTAAAAACAGCCCTTAAAATGAACAATATAATTTAAAAATTATTAGTAAGTTTTATTTTATAGGTTCATACACCAACTAGCTCGGGCTAGACTTGTGGGATAGGGAGTTAAACTCTCCACAAGTGTTAAAATTTCAAGCGTAGTTGGCCAATCACTAGGTAAACCCTTTTCTATGCTAATTGTATCTGGGAAGCTTGTCTCAAACGAGAGTTAAGGATGAGGCTGCATGGAGGCTTGGACTGAGGAGATAACCCTCCAATTCCTTGTCAAAGCGTAGACCAAGGTTTTTGCGCATCTGGGGATTCTATCTTAGATAGGGTTTCGAGCTTTGCTACCTTGCCCATGCATATGAACCAGGCTTGCAACTGCCCCCCTAGACTGTCAATATATTTAAGGTAGCCTTTAGTCTCTTTGACATCTAGGGTTCATACACAGGTACACCGGAAGGCTATTTTTGGTTGACCTTGGACGGGCTTGGAAGGTAACCCCGATAGAAGGTGTGGGAGGGTGGTGGGTGATTCCTCCACTTGTGCCTAAGAACATCTATAGGGACTCCAAGTAACTGTCTATCAACTTTCTTCTAGAAATCATATCTTATACCTGTTTGTCTATTTGGCGTTAGGAATTTTTAGTGAGTGCTATTTGGTTTGTCTATGCTTAGTGTGCCTTTAAGTGTGTTCTTTGTAATTTTGGTTTCCTGTCAACCTCATACTTTGTCTCTTGGTTTGAAACTATGGCTAACACCCCTTTGAACACCAACCAAGAGATCCCTATGCTAGGAAATCCTTGTACTATTCCTCTCACAGGGAATGTTGGTGTTCCCTTGATGACCACCTTGAATCTACTTGGATTCACCCTAGGGCTACCGGTGTGGTTGTTTTCCACTCCAACCGTCCTGAATTGCTCCTGATGCTTCTCAAGTAAGCTCCTTATATCACGTGCATCAAAACATTGCTTCTCCTTCACCTGTAGTTGATTCTCCTCCTTCTACCTCATGTGGTGAAAGTACTGATACTAGTAACTGACAGTCTAAAAGGAGTAAAAGAAGGAGGAATAGGAAGAATGCACATAAGAAAGGGGGCACCCATTCAACCTCTGCAAGTCAAGTTGAACCTCACCACCCAACCTCTGAAATTCATGTTGGGGGAACCTATCCAACCTCTGCAGGTCATGTTGGATCTAAGCACTCAACCTCTGCAAGTCAAGTTGATCTTCACCATCCAGCTTCTGTTGATCATGCTGGTGGGATCCTTCCAACCTTTCTAGGTCACGTTGGATCTAGTCACTTAGCCTCTACAGTTCATGCTAAGGGAACCCGTTCAACCTCTGATGTTCAAGTTGAACCTCCCCATCCAACCTCTGCAAGTCATGTTGGATCCATCCACCCAGCCTCTGAAGTTCATGCTAGGGGCACACACTCAACTGCTGCAAAGTATGTTGATCCTAACCATTCAGCCTCTGTTGTTCATGTTAGTGGTGCTCATACAACCTATGCAAGTCATGTTAGACCCAGTCTCTCAGCCTCTACAAGTCATGCTAGGGGAAGTCTCTCAGCCTTTGTAGTTCATGCTGAAGACAATTTGTCAACCACTGCAAGTCATGTTGACATTGTTGAAAAGACTACCCATTCAAAACAAAAGCCCAAGTTTCCTTGTAATCTTTGTGAGAGACACCACCTTACTTATAAATTACCTTCTATCACAGAGGTGCGAAGAGTTTGGTTTCATGGTCATCCTGTTTTTGAACATTATGCAGTTTTTCTACAACCAACCTCTCTTAGTCAGGTTGGACCCAGTCACCCAGCCTCTGGTGGTCATGCTGGGGGAAAACTCTCAGCCTCTATAGCTAATTCTGAGAGAAAACAGTCAGCCACTGCTAGTCATGTTGACACCGTTGAGAAAACTGGTCGTTTTAAGTGCAAACTTAAGTTCCCTTGTAAGTTATGCAAGGGAGATCATCTTACTCACCAGTGCCCTACTATCACAGAGGTGCGAAGAGTGTGGTCCAAGACTCAAGAATTTCCTTCTCTTGAACATGTCACGTCCTGGTTTTGACCCCGTTGCATTAGATGTATATGATGTGTATATTGTAAATGATCATGGTGTGGGGTTAAAGTCCAAGACCCCGCCATTGATCAATTATGTTATGTTTTGGATTTGAATTGTCACCGATGGTATATCAGGGCATGCGGCATATATTATGTTGGTCATCATGTAAATATGCATCTATAATTAATTAAATGAACCCAACCAGCTACGATTACGGCAACTAAAATGAGAAAGGGGCATGATTTTCGCAAGGATAAGGATGTGGGGGAATTGTCCAACTTTAGCCAATGGGGAAAAAAAAATCCATGTGTTTTCTTACCTTGTTTATCCCAACCAATTTCATTGAAGAATTACTACTGGTGGTTGAGGCAGTTAATTGCTTTGGGAGTGGGGTGGCAGGACTGTCAGTCCTCACCCACACGCACACTCCACCACAGCGTTTGACTTCACCATGGAAGGAAAAACCTTCATGCACTCTTCACTCATGCAGACATTTTTTTTTCTCTCCACGACTGTGTTGAAGGCTCACGCACTTCCAATTCACATCCTTCCTGTTGTTGTGCATCCACGGACAAAAATGGAGCTGTTCTTCCTCACGCAGGGCCTCCATTGTCTGTTCATTCCTCACAGGGTCTGATTGTTCCTCTCACGCACAGGAATTTCGGGGTTTTCCCACGTCGTTCTTTTCCCTGTGAAATCATGGATGTTGTGGCTATCGAAAGTTGGTATTTCTCTCTTCCTTTGCGTGGTCTTTATGTGTTTTCTCAGAGATTCTGTTGCCCAGGACGGGCTATATTCCCCACGTTTGCTGTGAGCTGTGCTCACTGATACATTTCGGGACTATTATTTTCCCACGTGGTTGGCTGTGTTGCTGTGGTATTCCTTACATCTTTGGGGCTGTTGTAATTTCGTTTGAAGAGTCATTTTGGCCATGATAGGGCCAAGAATGACTCAGAATTTGTCTTTTCCCTGTTTAATCTGTGGCAGCTAAATTAATTGCCTAAGGGAAATGGTTGGTCTTCGGACTGTGAGAGGAGCAGGGAAGGGGGCTTAGTTTTGCTTGATAAACCTAGTGGCTAGAACCACATAGACAGAGCTAGAGGGCTAGCCTTCTTCTCCATCACCCCTGAATAGCACTGGAAGGGAATGCAGGGCCTGAGGGACTGTGTAGCAGAGAAGGGACTGATTCCTTGTGTTGGGTGTGTTTGGGTGTCTTAGAGGTCAGGCTAGTTCTAGTGTAGGTGTTCTTAGCTCTGCAATGAGCTCACCAGCTTAGCATTTATCCTTTCCCCAACTCCTTGATGGCCTGATAAACCCAACTTTGTTGGCTTGGCTGTGTTTGTATATTCTTGGCTATGTGTAAGCCTGTTGTTCCCTTATTCCTTGGAGAATCATGCCCAGCTCGGGGCTGGCAGCACTGCTGAGAGATTAAGGAGCACGCTGGCCTATGGTTGGGTGGAACGTTGCAGCGACGTAGCTGGTTGCGGAACGAATTCATCATAAGAAAAGTAATCTTGCCCATTTTTACTTATGCAACTATATTTACTGTCAATGATATGAAAATGATGAACATGTTAAAATGAATGCTTGTGTGAATGCATGTTGATTCCGCTGTGCAAGATAAATAATTATAGCTATGTATGATAAACAATTGCGTTTATGCATGTTATACTGCAATGCATTTTCTTTCAGCATTCTGTTTCTGCAAATTTTATGCCTATACATGTTCATGGGGCTCTTAGCCTGGGTGTTTGAAGCTTGTAGTCACGTCCTCTTCACCGGTCGGAGGCATGGGGACGTGACAGAACAACCTATAGTTTCTCACCAACCTACTCAACCTTTGGTTGATTAAGTGGTCAAATCAATCTCATCTTTGGCCGATCCCACTCTTCTTTCGGAGAGTGGGATTGACCAAAGATGACATTGGTTCAATCACATCAGGAGGGAGAGTGACTTTCATGAAGCGGTTGAATCGATTCCATTGTCGATCAATCCCACCCTTCCTTTGGAGAGTGAAGTGTCTTCTAGTCATATTTTATTCACTACTAGTTCAGCACTTACTGAACAAGGGGGCACTGAACTCATTTCAGATCAACCCCCACCAAGCTCTCAAATTGCTTCCTTTGATTGGGATAGCCTAGTTGATCTGCGCCTCCCTTCTGATGCACCTTTCCAGATAAAGGTTAAAGTTGAACAATACACGATTGCTCTTTGTATTGTTAATGAAGGAGTCTCAGTTAGTATTTTGTCTACTCATGCTTGGTGAGGCATGGGATCCCCTAGCCTTGTGTCGACTGCTAGTAAGTTCTAGCGTTTGATAGAAGAACTTGTATAGCCTTGGGAACTCTTTCTCAAACACCTGTTACTTTGGGTGGGAAGACCGTATTAGTTGAATTCATGGTGATAGAAGACCCCTTGGACTTCAATATGCTCCTCGGTCGTGATTATGTCTATTCCATGCAAGCCATGGTGTTAACATTCTTTCATGTGATGTACTTTAATCATGGCAAAGAAATTGCCACTATCGATCAGTTGGATTTTCTTGATTCGTCTCCTGACCCAACTAGAGACCAGGTATTTCGTTTATTGATTACCAGTGTTTCTATAGACACTACCCCGCCACAAGTGAGCTATGTGGCCTCATGTCCTTTGCGTTCAATTGCTACTGAGAAGAAGCCTCTGTTTTCATGCTTAACTTCTCAAGACTTGGTCCCAGTAGTTGACCAGGTGAATCATCCTATACAGATTGTGGATCCTGCTGTCCACTCTGTCTATCCATTTGAAAGTTTAGACATGTGTCCTATCTCAGATGATCTCCTTCCTTTGGATGAAGTCTTCCTAGATACTTTGATATAGCCTAATCTTCTATTGGATGTTGGTTTGATTGTGACTAAGTCTAACCCTGATTTTCCTAATAAGCCTAACCTTTCTTCTTATATTGGTCTTGTTGATTCTTTTGACTGTTCCTTTGAATAGCAAGTTAGTGATCCTGATGAGCTTGATTTTTCTTATGAATTTTTCAACTCCTGTGATACTGAGTTTGTTCCTACAGACTCTATCTCCCTTGTTGATTTTTTCTTTCCTTCTGAGGTTGATATTACTGATTATAAACCCTTGAGCCTTGGTTCTATAGAATCTTCTTCGTTCGATTCTGACTTGGCTTTACCATTTGTAGAAGATAGCAAAGTCGCATGTGTTTCTGCCAAAGTAACCTGCATTAGAACTTTTCTTTTGAATATGATCTTGACGCTGTTGTTTCTTGGAGACATGATTCTTAGTTGGATTCACAACTGTTTACTAGCCTTGTCTTATTGTTCAAGCTGTAACTGCATTTGCACATATCATGCTCACTCTTTTGAGGCTGATGTCGACTTCCACGCTTTTAGCTCATTGTATAAGCCCTCATCTTTGTTCTCATATTCTCTTAGCCTTGTATCAATTCACCTTTTCAACTTGACACCCTTTACCTTGAGGAGATTTTCCCTGAGTGTCTTTATCCTGCTCATGTTCCTTGCATTATGCATAGGTTTGTTCCTTGTTCTTGGAACTAGTTTCACCTACCTATGACACTCGTATCCTCGCATTTAGAGCATTCTTTCTGCTCTCCTTCGAGCTAGTTAAAAATAGTAAGGAGGCCATGAGTTGACTTTTTCAGACTCATAAAAATCTTCACAGGAAAGATATTGAGTTTCTTTAGGCCCAAGTCTGACTCCTCAAAATAGACTTGACTGCCGAGTAAACTTGTTCATTCAGGCTCGTTAAGAATATGTGAATGTGCATCCACATTGGTGGTAGGTTATCACTTTCTCGGACCATGTGGAATAATACAAGAAAGGGACACTCTCTTTTCTTCAGGATTGAGAAGAGTATTCTCAGGCATAGGTTTATCACTTTTCTGGACCTGAGGGACTAAACTTACAAAAAAGGAACCCCTGATATGAGCTTAGTTTTCTATTTTTTCGTGCTCTGGATCCAAACATGAAAAAGATTCTGAGTGTACTTTATGTCTTTGCCATGCTCATTAAACACTAAAGAACAAAGCATCGAGTTTATTGTTTTAAGCCCCATTTATCATAATCAAATGGATCTTTCCGAGTGATCTTTCCTTCCTTCACACTCATAAAACTCAGGCTATATGCTGCTTTTGAAGAAGCATTGGGTAGGTGATAATTTAACCTTTTTTGGACCTCCCTGACTAAGTATGAAAAAAGGTGTCCCTTTTCTTCTTTGGAAGTTAAGAGAGTTCTTCTTTGGTATGTTTTATACTTTTTTGACCTCAGGAGACTAAATTGGATGAAAAAGGACCCCCCTGGAGTCTTCTTTGTAGTTTTCAGACTCTCTAAACTATGAAAACACCATCGAGCATGTACTAGTTCGGGCTCATAAAATCCACGAATCAGTGATTTATCAAGCATTCTTCTATCTTTTCTTCGAGCTTGCCAAAAATGAAGATGGTCCCGAGTTTGCTTTCTTGGACTCGTTAAACCTTTACAAGAAAGAGGGAAAGGGAAGTTCATTCACATGTTTTTTACATTATGGAAGCAAGTCATGTTTCCTTGAACAAGGCACCAGTTTTGAGTCTATCAAAAATTGGGTTCTAGTATTTTGACCTTATCCCAATTCATAGTTTCTTACTCCTCCAGTTGGTATCTTTTCCAATTATATGGGGAATCTGACAATGTCTCCTACATTGCAGTTTTGTGTCGTTGGTCCTTTTGTGTCAAAATATTCCTAAGTCACTTTTGTGCCATGCTCATTGTTCAAGGATTAAACCTTTGTCGGCCATTCTATAATTGCCTTGACCTTTTATGCCGACCATTCCCTGGTATCAGTTCATTACATCATGTCTTCAGCGTTTCTTGTCGTGAAATTCAGTACCAATTATAGGTCCAGTTAGTCTTTGACATACCTCGTGTTGGATGATGAAATATGCCTTAAGACCTTCTTTCCAATGAATCTCTTCCTATCGACTACAACACATCTTACTCTGGGAATGAGATTTAGAGTTTTATGATAGTACCTTGGGGATTTTAGTCATCAGTGGCAATTTCCCTCGCTATTGGGTAGTGGGAATACCTCAATGTTTCCTACTCGATGGATTATTCAAGTGTTCGACTTCAATTCCTTGTATTCATACTTGTTAGAATGTACTAGGTACCTTGGGGACCATTTTCATTAATGGTGGTTTCCCTCACATTTGTTAACGGTTCTCATTATTGATTGATAATCAAACGGTTTCCTCCATGTTTGACTTCAACTCCTTTATTTTGATGGTTAATATTTGTACCTTTTTTGGGTGGTTTGGATTGAAGACCTTGGGCCAACAATAGCATCTTCATTTTGCTATTGCCCAAGTTGTGCAAGACCTTGTTACATTTTATATGACATCTTGCTGAGACATAGATCCACCTTGTATTTTTGTGGATATGATCGATTGTTGAGCATGGATACACCTTGTTCATTTGTGGCCATGACTCGTTTAGATTTGATATGGCACCTTTTTGCATATTGAGCAACCATGATAGTTTCATCAGTTATACATATGTTGGATCCGCCTGTACCTTTATGGTGATGATTTGTATATGGAATTGTATGTCCCAGAGATCAGTTTTGTCTGACATTTATCTCTCTTTCAGGTACCTTTGTTCGAGCCTTTCGATCTTGGATTCTCTACCCTCTCCATACTCAGCTGTTTCCTTTATAATGTATTTTGGCTATCGTCTTCCCCTCTAACCTCATACATTAGGGGGCATTTTTTATAGCTCAAAATGACACATCTCTGCTTGTGATTACTTTCCCATGATTCCATCGCATGTCGACACTTCCATGATGACACTTCATGAAAGTCACTAAAAAAACACCTAACTTGGAGGATCCATATATTGAGTTTTGTAACTCTGTTTGACCTCATCTCTACACTGTTGGAAATATATTTCAGTTAGCTAAAACTTTCTAGAAGACACCAAAGTCTGAAAATGGCTAGAAATACCCTAACAATGAGAGTTTTTGATGTGTACGCGAGTTTCCTTAAGGAAACCCACGTATGTACGCGAGTTGCTATATATAATAATCATGTACACCTTAAATACATGACTTTATCCATTGTAACTTGCGTTTACCTCCTCGTGTACGCAACTGTTGTCTCTGCAACCTGTGTATGCCTCCTGAAAATGTCAAAAAAATACATATTTTGAAATTCGGGTAGTTTGGGTAGTTATGCAACTGACTCCTTCAGTTGTAACTACTTTGTCTTCAACCCTAACTCTTCATTAAGCATATAAATAGAGGTAGGGAGGTTCATGAGAGGGGGCTTGAATATTTGCATTGTTATGCTGGAGGAATTGGAACTCTCTTTTCCCACACCTTTTCCCTATAAGCTTTCTCCTTGTCTTGCAGAGCTTGGAGGCTGAGTTCCTTGGAGAAGAGAAGCAACAGAACCGGATCAAGGTTTCGTGAAGTGCCCAACTTGAAGAGAAGTTATACTTGTACTTGTTTTCAAGATTAATAAAGATGTGATGTCCTTCTTCTTCCCAAAGTATTGTTCAATGTGTGATTGAATCTTTGTTTATGATCATATGCTTATGTTAATTAGAATAGTTTATTTTATTGTCTTGATTATAATTGTTTTATATGTGGTCATAATGGTTTGAGGAAGGTATAATTCATTTTGCAGGTCTCTTGGAGTGAGAGGAGCAAGAGGAGCAAGAACAGGATTGAAGGGCATCTTGGATCAACCTTCATTTGGCTAAGGTATGAACCATTCCAATCTCTGATATTGCTTATATATGCTTGCAGAACCATTTGCATCTCTCTTTCAACCCCAGTATGTTGATGACCTCTTAAGCCCTAGCCATAGGAAAATTTCCTTTACAACAGAAGAATTCACAGACTCATCACTTCCCCTTGGAGGGAACCTCGATTTGGAGAACACAAAGCTTCTCCCTGAAGTACTCAAACTTCACTCTAGCCATTTCTAGCATAGAATCAAATAAAGGTTGATTACGTCCAAGGATAACCTGTGAGATTTTCCATGACTTATTATATCCAAGGACAACCTACATGAACGTTTACATCTAAGAAACCTACGAGCTTCTCCAAGATTTTATCTTCAGACAACCTATCTCACCGGTTATGCTAGAACTCCCTCTTTCAAGATATCTCGATTTGGATCACAAACTAGAGCTTCATTGCTCCTCTCTACCAAGTAGTTGAGCAAGTGGAAACAAATTTTGCCTTGGTTGTACTCATCACCATGTAGGAATCCTACTAAACCAAGAGATCACACCTGATCCCATACTGAAGCAACACTGCGAAGTGCTCTTCCTCTTAATGGAATTTCCTAATCTGAATCAACATAACCCTCCAGGTTAAACTTCTAATTCAACTGTACCATTTAGGTACCTCACTGCATGATTTGCAACCATCAAGTGAACGTGTCTCGAATTCATCAAGAACTGGATCAATGTGTTCACAGCAAAGAAAATATATGGTCTCATATTTGTTAGGTACATCAAGGACCCAATCATTTGATGATACATCATGGAATCAACCAACTCTGACAAAGCATCACTTAATAGCTTCATGTTTGATGCCATAGGTGTGGTCATAGCCTTGCAGTCCATCATCCTCAACCTCTTTAGGATCTCTACTACATACTTCCCTTGTCCCAAGGATATTCCATCTGCATTCTTCCACACCTCCATGCCTATAAAGTAGTGCATCATATCCAAGTCCTTCATCTCGAACTCCGAAGCAAGTTTCTTTCTTGCAACTTTAATGAGTTCCTCTTTTCTATCAAGAACAAGTCATCGACATATAACAAGAGCATCACTGGTGTTCCACCTTGAACCTATAAGTAAAGATTGGAATCCGCTTTACTGTCAGTATATCCTAGAGCCATAAGTAAGCTGTCCATCCTGCCGTACCATATCGAACCTCAAGATATTTTGCAATCACTCCCTATGAAGTGGAGCATCATTCTCCCTATTCCTTTCATACTCTATGTATTGAAACATTTTGTACTGGAGTGACAAGTAGATTTGTCTGCTACTAATATTCTATGTATCCATCTAGGTTCATTGGATACCAAGATCCTCTATCTTGAACTTTTTCAAAAGTTCTTCTCACACCCGTATGTGAGCTTTCCATCCTCTATAGGAGTTCATATTCAACCTTGTAGCAAAGGTTAATATCTTCATCACTCTAGGTGATCTTCAAGCTCCTCATGTATGTGTTATCCCATGGGTGTCTTTTGAGCTCGTACAAATCCTTCTTTAATTTGCACACATGAGTCTTCCTGTCATATGACTTAACTTCTAGTGGCTGCAAATGTCTCTTCATAGTCTATGCCTTCTTTCTATGAGAATCCTCATGCTACAAATCTTTCCTTTTATCCCATGATGTTTCCATCTACTGCATGATGAAACTTGCAGATACTACACCCTAGACTTCATTCTTCTTGAATTGGTACTCTCCTTCCCTTTCTTCTTGGCTACTTCTTCATAGCTGGAAGAATCTGCATTAATGATGTCACTCAAAAGTGTCACATAACTAGAGTGTGTATGAGGCCTCTTGAAGTCTCGTCATACTATTCTTCATTTTTTATTATTTCTTGAACTGCCATCACTTGTTCTTCAGAACAAATCTCATCCTCCTTTTCTTGTAGGCGATTGGACACGATCTTCCCTACAAGTCAAATGCATTAGTTGTATGGTTAGAAACATTTCATAAGGCATATTCATAATGGAAAATTCTTATCCATAAAGATATAATCATGAAACTATTTTAGCCAATACAACATTCATTCATATCTAATGGAAACTTTCTAGATGCCTTCCATATCTACCATGACATTATTGAGATTGTGCACTAATCCAATATGTCATCAAAGAGGTTTCATTCTAGATAAGTAGCAATGGAGAGTGGTATAACACCATGGGATACTTACCCATCACATCCATATTAGTAGTATATTGTCATTAATGCAAACATTCTATCATGCATAGCATACCAACTGAATTAAACAAATGCATAACAAAATAATATCATGAAATGACAATTGAACACTTATCTTTATTTGTTTCTTGGGTAGACTCCTTCTTTTAGCTTCATCATCTTCTTCATTCATAACAACATTATTTCTTATCCAAATGATAAGATGGATAAGAGGTTCTTCAAGAATTGAGTCCTTCATATTCCTCATTGTTGAGGGATCTTCTTTGAATCATGAGAGCTTGATCTTCAGTTGCTCCCATCTTCTCTTCTCTTATTATGAGTTGAGATTCCTCTTGTGTGCACTCTTCCCAGAGTCTGCTGAAAGTAATCACTTCCTTTTGGAACACATTCCTTGAATGAATGAATCCCATGATCCTGGGAGGCCATTCAAGGTGGTTATCACAATTTATGTATTCTCTACTTCTTCATCCACTTCTTCAAAATTTTCTTTGATTTGAGAGACCCTTATAAAGTATGACTGTATGGTCTCTGCATTCTAGATCTTTACATTCTTCAACTGGTTTCTCAAATTCATCTTCTGATTTATGTTCTTCCCTTAAAATAGCTTGGTCAAGGAATCAAACATCTATTTAGGTGTCTTTAGAGAAGATACTTGTGGTATAAGGTGATCCTTGATTGAATCAGAAATGATCTTCTTGTCCTTGACCAATTTCTTCTTATGTAAGGATTTACCCTCATATCCCTCTAGAATTGGAACCTCTCCACTTATGTAGGTGTCCAAATAATTTTTCTCAAGAACCAGTGAAATCCTATGCTACCATACTTGGAAGTTTTCATATTCACCAAGCTTGTCATCAAGCTAGTGTGATAGGTTATTTTAAAATGAGAACCTCAAATGTAAATAGAAAAAGATTAGATCTTACCGATTTGAGGTGTCCTTCCTAGTTCGGGATCTAGCTGATTTGGGGTTTGTCAGAGAAACCCTAATTTTCAAATCTTGGAATATTTCAAATATGATTGGATAGAAATATGTGCCTCCTGAAGGAGATCTGAGCAACATACTCATTTTCCCAAAACTATGATCAGAACTGCAAAATATCTGATGCCCTAGTTTTCTTCAATTTCTTCTGCAGAAATGTCGGATATTGTTTCTGCGGTAACTCCAAAAGTACGGATCCACTATGTCTAAAACTTCGTACTGAGGTAGACTCGTTGGTCCTCTTTCTAAAAACTTAGGTGTGAGAAGAATTGGTTTCACCAATTGCAAATTATGAGAGGTTTCCCGAAGTGATTTCTTTCAGGACTGTTCATCATAGAAAACTTGTACGGACTTCCACATGTCACTATTTCATCATCAAGGTTTGAAACTTTTACCATAGTATGTACAGTTTATTCCCTATCTGGAACATCTTGCGAAATTTCATTTGGACCTCCGTAGCCCGAGATATAGAAATTCTCCCTAGGTGTCCTGTTTAGGGATGAATCTTGGGAGAGGATGGAACCCTGATTTGGAGGAATCATATATCCCAAAATATAGCGAATACAAGGCTGATATTTGTACAAAGTGTTCATCACAAACGTTTCTTTTTCCTGTAATTTTTTTTCCTCCTAAGCCTTCTCCAATATCTAGATAGAGTGAATGTACCAAAACTACTAGTTTTAGTATTTTAGGGTTTTATGGTCCGGGGTCAAATTAGGGTTTGACTTTCCCGAAGTTTTATACAACCAAAAAATTCGATCTTGATCTCTAAATTTCAATTTTGAGGAGGATAGCAATCTTATGCTGGGCTCACTCAAAAATTCCTCTTCTATGAAAATCCCTAATTTCCCGGAGCAGTGACTGAAAATGCCTAGAATCAAACTCTGCTTCGACAGAAAGATGCACCCTTCAATGGAGAGTTATCCTAGCCTCCTTTTGCTGATGATATGTGGAGAAAGACCCAAAAATTAAGAATCCCTAGATTTTGTAGCTACATAGTGTCTTCTTCTCAGGTTAGCTATGATACCATGTTAGATTTTTATCATTTAATCAATATGATCTAAGATCTTATTTGAGAGAATAACATGCACAGCGATAAACACAGAAGACAAGAGACACAAAGATTTTTCCTCTAGGAAACCATAAAGGAGAAAAACCCGCAACTTCCTCAGAGATAGAATGAGAACCAATGGCAAAAGTAAAACCTAAAAACACAAAGATGATCTTCAACAACTGATCTCTCTCTCACATTTGCAATATCCTTCTCTCTCACTCATGTGCTACAGTTGAGTGAGTGTGTGTATCAAATAGAGAGGCTCACTCTCTATTTATACTAGTTTCCAACTTGACAATTACTTACAAGGCCCGACTTCTCCAGGAGAGTCTAATAACCCTTGTACCCCGAAACCGTGGGGACTATTGCCTCGACTTACAATGTAGGGTTAACCTCTATCACTTTACATGACTTAATTACATTAATGATTCTCTCGATAGGAACCTCTAGGTACAAAGAAATACAATATATAAAATATACAAGTGAATACATTCTGAAGTTACAAATACATCAACAACAGGATCCCATTTGTAATTTAGTGCTATGAAAAGATGTGTGCATAAGATGCAGTCAATCAAGAAAGAGCTCATATAAAATTCTGACTTCCACTTGGTCAGACCCCTAAGTGCTGCAGCTATACACGCAGATATGCTATTTGTCACGACGAAGTCCTAGTTGAAAATAGTACACTGCATAGCCATGTAATATATCAAAGGCACCTAGCTTATCTTATAATATTTTCCATTGGCCCGACCGAAGACCCAATTCAGCATTAGGGATATGAGGTGGTACGGGGTCTGTAGGTTGGCAGTCTCATATTTTCCTAAGGGATTTTGGTGAAACTGCTTCCCAAGTACTACCATTCTCTTCACACAATCAAAAACATCTAATTCTATCTCCTTTATCTATTTATTTTTCATGTACACCTGGGGTACAGGTAGCTTGCATGATTTAGTTATATATGCAGGGATGTAAGCAGCAAAACCTTGTTTGTTCGTGTTTTCCAGATTCACATTGTTCGTATCTTCTAGTGGTATAATCCAACTGATCAACTCAACATACGGGAAAATTTTGGGGCGTGTAGAAACATTCATGATGGAGGATAGCATTATATTTGCATATATTGGTATCTCCTCAAGACCAACATCTGGAACAGTCTGGTCCTTAATCTTATGATAAATCTGACCCCATCTGAATTTTGGCTCCACTCCGGTAATATCTTTGGTGTCTTCATGAATAATTTCTGCCGTGGGTAAACTATCTACCTCTGAATCATCTCCTGGGCCTGAGCCTTCTTCTTCCCTTTCTTGGGAATAGTGTTATATAAAGGTGGAAGCTGCAATACAAACATACAAATAATGACTTAAAAATATCATGGTTTAGTAGTATGCATGCATTACCAATAAAGATGGATGATGGATGAGCCTAAGCAAACTTGAAATCTCTAATAAAATTCCTTTGCCAAATCATCTTCAAACATTTCACAAGACCTTAAAACAAAAATACTTATTTAGCTATTCCAAAAACATAAGGTGAACATCAAGTCACGGCTGAACCGATCCAAAATAAGACTTCATAATGCAAGGTTCTAGACCTCAGTTTTTGAAAAATAAATGATCATCCATGGTTCTTTTTTTTACTAGCTTGAGACCACACTTTATTCTAGCATATCACACCAAGGATTCTACTCATAGAGACCAAAGAAAACCCCACAGAGGGCTTAATGACTTTACACAACAAACGGACCTTCCTGAAATATTAGTCAGGGAGAACCCTAAAGCCTACCTCTTCCAATGCTGAAACTCCACCCTCTTGCTACATAATAACCTAAACCAGAGGCGGCTCAGTCCGTGAAATGCTCAAATGGACGCCTTGTCAATGAAAAACCCTGACATCTCAATGCTCAAAACTGAGAAACAAGGGTAAGTAAGGTGAAGTAGGTAAGGAAAAACCCCACCATTTTATTTGATCATAACAATTGAGAGCATGGCTCACGGTGTGAGACAACCCATAGGAAAGAAAACTCATTAGGTTTGTGAGTATGACAACCAGTTTTCTTATAGGTTTAGATGAGACTATAAATGTCGAGACCCCAAGAAAACCCTAACTCCATACACAAGACCTCAATTAACACCCAATTAAAACTTAGCAAAAGCAACGAAAAAGGTGGATCTTGAGTCCTACCTGGTAGGTAAGAGATAGGTGGTTGGTGAGAAAACCCGCGCAGTCAGCTAAAATCCAGGTGGCTCTTAACAGCTTGGAATTCTCCAACGAAAAAGAAATTAAGCGCTCCAAATGGTAAATGGAGATAACCATAAACTAAACCTCTTGAGACTTAAATAGAACCAAATGCAGAAAAGAAATAAATGCAGCAGGTGGTGACTAGACCTCCTATCACGAAAATGTCATTTGGCGTGCAACATTAGAAAACCCTATCGACAAGATCATCAAATTGGAAGACAAACTGAACAGTAAACGATAGTGTCGGGTGGACTTTGAGGGCGGATCCGATGTAATCGAATGAAATTCGTCTCTCCTGCCATGGATAAAACTCTCTGTAGGTTCCCTCTAAAATCATTGACGATGAAACACACAAAGTCCACCCATGAAGGCATCAACTCCATAACCAGAGTTCTTCCGATTACTGCTGCAGCAACTTAATGAAAACCCCTGCATATTCTATAGGATGAAAACTACCAAAGGCCATTGGTTTTAAATGAAGAGTGCATATGAATGTATCAGTTGACATAACTAAGTCCTGCTAATTCCATCGGCATATGCTCCCAAAAAGACCCATCTAAAAGCTTACGAAAAGCTTCCGATGTGTGGCTGGTGGAAAAGAAAAATAAATATCCCATTGTCATCGGCTTGAATATTAAAAAATGGGCTGACAACATCAAAAATATTTAATTAGATGACCCGAAAAGTCTTTATAAATAAACCATCAGAAAGAAAAGTAAATCCTAGACAAGAGGATCAATTCAAATACCAAAGTGTTGCCGATTTATCAGCAAACTCAAAAATGTTTTCTAAAACTTGATGAACGTGAGTGAAATGGCTGAAAAAGGAATAACTTCTCTGATGCATTGCCCTAACTCAATGAGTTCAGCTGATGTGTCGGGAAAAAAATCTGAGTTACAACCGTTCAACAAAAGACTTCCAAAATAGTGCAAAATCGACAAAGTCATGAAAAATCCTCATAGAGAAAAAATCAGCAAGGAAATCCTAACAGCTAAAATTAAAGGGGGCCCCAAAATTACAGAAATTTTTGGGGTGGTGGTTGCAACAGCAACAATTGGCAACTAGCTGGTGAACACAGACTTATACATTGAGGGGCCTAACTTTTCAGCAATCTGAAATGGGCCAACCCATAGGTGTTGAAACTTGGTATGTTTTCCCTTTTCATCATGTGGGTGATCCCACTTGAGAACCAAATCTTCCCTTCCTAGCCTTATGTTTGTCAAACCACCTCTTCACAATCTCATGCTGGTGTTTAAACCTCTCTTTAGACTTGAGACTGGACTCCCTCTAGATTCAACAAGGTATTCATTCAAGCTTGTAAAAACTCACTACCAGACCCTCTTGACGCTTGGGCTAACTAAGAAGATGACAATAAAATGTTCAAGGGTAAAATTGCTTCTTTTCCATAAACTAAATTATAAGGTGACACGCCTAAGGAATTCTTGGGTGTGAACCTATCAGTGCATAGTGCATTTGGAAGAGCTACATGCTAACTTCTCTGATTTTTTATGACGGTCTTCTTTAAAATTATGATAAGGTTTTTATTAGTTTGATTCAGCTAATTGGTTACCTTGTGGATAATAGTTAGCAGAATAATGCAATTTCATTCCCTTCTCATTAGCAAGTTTAGTAAACTTAATCAATGAAAAGTAAGACACATTATTAAAAACCAAGGAAATTGGAACCCCAAACCTTGTCATAATATTCTCTTGTAAGAAGTCTATGACTGCGTCCTTGTTCACTTTTTGTAACGAAATTTATTCCACCCATATTGTGAAATAATAAACGGTTGTGAGGATGTATTTTTGTTGCAATGAATAATTTGGATTTATTTCTCCAATGATATCAATTCCCCATTGTTCAAATGGATCTAAAATAATGACCAGTTGTAATGGCGCAACTTTTTTTGCTCGTCTCCCACCACTTCTCTGCCATGTGTCGCACTTCCTTGCATAAGCGTGAGCATCCTTAAACAAATTTGGCCAGTAATATCCAGCTCTGAGAATCTTGTGTGCCGTAGTATCTCCTTAAAAATGTCCTCCAGCAGGACCATCATGCAATTCTTTAACAACTTTAGATGTATCTTCTTGTTCCAATAATCTCAGAAATACTCCATCATAGTTCTTTCTAAAAAGAACTCCATCAAATATCTAATAAGATGTTGACTTCAAACGAAGTGCTCTTCTTTGTTTAGAATTCTAGTGTTTGAGAAAGTATCCCTGTTGGAGGTAATGTATCAGATCTCTATACCAAGACTATGGAGCTGTGAAAATGAGACACATATCAATCATATGTAGCTCGGCTTCATTTTCCCAATCATCATCTGCATTGTTCTGAATTTCAGCCAGTAACTTGCAGAGCCCTTGCCCTTTGATAATAGTGCTTTGTTTAAATTCCAAATCATATTCTTGTAAATTTGTCACCCAATTCCCTCTTCTTTCACCCAATTCTTTTTGCACGAAAAGTGTTCGAACTGTCAGGCGAGGGACAATTAATTTGGTTCTATTTTAAAGAATGTAAGTGCTAAATTTTTTTACTACTTTAAAGACTGCATAAGCCTGTTTATCAATAGTAGGATAATTCAATTCAATACCTTGTAACCTAGTGCTCATAAATGATATGCGGTACTCATCTCCCCTTTCTTCCTTCTGTGTAAGCACTGTTGCGAGTGAGTTATTTGGAAGAAAAAGTGTAAAGGATAAATTCCTTCTCAAAATTAGGAATTTTAAGTGAAGGTGCATGGGCTATTTCTACTTTTATATTGTTAAACACACCATTTTGTATGGCATTCCATTTAAACTATACACTTTGTTTCACAATTTGTTGCAAAGGCTTTACTATTTGTGCAAAATCAGGAAGAAACCTTCGAACAAAATTTATAGTCCCCATGAAACATTGCATGCCTTTCTTATTGTAGGGTAAGGGAATATGTGCTATAGATTCTATCCTCTCTGGGTCTATGGAGATTCCCTTTTTGGAAATAATGTGACCCAACAGATTTCCTTCTAATACTGCGAAGATGCATTTCTTAGGATTTAACGAGATAACATATTTTCGGCAGCGGTAAAAAAATTGTTTCAAATAAAACATATGCTCTTCTCTCTTCTTAGAGAATACTTTTACGTCATCCAGATAAACTACCATAATGTGGCCAATTAAACCCCAGAAATCTATAACCATTTCCCTTTGGAAAGCGGCTCCAACATTGATGAGTCCGAAGGGCATTATTCTGTAAGCAAACGTTCCCCACTGTGTATGAAATGTGGTTTTCAACCTATCTTGTTCTCCTACCAATACTTGGTTTTAGCCTAAAAATCCATCCAATAAGGAGAACAATTCAGAACCTGAAACCATCTCTAATATTTGCTCCATTGGTGGAGCTAGATAATTGTCCTTGTCTAAGGCACGGTTTAAATTCTTGAAGTCTACACACAGTCTTATTTCACCATATTTATTTCTTATTGGCACCAAATTCTCCACCCACTCTGAGTGCCTAACTCTGAAGATGATTTTCTCATCAAGTAACTTCTTCACTTCATTTTGGATCAGGGGCTCTAGCTTGGGATGCACCTTCCTCAATGGCTGCTGAAATGGTTTCACACCGGCTGAGTATCATATGTCTTCAAATCCTCATATGTCCAAGAAAAAACATCTTTATATTGTCGAAATAAATTGATGAATTTGCTTCTCTCACCAAGTGAACAACATTTCCCCAACTTCACATGCTTGGGTTCAGCCTCTATCCCAAGATTGATCAGCTTATACTGCATAGTTGAACTGTTTGTTTTGACATTGATAGGATTTATGAACTTGCTATTCAATCCAAACATCCCTTCCAATGTTCTTACCCCTTTAGGTATGAAGTTCCCACTTTGAATATTGGCTTGATGTTCTTCGTCATCAATCACCGAGTTTTTGAAATTCTCACCATTTGTTAAGAACTCCAAGATTTGATGATCATCATTGAATACCCTCAAATTTGTTACATTTTCTGGTACAGATCACCTAAAAATCAATTCAATTAAGCATTTGTTATTAGTAGGCACTAATTTTGCAGTAGAAGTAGCTAACAAATCAGGTGTTGCATTTTGTAGTCTAGGAATTGAATTGATATTAAAAACATTAAAATTTGTTATAAGTTCCCAGACTTCATTTTGGTATCCTTTTAAATGTGGTGACAAACAATGAAATGTGTTTCGAACTTTTTTGAAAATTATTTCAGAATTCCCAAAAACTTTTAGATTTCTTACTTTGAATTCAATGGCCTTTTTCAAGCCCTGGATTAGAGCTTCATATTCTGTTGTGTTATTAGTACATTCGAACTCTAATCTACATGAGAGAAAATGTTTATAATTTTTTGGATCAATCAGGACACAACTGGCTCCTTCTCCCTCTTGAGTTTTAGAACGTACAAAATATAACAACCAAAATATATCTTCTAACTCTATAGAACTAGTGTTACTCTCTAAATTAGAAACTAAATTAACTATGTTACAATCAATATTGTTAGTCCGTGAAAACTGAAGGAGCTTAGACTATGTATTTGACTTACTGCCAGCTTCTTCCTCTTGATAGTTTCCAGGTTCAAGCTCTATGAAATAGTTACCCAAGACCGAATGTGAGAAATTTACAGGTTCATTTTTTCCTTCCAATTGTGTCACATTATGATTCATATGTGGTTCCCTCATCACTTTGATATGATTCTGATAGTTCTTATAGGGAAACCACAAGTGTGACCAGTTAGTTGCAAAGTACCCATTGAATTTTGTAGACAAGTTCTTTCTCAAGATCAACCGTATGCTTCAGGTATATCCACTACCATGATGTCTATAAACTGACAGACTCTCTCATTTGCAGACAACTGAATCAACACATCCTTCATTTCTCCTACCACCTTGACTATTGTTCTATCCAACTGAATGATTTTACATCAAGAAAGTGTGGGTTCACCATTTATCTTTCTACAAACTGAAAGAGGCATGGCATTAGAGAAAGCTCTAGAATCTACCAAACAATTATGCACATTATGGTTAAAAATATCAAAGGATAGTAAAAATGGCAAGGTTTGAGATTTAGACTTCACCCCAAAACTAGATTCATTTATTTCTTTATCTCATTGAATGTCATCTTGGGATCTACTGGGTTGTGTATCAAAGGCTTCTAGGAGCTTTCTTCTTTGTTGAGGTAAGTTGCACATTTCAAATAAATAAACATTTGCTTTGGTTTCCTTGATATCGTCTATTATGTCATATCCCATATCACATTCTGCCATAATTTTCTTGTTACTTTTTGCTTTATTTTCCACAACATTCACAGGATTAATTACTATTGTAAATTTCTCTTTAGAGGTGACCAAATCAGACTTAGGTGGTGTTTGGGTACTACTACCTATCTTCTTCATACTTTCTTGAATCTCCCTAATCTTGGGTAGTAATAAAATTTCATCCATTATTGGTCCTTTGCTTCTTGTTGTGACATTAACTGCTGAAAGTTGAATTTCCTCCATAGTTTCCCCCTCTAACCCCAATGTAAGTGCACAGTCCCACAATACCATTGTTGTTTCATGTGCTTCTTCCAATTTATTTGTTTTCTCTTCTTTCACTTCAGGCTCTGTTATTTGAGCATCTAATATTTGATTCATAATCAGAGTCATTGAATTGATCCATTGTGGACATTTTTTTTTAGAATGAGGTTCTAGATGAAAAGTACAGAAATTATCCATTCCTACCTCATTAAAATTTAAAACATAAGAACTATATACATGGGGATGAGATGTGGCACCTTCCTCTCTTTTCTTGAAAAAAGGTTTGAACTGCTTTCTGGATGAATTGGATTCTTTATCCTTTTCTAAATCAACAATCTTGTTTGATAGCTTTTGTACCATTTTAACAACATTTTCTAATTCACTTGAATGTTCTTCTTTAGGTCTGGTCAACAACAAAGTTTTCTTACTGCTAAAAGTCCTTATATTTGGTTCTGCAGTATGTTTATTTATACTTTCAAGTTCAGCCTATACTTTTTTGGCTTCTTCGTAAGTTTCTACCAAAGAAGGCTTCGCTGACCTATTAACAAACATTTCTATGTCGGGGGAAAGTGCTGAAGTATAATATTTCATTAAAGTTTCTTCAGCATGTTTTATTGCAACATTGAAATTATTTAAATGGGCAGAAAACCTCTGACTAAAACCCTGCATTTTCTCTTTCTTGTCCATCCTTAGAGCAAGCAATTCTTTCATGAGAGTGGTAGTGATTCTTTGGCTACCAAACTTTCCTTTAAACAATATTTCAAAAGTATCCCAATTTGTTATAGAATTTTCTTGTAAACCAAAATACAAGCCTGATGCTTTAGTTTTGAAAGTGTGTGGAAACATCTTGCACACTACATCTTCATGCTCTACTGCTAAAAGTTCTAGATCCAAATAAAAAATCTGCAAGTGATCATCCACATAAATGCCTTTTCCCAAATCAAACTTAGGCAATGACTTATCATCATTTTGAGGCAAAGCATGTAATGGAGCAGCCATGTTGAGTAGTGTTTTGGCTCCCCAATCTAGTGTTGGTGGATTCACAGGTTGATTAGCATTTGGGGGTGCATTCCTAGCCATGATTCTACAAGGAGATTGCGATGGAGACTGACTCGATGACTGCAAAGGTGACTGAAAAACCAAGGAATATGGTCCCAAATGATTAAGTGGTTGACTAATCTCTTGTAAGGATAAATTCATCAATTCTTCCAAATTTCCCACCAAAATTGAATCTTTCATGTAAGTGGGTACTCTTCTGGGAGTTTGCCTCCCTGGTAATTCAGAGATTGTTTGCAATCCTCCAAGATTCTTCACATAAGACCTTGTGTGTCTTCTCAAGTGATTGACTACTTCAAAAGGAATAGGGTAGAGTTGTTATGGAACTTCTAATTCAGGGTTTACTTTTTCTTCGAAAATGAAATATTCAATAAATCTAGTCTCAGAGCTATCACTAGTGGAATAGTTTCTAATAAATGGATTTCCTCTGCCATCCATGCACTGGAGGCCCTCCTTCTAGTGCCAAAACTGTTGATTCCTAGAAAAACCCCAGGTACTGACAGTAGGGATTCTCCCCAATAACCATTCCCAATTAGAGCATTTATCATTTGGAATGGGGAATCCGTCCGGTTAGCGGCCCGTCTACGGTATAATTAAAGGAATGTTTAAATCTATTTTATTGGTTGCAACTTGGTCCACCATTTATATGATTTTATATTTTATGATGAAATGCAAGTGCTTATACTAAATGCAAGTGATAAGTGGGTAATAACCTCACAAGAGATGCGCAGGTATTCCCTCTGTCCTATTGCTCCTTCCCTAGAATCACTCTAAGACAGAAAAGAAACAACTAATCTATTATAAACTATTCTAACTATCCCCAGGGAGAAAAATTTATATCAACATGATTAATATACTGTATTATTTGCACATAGAATCCTATAGGTAGATGTTAAATTCTTCATACATAAATATAGCAGTAAGATAACACAAAGATAGCTTTGTTAAGTTAAAACAACCATTACACATTTAGTGCACAAGATTCGAAATAGAAAATGAAACCATTCATATACTGCAGAAATAATTCAACAGGTTGGAATGATCTCATAGTTATGCAGCAAACCAAAACAAAAGTAGTTCACATTCAACAATCCACATAATCTATCTTGAAGCTCATACAGTCCCTACTCCAGCCAAAATTTTGGTTCACTTTATTTATAAAAAGAAGTAGTTCTCCTTACAAAAAATCTTCAGCACATAGTTCTGCTAGAAAAAGTCCCCTTCCATCTTTATTCTACCCCTATTTATACAAAATTACACATGAATTTTCATCTACCCTAGCCTTTTGGGATTCCTTAACTCTTTCATTACAAAATTTTGTCTTTTAGTGTGCTCACTAGAAAAATTGGAACAAATACAAAATATTACATATTAAATTCCATGTTTGAATAAGACAATTTAAGAGGGCCTGACTGATGATTTAATGAAAATTCCCCATGCACGAGCTTCAACAGCTGTGACTCGATAGTCCACTGGCTTTGATATGTGTGCAGTCAATTTGTGCTTGGTGAGTTGTGATTTAATTTCCTTTACATCTCATCGGGTCTGTATTAACCATTCATCTAAAATATATTTATGCACCGAGGTCTGTGCAACCCAGGTTCCGATGACTTCCTCATTAATGCTTTCAACCTTTTGGATACTTTGCTCATCCCCTTGCAACTTGTCTTGCAAATTCTTTAAATGTTTCTCTTTGTCTAGGTATTCCTGAATCTGCATGCCTATCGAAGCTTGGCATCTGTTATGTGTGGAACTCATTTTCGTGTAAAACTCCTTGCACTTCTCTACAGTCTTCCCAATTGCAGTTTACAATCTCACTATGACTTTACTGCTGAGATCTAATATTTCCAACTCCATATTCAATCCTACTATTTTTTCTGGGGCAAGTGGTTTGGAAAAACTTGGTTGGTTTCCATCCAAGTTAACTGAGTTCGAATTAGTTCTACAACCTCCAATACCCCTTTCCCTAATTCTGACGATGTATTTATTATTTTCTTTAGCCTAATATCTATTTGTTTGATTCTATATAGTTCTTCAGCCAATTTCAGATGAACTTGGTGTATCTTCTTTTGCATTAAGCAGGCTTGACTACAGAATGGAGTGATGTCAAGCTGTTTTTCTTTGGACACCTCGAACTATTCCTCTAGCTTCGAAACCTTGCTTTCAAGATTTCTATTTTCTCCTTCAATGTTTGCAACCGACAGTGTTAATGCATCTTGGTCTACTTCCAACATCTGATATGCTTCCCTGATTTTCTCAAACTCTGAAAAGGTATCATCATACTTTCTTTTCAAATCCTATCCCTCTCCTCTTTCTTTCCTTAAAGTTTCTATCATTTGGGACATCTTTTATTTATACTTATCAGCATCCTCGACCATCTTACCGACATTAACTGCATTGTCTTGGGCTTCTTCTATGCCTGCCATTGCGAGAATTCGAGGATCTTCATCGGTCTAATCCATAACCATATTTTCTCCTCAATATTCTTTTCTTATCTAGGTCAAAAAATATTGTGTCAAGATTTGCTACATCATGTTCATGGGATGGAATGAAAGGTATTAATCCAAGCTCTACCGAGGGATCTGGGTTCCCTGTCATTGTGCTACTTGATGGGATGAATGAATCCACTGGATTATCATGGGCCTGGTCTCGCTCTAGATTTTCCCAGTCTCGGTCTTCCTCCTCCTTCCTTTTAATATCTTCGTCAACCTTTTCTATTTTTCTTTTTCTGTTCAACAGCACTACTACTACTTCCTTTGCCTCCTACGGTCATGATTTTCTTTTTGAATCTCTTACTTAAAGCAGCCATGGTACATGCATTTTGATATATTTCCTCATCCAAGTCCTTATGATGAGTATATTTGAAATGTACTCCTACGTACGCAAATTGTTTCGAGACCTTTTCCCTAGGATCATTTCTACGGAAACTCTTTTCTCCGAAATGAAAACATTCATGCTCCTTCACAAAATCAGGAGCACTCTTTACCTTAGAGAACTTGTAACTATGAATACTAAATGGTAGTGGAGGATAGACGACCTTTTTCATGTCGAAAAGAAAGTTCCTAAACCCATCTATATAAAGCTTCCTTACTACCTCTTTATGAATAACATAGTCTGTAGCATATTTTGGTAGTAAGGAAGGAGCTTTGGATCCCCCCTACATTCTTAAATACATACCTTCCTTTGAGAAGAAATAATCCCCATATTCGCTCATCGTCTCTAATGCTCCTTCAGATATGCAACTGCAATCTTTAAGAAATATTGACTTTTACAATGGCATTATAAAGTCTTCACAGATGTTCTTGTAGAAACTATAATACTTATGTGGCCATAAGATTTGGTATGCAAAGTATATAGGAGTCCTGGAAGGATCCCATTTGTATTTTTGTGTTGTGAAAGGATGCATGCATAATGTTGATGTATTTGTAACTTCGGAATGTATTCACTTGTATATTTTATGTATTGTACCCCGATGTTCCTATCGGGAAGTATCTGTAATTTAATTGAGTCATGTCATACCTCGATGTTCCTATCAAGAGAATCAATAATGTAAACAAGTCATGTAAAGTCATGGAGGGTAACCCTCCTTATTGTTCAAGGGTTAAATTCCCCACAGTTTCAAGGCACCAAGGTTATTAGACTCTCCTAGAGAAGTCGGCCCTAGGTGAGTTAATGTAAGTCGGGTCATTAGTACCCTAGTTGTGGTTACTCGAGCCTGCATAACTAAGTTAGGATTACTCAAGAATACATAACATATTAAAATATTAAGTGAACTAAAGAATATAAATAGAGAGTGAGACTCTCTATTTATCACACACACACACTCAACTGGGGCACATGAGTGAGAGAGAAGTGCTGGCACAAGTGAGAGAGATCAACTGTTAGAGATCATCTTTATGTTTTCGGGTTTTACTTTTTCTATTGGTGCTAATTATATCTCTGAGTAAGTTGCAGAGTTTTCTCCTTTATGGTTTCCTCGAGGAAAATTATTTGTGTCTCTTGTCTCTTGTGATTTTTGTTGTGCGTGTTATTCTCTCAGATAAGATCCTAAGATCATATTGCTTAAATGATAAAAATCTAACATGGTATCAGAGCTAACCTAAGAACAAGACACTGTGCAGCTGTAGAAGATAGGGATTTTTATGCTTTGGGTCTCTCTCCATAATCCATCAGTGAAAGGAGGCTAGGCTAACTCTCCATTGAAGGGTGCATCTTTCTATCGAAGCGGAATTTGATTCCGGACATTTTCATTTTTTGTTGTGGGAAATTAGGGGTTTTCACAGAAGAGGAATTTTTGAGTGATCCTAGCATAGGATTAATCTCCTCATAAAAATCAAATTTTAGAGACTTGGGTCGAGATTTTTGGTTGGGTGAAACTCCAGGAAATTCAAACCCTAGTTTGACCCCGGGCCTGAAAAACCCTAAAGTACTGAAACTAATATTTTTTGTAGATTTGCTATATCTCGAGATTGGGGAAGGATCAGGTGCCAAAAATTTCACAGGTTGAATATAAATTTCTGATGTACACTTTGTCCAAGTTTCAGCCTCATATTCTCTATATTCTAGGCGATATGATTCCTCCAAGTTAGGGTTCCAGCCTCTCTCAGGATTCATCCCTAAACAGGACACCTAGGGATAATTCCTATATCTATGGCTACAAAGGTCCAAATTAAATTTCTCAAGATGTTCCACAATGGGAATGGATTGTACTTTCTGTGGTAACATTTTCATACCTCGAAGATGAAACAGTGACACATGGAAGTCCATACAACTTCACTATTATGAACAGTCCTGAAACCGATCACCTTGGGAAAACAATCATAAGTTCCAATTGGTGAAACCAATTCTAAGGAAACATATGGTGTTGAAACAAGGATAGACGAGGATATGTCAGTACAAAATTTTAGACATAGAGGAGCAGTCATCAGAGATACTGCAGAAACAGTATTAGGCATTTCTGTAGAAGAAATTGGTAAACTAGGGCTTCCTATTCCGGGAGCTTCCCTCCACTATTTTCAGAAAAGGAGTACATTGGAAAACTTGCCTTGAAGAGGTCTATATTTATATCCAATCAGATCTAAAATATTCCAAGTTTTGAAAATTAGGTTTTCTCTGACAGACCCTAGATCAGCGAGCTCCGAAACCAGGACAGACACCTCAAATTGTTAAGATCTAATCTTTTGCTATTTGCATTTGAGGTTCTCATTTCTAAAAGGCTAGGCACACCAGATTGATGACAATTTTGGTGAAACTAAAAAATTCCAAGCATGTAAGTATTGGATCTCATTGGTTCTTGAAGAAAATGAATTGGACACCCACATAAGTGGAGAGGTTCCAGTTCCAAGGGGAGATGAGGCTAAAAGCCTTACACAAGAAGAACTTGGTCAAGGCCAATAAGATCATTGTGGTTTCAATCAAGGATCACCTTATACCACAAGTGTCTTCCCTAATGACACCGAAAGATATGTTTGATTCCTTGATGAAGCTATTTGAAGGAAAGAACATAAATTGGAATATGACTTTGAGAAAATAGTTGAAGAATGTGAAGATCCAGAATGTAGAGACCATACAGTCATACTTCACAAGGGTCTCTCAAATCAAAGAACAACTTGAAGTAGTACAAGAAGAAGTGGAGAATGCAGAAGTTGTGATAATGGCCTCCCAGGATCATGGGATTCGTTCATTCGAGGAATGTATGCCAGAAGGAAGTGATTACCTTCGGCATACTCTGGGAAGAGTGAACAGAAGAAGAAGCTCGACTCATAATAAGAGAAGAGAAGATGGGAGCAACTGAAAATCTAGCTCTCGTGATTCAAAGAAGATCCCTCAAGCGATGAGGAATATGAAGAACTCAATTCTTGAAGAAACTCTTATCCATCTTAAGCATTTGGATAAAAAATGATGCTGTTATGAATGAAGAAGATGATGAAGCTAAAAAAAGGAGTCTACCCACAAAACAAATAAAGATAAGTATTCAATTGTCATTCCAGGATTTTGTTTTGTTATGCAGTTGATGTATTATGAATGATAGAATGTTTGCATACTACTAATATGCATGTAATGGGTAAGTGGTCCATGGTGCTATGCAACTCTCCATTTCTACTTATCTAGAATGAAACCTCTTTGCTGACATATTGGATTAGTGCTTGAATCTCAATGTTGTCCTGGTAGAGATGGAAGGCATCTAGAAAGTTTCTGTGAGATATGGATGAATTTTGTATTGGACAAAATAGTTGCATGATTATATCTTGATGCAAAAGAATTTTTTTCATTATGAATATACCTTATGAAATGTTTAAAACAATACAACTAATGCATTTGACTTGTAGCAAAAATCACATAAAATCCAAGAAGGACGAGACTTGTTCTAAAGAACAAGTGATGATTATTTGAGAAATAATCCGAGAAATAATCCAAGAATAATATGGTGAACACAGCGACATCAATGATGCAGAACCTTCTAGTTATGAAGAAGTAGCCAAGAAGGAAGGAGAGTACTAGTTCAAGAAGAATGATTTCTAGTATCGAGACTTGAAGGGAAGTTCATAGTTCCATCATGCAGTAGATGGAAACATCGTGGGATACAAGGCAAGATTCGTAGCACGAGGCCTCTCACAGAAAGAAGGCATAAACTACAAAGAGACATTTGCAGCCATTGGAAGTTAAGATACATGACAAGCATACTCATGTGTACAAATGAAAGAAGGCCTTGTACGAGCTTAGAAGGCACCCATTGGATAACACATACATGAGGAGCTTGAATATCACCTAGAGTGATGAAGATCTTAACCTTTGCTATAAGGTTGAAGATGAAAGCCTATAGAGGATGACAAGCTCACATATGGGTACGAGAAGAACTTTTAAAAAGGTTCAAGATAGAGGAACTTTGTATCCAATGATTCTAGATCGATAAATATAATATTAGTAGCAGAGGAAGCTACTTGTCACTCCGGTACAGAATGTTTCAGTGCGTAGAGTATGAAAGACAGAGGGAGAATGATACTCCACTTCAGAGGGAGTGATTGCAGAAGATCCTAAGGTTTGACATGGTATGATAGGATGGACATATTACTGATGAATTTAGGCTTTAAATTTGCTTCAAGGTTGAAGGCAGAAGACCAGTGATGCTCTTGTTACATGTCGATGACTTGTTCCTGACAGAAAAGAGGAACTCATTAAAAGTTGCAAGAAGGAGACTTGCTACTGAGTTCGAGATGAAGGACTTGGATATCATGCACTACTTTCTAGGAATGGAGGTGTGGCAAAATCCCCCAAGAACAAGGGAAGTATGCAGTAGAGATCCTGAAGAGGTTCAGGGTGACGGATTGCAATACCATGACCACACCTATGGCACCGAACCTAAAGCTATTGAGTGATGCTTCATCAGAGACAATTGATGCCACGATATATCGTCAGATGATTTGTTCCTTGATGTACCTAATGAATATGAGACCAGATATTTGCTTTGTTGTGAACACATTGAGACATGTTCACTTGATGGTTGCAAAGCATGCAGTGAGGTACCTCAAGGGTATAGTTGATTATGGGCTCAAGTATGATACGAATCAGAATATTAACCTGGAGGGTTATGTGGATTTGTATTGGGCAAGCAGTTCCATTGATAGGAAGAGAAATTCTTGGTGTAGCAGGAAGCAGTCCTGCGTGGCACTGAGTACAGCTGAGGAAAAAGATGTTGCCTCTTTCTCTTTGGGAGGTAGTATGTTTATTTTGAAAGCTACTATTTGATTTGACTAATCTGACTTGCATTTTTTGATGCAGAGAGGAGCAGTGAAGCTCTAATATGTGGTGTAGATCGATATCTCTTGAAAGAAGGAGTTCTATCATAGTCGGTGAGATAGGTTGTGTGAGCACAATTCCTAGCAAATATCATAGGTTGCTCAGATGTAAACAAACCTATAGGTTTTCCTCGGTCCTGGCAAAGCTCGTAGGTTATCATTGGATGTAATCATCTCTGATATGATCCTATGCTAGAAATGGCCAAAGTGAATTTTTAGTACTTCAAGGAGAAGCTTGGTGTTCTACAGATCGAGGTTCTTTCCAAGGGGAAGTGGTGAGTCCGTTGGCCCTTCTGATATGGTGGAAGCCTGAGCTTCACATGGTCATATGTAAGTGAAAAGATGCTCTGATGTGATTGTGGGTTGTGTTACCACATGATCAGTGAAAAGATATTTTGATGTGATTGTGGGTTGTGTTACCACAGGATCAGTGCAAATCCATTCTAGTGAGATTAAGGGATGTGTTCCCACATGATCAGATATAAGTGTTGAAGGACATTCTCTGGGAGAATGGAGGCACCTGGTCTGTTACCAAGAAATTGGTTTAGTATGGGACTGAAACTTAGCTTAGTGCTAAGAGGCCATTCTCTAGGAGAATGGAGGAACCTGGTCAGTTAAAAGGAAATTGATTGAGTCTGGGATTGAAACTTAGCTTAGTGATGAGAGGTCATTCTCTGGGAGAATGGAGGCACCTCGTCAGTTACCAGGAATTTGGTTAAGTTTGGAACTGACACTCAGCCTAGAGTTGAGAGCCCTTTTGACATGATGAGGTCAGATGTAAGTGCAGAGCCTTTCTTACATGGTTTTTGGATGTGTTTCTCCCATGGTAAGATATAAGTGTTGATCCTTTCTTACACGGTCATTGGATGTGTTCCTCCCATGGTCAGATGTGAGTGCTGGGCCTTTCTGACATGGTTGTTGGATGTGTTCCTCCCATGGTCAGATGTGAGTGTTGGGAATGCCTTTCTGACATGATGGTGGATGTGTTCCTCTCATGGTCATATGTAAGTTCTTGGTGGGCCTTTTTGACTGGGTTAGATATAAGTGCTGAAGAAAATGAAGACCTACATGGAGGCTAGGCCTCCAACCATCATGAAAAAGGGCTGGCTCTATAGAACTTCCTATGACAAGAAGAATTGAGAGATATCATCATTTGATTGAGATAGCATAAGCAGTGATGTTGATGATGATTGAGTGATGATCCAACTTTTATGATGATCTAGTGATTATCCAGTGATGATCTAGCATTGATGATGATCCAGATTTGATCTAGGGAAGAAGAATTGTACTGATGAATTGTGTCAAGAGAATACCTTCCTAGTTAAGAGGGAGTGTTAATGTATTTGTAATTTTGGAATGTATTCACTTGTATATTTTATGTATTGTACCTTGATGTTCCTATCAGGAAGTATCGATAATGTAATTGAGTCATGTCATACCCCGATGTTCCTATTGGGAGAATCAATAATGTAAAGAAGTCATGTAAATTCATAGAGGGTAACCCTCCTTATTGTTCAAGGGTTAAAGTCCCCATAGTTTCGGGGCACAAGGGTTATTAGACTCTCCTAGAGAAGTCGGCCCTAGGTGAGTTAATGTAAGTCAGATCATTAGTACCCTAGTTGTGGTTACTCGAGCCTACATAACTGAGTTAGGATTACTCGAACCTACATAACAGAGTCAAATATTAAGTGAACGAAAGAATATAAATAGAGAGTGAGACTCTCTATTTATGACACACACACTCACTCAACTGGGGCGCATGAGTGAGAGAGAAGTGCTGGCACAAGTGAGAGAGATCATTTGTTGGAGATCATCTTTATGTTTTTAGGTTTTACTTTTTCTATTGGTGCTCATTCTATCTCTGAGGAATTTGTAGGGTTTTCTCCTTTATGGTTTCCCCGAGGAAAATTCTTTGTGTCTCTTGTCTCTTGTTATTTTTGTTGTCCATGTTATTCTCTCAGATAAGATCCTAAGATCATATTTCTTAAATGATAAAAATATAACACATAAGATGCATTTAATCAAGAAAGAGATCATATAAAATTATGACTTCCTCTAAGTCATACCCCCAAGTGTTGTAGCTATACACACGAATATGATGTTTGCCACGATGTCGACCTAGTTGAAAGAACTACCATGGATAGCCAAGTAATATATCAAAGGCACCCAGCTTATCTTATAATATTTTCCATTGGCCGGACTGAAGACCCGGTTTAGCATTAGGTCTATGAGGCAGGACCGAGTTCGTAGGTTGGCAGTCTCATATTCTCCTGAGGGATTTTGGTGAAACTAATTCCCAGGTACGATAATTCTCTTCACACAATCAAACACATCTAAGTATAGCTCCTTTATCCATTTATCTATCATGTACACCTGGGGTACAGGTTGCTTGCATGCTTTAGTTATATATGCAAGGATGTAAGCCACAAAACCTTGTTTGTATGTGCTTTCCAGAATCATAGTGTTTGTATTTTCTAGTGGTATAATCCAACTGATCACCTCGGCGCACGAGAAAATTTTGGGGCGTGTAGAAACTTTCATGATGGTGGATCTCATTATATTTGCATATACTCATATGTCTTCCATACCAACATCTGGAATAGTATGATCCTTAATCATCTGATAAATCTGACCCTATCTGAATTCTGGCTCCACCCTAATAATAGCTTTGGTGTCTTCAAGAATAATCTATGCCTTGGGTAAAATTTCTACCTCTGAATCATCTCCTGGGCCTGATCCTTCTTCTTCCCTTTTTTGGACATAGTGTTATATAAAGGTGGAAGCTGCAATACAAACATACAAAGAATGACTTAAAAATATCATGGTTTAGTAGTATGCATGCATTACCAATAAAGATACATATATGTACTACTATTATTGAAAATGCAGAATAATAGATGATCCTAAGAAAATATGAAATCTACAATAAAATTCCTTTACCAAATCATCTTCGAACATTTTACAAGACTTTAAAACAAAAATACTTATTCAGTTATTCCCAAAACATAAGGTGAACATCAAGTCATGACTAAATCGATCCAAACCAGACTTCATAATGTGCGGGTTCTAGACCTCAGGTTTTGAAAAATAAGCAATCATCCACGATTTTTCTTAACTGTCTTGAGACCACACTTTATTCTAGAATGTCACACCAGGTTTTATACTCACAGAGACCAAAGAGAACCCCACATAGGGATTAATGACTTTACACGGCAAACATACCTTCCTGAACTCTTAGTATGGGCAAACCCTAAAGCCTATCTTAGCCAACGGTGAAACCCCACCCTCTTACTGCATAATAAATTGAACCGGAGGCCGCTTAGTCCACAAAACACTCGTCTGGCCACCTCGCCAATGAAAAACCTTGACATATCAATGCTCAAAATTGAGTAGCGAGGGTAAGTAAGGCTGAGCAGGTAAGGAAACCCCCCCTGTGGTCATGATCATAACAATCGAGAGCAGGGCTCACCGTGTGAGATGACCCATGGGAAAGAAAACTCATTAGTTTTGCGAGTATGACAACTAGCTTTCTTATAGGTTTAGATGAGACTATAAATGTCGAGACCCCAAGAAAACCCTAACTCCATAGAGAAGACCTCAACGGAAACCCAATTAAAACTTAGCAAAAACAGTGAAAAAGGTGGATCCTAAATCCTACCTGGTAGGTAAGAGCTCCGTGGTTGGTGAGAAACCCTACATAGTCAGCGAAAATCCGAGCAACTCTCGACAGCTTGGAATTCTCCAATGGAGAAGAAATTAAGCGCTCCAAATGGTAAATGGCGATAACCATATACTAAACCACCTGAGACATAAATAGAACCAAACGTGGAAAAGTAACAAATGTGGTAGGTGGTGACTAGACCTCCTATGGTGGAAATGTCATTTGGCACCCAACATTAGAAAACCCTATTGACAAGATCATCAAATTGGAAGATAAATCGAAGACTAAATGAGAGTGTCGGGTGGACTTTAAGGGCGGATCCGATGTAATTGGATGACATTCGACTCTCTTACTGCAGATAAAACTGTTGGCAGGCTCCCTCTAAAATCATCGATGCTGAAACACACAAAGTCCACCTGTGACGACATCGACTCCATAACCGAAGTTCTTTCGATTGCTGCTGCAACAACTTAATAAAAACCCCTGCGTATCCTATTGGATAAAACCTTCAAAAGGTCATCCATTGTAAATGAAGAGTGCATATGAACGTATCGGTTGATACTGCTAAGTCCTGCCGATCCATATGATTCCGAAAAGACCCGTCAAAAAAATTACGGAAAGCTTCAAAAGTGTGGCTGGCGGAAAAGAAAAATAAATCTCCCGCTGTCGTCGGCTTGAATATTCAAAATGGGCGCAACAATGTCGAAAATATTTAATGAGATGAAATGACAACACTTTATAAATAAACCGTCAGAAAGAAAATTAAATCCTGATCGAGAGGATCAGTTCAGATACCAGAGTGTTGCTGATGTATTGACAAACTCGAAAATGTTTTTTGAATTCTGATGAAAGTAAACAGTGAAAGGAGTGAAAAAGGATGAACTTCTTCGATGCATCAGCCTAACTCAATGAGTTCAGCCGATGTGTCAGGTAAAAAATTTGAGTTTCAAACCTTCAACAAAAGACTTCCAAAATAGTGCAAAATCAACTAAGTCATGAAAATTCCTCATATAAAAAAAAATCAACAAGGAAAGATTAACATCTAAAATTAAAGGGGGGCCCCAAAATCACATAAATTTTTGGGTGGTGGTTGTGTTAGGATTTTAACATTTAAGCTATATGATCTTAGGATATTATCTAAGAGAATAACAAGCACAACAATCAATCACATGAGATAATAAACACAAATATTTTCCTCGGGGAAACCATAAAGGATAAAACCCCGCAACTTCCTCAGAGATAGAATCTAAACCAAAAGTAAAACCCAAAGACAGTAAGATGATCTCCCGACAGTAGTAGTATTTCTCTCTCTTGTCCCAGCTTCTTCTCTCTCTTAGTTATGTGCTATACTAATTCCTGACTTGACAATAAATCACTAGGGCCGACTTCTCTAGGACAGTCTAATAACCCTGGGGCCCCACAACTATGAGGACTTTAACCCTTTATCAATAAGGAGGGTTACACTCTATGGCTTTACATAACTTGTTTACATTATTGAATCTCCCAATAGGAACATCGGGGCATGACATGACTCAATTATATTACAGATACTTCCTGGAATAAACATCGGGGTACAATACATAATATATACAAGTGAATACATTCTGAAGTTACAAATACATCAACACTCCCTCTTAATTAGGAACGTATTCTCTCAACACAATTTATTAGCACAAGTCTTCTTCTTTGTATCATCTAGATCATCATCAAGTCATCTTCATCTTCAAGCCATATTCATCTTCAAGTCATCTTCATCTTCAAGTCATCTTCATTGTCAAGTCATCTTTATCAAGTCTGGATCATCACTGGAACATCATCGAGTCTGGATCATCACTTGATCATCATCAATTCTGGATCATTACTTGATTTGGAGCATCATTGGATCATCATCAAGTCTAGATCATCACTTGATCTGGATCATCACTGTTGGATCATCACTAGGTCATCATCACCGGTGTTATCTCAATTCTACTCATCATAAGAAGTTCTACAGAGCCATCCCTTTTTCATGCTGGTTGTATACCTAGCCTTCATGTAGGTCTTCATCGTCTTCAGCACTTATATCTGACCATGGAATGAACCATGTCAGAAAGGCTCACCTAGCACTTACATCTGACCATCGGAGGAACACATCTAAGAACCATGTCAGAAAGGCACACCCATCACTCACATCTGACCATGGGAGGAACACATCTAAAACCCATATCAAAAATTCCTAACACTCACATCCAACCTCATCTTGTTAGAAAGGCTCTGCACTTACATCCGACCTCATCTTTTCAGAAAGGCATTTCACTTACATCCGACCTCATCTTGTCAGAAAGGCTCTGCACTTACATCTGACCTCATCTTGTCGAAAAGGTGTTGCACTTACATCCGAACTCATCTTGTTAGAAAGGATATGCACTTACATCCAACCTCATCTTGTCAGAAATGCTCAACACTTACATCTTATCATGTGGGAACACATCCTGCAGTCACATCAGAATGGGTCTGCACTTACATCTGATCATGTGGGAACACATCCCGCATTTCTATCAGAATGGATCTACACTGATCATGTGGGAACACATCCCGCAATCATATTAGAATGGATCTACACTGATCAAGTGGGAACACATCCCACAATTACATCAGAATATCTCTGCACTTATATTTGATCATGTGGGAACACATCCCTCAATCACATCAGAATGGATCTGCACTAATCATGTGGGAACACATCCCACAATCACATCAAAATATCTCTGCACTGATCATGTGGTAACACAACCCACAATCACATCAGAGCATCTCTGCACTTACATCTGATCATGTGAAGCTCAGCCTTCCACCATGTCAGAAAGGCCAAGGGACACATCAATTCCCTTTGGAGGGAACTTCGATCTAGAGAACACCAAGCTTCTCTCTGAAGTACTCAAACTTTACTCTTGCTAATGGTTTGGTCAGTACATCAGCTATCTGCTATTAAATTGAGCACATAGATCTGTGGACAAACACACAACTCACATGATAGATCACATAATTTACTCAGTTATTAAAGAATGAAACAGTGCAAAAATGGTTTGTAGCTGTGAATGTTTTTCATTAATCAAAGAGTAATTAGATAATAATTACAATGAAGTACAATGTCTTTCATAGCCACAAGAAATTCAAATCCACATGAGGAAATTCGAATTGATTAGACTCTACTTGACTGTAGGTAACCAAGACCTTGTCTAAATCACTATCGAAGGACTCAATAGTTAACTAACCTTGTCTAAACCATAATCGGAGTTCATCAGAGTTCTAAACCACAACTCAAGTGTTACATTCAGTGTTGACTAAGGCTAACTGATTGTGGTAGGTGAGAAATGTGCCCCTCTTGAGTGTAGTCAAGTAAACCTAGCGCTAACTGAATGTAGAGGACTAGAACTGAATGTAACTGACTCCTAACTTTTAGCTTAACTAGTCATCAACTGAATTGAACTGACCTTGGTTGGTTTTGGCACTCCCAATGGCTCCTAAATTGTAGGGATTAGTCTAGGAGGCTCCTAAACTGATGCAATTAAGTGCAATCAGTGGCAGTGAGACTTAATTAGTGTTCCCCACACTTTAGTAACTGAAACATATGCCCCAATTAGGCCAAGTGGACCCAATGGTGTTAATGACTATAAATAGATTGGATGGACTCTTGATTTAGACATGACTCCCAATTTAGACATATGACCAAATTGGACAAGGGAGGATTAATAATCCTAACACCCCTCCTAAATGCTAACTTGGAAAATCTGTGGGCCCTGGTAACTAAGACCATAGGTCACCCATTACATCAAGTAAAGTAGAGTAACTACTCAAAAACAAGACGCTGGGGAAAAACCACATGGGAAAAAGTCCCCCCCTCTAATTAAGTAGGTAGAATTAGGATCAATCTAGTTCTTTTGTGCATAGGTATCCTAGGGCCTGGCATGTGAACCTCTCCATCATTATGTCTGGAGGATTGTTCCTCTTTGGAAGAATAATGATATGCTCAACTAAATCAGAAATTTAGACAGTTGTCGGATGAAGACTGGACACATGTAGAGCAATTGAAGTCAACTGATAAGTGAGAAAAGGTTCTTGAGGATTCAGAAAATGTGAGGAACACTCAATAAACTGATATGTTGCATCCATGAACAGAAAACCATGAGTGGTAAGAACAGCCCCAAGTGTTATGAGCAAGTGTCCAGGCGGATGCAAAAAATCTTCCTCTTTACTAGTTCTGTGAGAAGATGAGCATGTGATCAATGGTAGAGAAGCACTGGGACTGTTGATAGCGAATGCTTGAGATCCATAGCCTGATATAGCTTCTGAAATAGCTAATGAATCACATAATAAAATATCAGCAACCTCATATGAGGAAACTAACACCAAATCCCCATCAGCAGTTTTGAAGAGAAAGTGCAGTACTTGATTTTTCACACCAGAATTGGTGAGAGTAGCTACAAGCATGACTGAAAGCTTTTGAATTTTAAAATATGAACCAAATAATATCAGATCAGAAATTAAATGAGATCTAAACAGGTTCAAAATGGATCCAAAACTGTGAAATGGAATCAAATCCCCAGCAACAATTTTGTAGGAGACTTGCGGTACTTATTTCTTCACACCGTTGATGAGAACAGCTAGAAGCAGTACTGAAAGATTATGAATTTGATATATTATGAATTTGAATGGATAACTCTAGTAATCTGATATTTCTTCCAAAATATCCAAGGTATCACATATTTGCACACCAGCAGCAACATTAGAGGGAGAAAAACCAAATTTCTCTTCACTTTCAGAAGCAATTACTGGTAAATTTTGCACAGAATTTAAAGGAAAATCATCGGTGAATGTTTGCATGGAAGTGCAGGAGTATTTTTCTTCAATATCAGAGATTTGAATGTCTTCTTCTATTTCAGCAATATGAGGAGATGAGATATCAGAGATCTCATAAACTTCTGGAGCATCAAAAGAAGGAGTCACTGCATGGAGACTGTCTTCAATTTGAATTACTATGTAGAAGCTTCTGCTTGTTCTTCATCTTGAACAACTTCATCAGAGAGAGTGGACACTGAGAATTTTGGATCAAGAGTGCTTATGGTACTTGATATTCTCTCCAAAATTCTATTATGATCCTCATCAATCACTCCAAAGGTTCTGTCCAATCTTGTCCAAAGTTCCTTCGGGTCTTCAATAGATCTAATGAGGTAGCGCAAGCTATGAGAAAGACCCATTTCTATTGTTCCAAAAGCTCCATCACTTTTATTCATCCAGTCAATCTCACTAAAACACCCTTTACTGATTCCAATAGACACCCGACAGAGAGCTTGTCTCATCAGAGATGAAATCATCTTCTTCTTCCATTTTGAATAGTTCGAGGACAAGGTGAGAAGAGGAACTGATGAATCCATTCAAAGTTGTACCTGCAAAAAACACAAAAGGGGAACCGTAAGGTTGACAACCTGCACATTTTAGGTTTTCATCATACCCAGCATAGTTGATCAATATTGATCAACAATTCCTTTACTTGGGGTATTAAGTGGTAAACCTTTTGCTTCTGGAGCAGAGCTGGAAGGAGCAATTTTGCTAAAAAATGATCCAGTAGGAGATCTGAGGAGGAGAAGTGCCTTGTCTGCCGAGGCTCTAATACCATATTAAATTGAGCACATAGATCTGTGGACAAACACACAACTCACATGATAGATCACACAATTTACTTAGTTATTGAAGAATGAAACGGTGCAAAAATGGCTTGCAGCTGTGAATGCTTTTCATTAATCAAACAATAATTAGATAATAATTACAATGAAGTACAATGGCTTTAATAGCCACAAGCAATTCAAATCCACATGAGGAAATTCTAATTGATTAGACTCTACTTGACTGTAGGTAACTAAGACCTTGTCTAAATCACTATCGGAGGACTCAATAGTTAACTGACCTTGTCTAAACCATAACTGGAGTTCATCGGAGTTCTAAAACACAACTCAAGTGTTACATTCAGTGTTGACTAAGGCTAACTGACTGTGGTAGGTGAGAAATGTGCCCCTCCTAAGTGCATTCAAGTAAACCTAGCACTAACTGAATGTAGAGGACTAGAACTGAATGTAATTGACTCCTAACTTAGCTTAACTAGTCATCAACTGAACTGCACTGACCTTGGTTGGTTTCGGCACTACCAGTGACTCCTAAATTGTAGGGATTGGTCTAGGAGGCTCCTAAATTGATGCAATTAAGTCCAATCAATGGTACTGAGACTCAATTAGTGTTCCCCACATTTTAGTAACTGAAACATGTTCCCTAATTAGGCCAAGTGAACCCAATGGTGTTAATGAATATAAATAGACTGGATGGACCCCCGATTTAGACATATGACCAGATTGGACAAGGGAGGATTAATAATCCTAACATCTACTCATCTATCGCAACATATTGGAGCTTCACTGCTCCTCTCTGCACCATATCCCTGATATAGTGATATTTAATCTCAATATGCTTTGACTTGTCATGGAACAATGGGTTCTTCGACAACTTCACACATCTCTAGTTGTCGCAATATATACAAGTAGCATCCATCTGGAGATCAAATAAGTCAGACAGTAGCTTTCTCAACCACACCGCCTCACAACTAGCTAAACAAGTTGCAACATACTCTGCTTCGGTTGTACTCAGTGCCACACAAGACTGCTTCCTACTAAACTAGGAGATCACATGATCCCATACTTAAGCAACATCCTGAAGTACTCTTTCTATCAATGGAACTGCATACACAATCTAAATCCACATAACCTTCCAAGTTAATCTTCTGATTCACTTCATACTTGAGCCCATAATAAACTATACCCTTCAGGTACCTCAAAATATGCTTTGCACCAATCAAGTAAACATGTCTCATATCTGTCAGGAACTAGCTCAATGTGTTCACAGCAAAGCAAATATCCGGTCTCGTATTCGTCAGGTACATCAAGGACCCAATCATCTGACGATGCATCATAGCATCAATCGATTCTGATGAAGCATCACTCAATAGCTTCAGGTTCGATGCCATAGGTGTGGTCATGGCCTTGCAGTCCATCGTCCTGAACCTCTTCAGGATCTCTACTACATTCTTCCCTTGTCCCATGGAAATTCCATCTACATTATTCCACACCTACATGCCTAGAAAGTAGTGCATCATACCCAAGTCCTTCATTTCGAAATCGGCAAAAAGCTTCCTCTTTGTATCAACAATCAACCCATCCTCATTTGTTACAAATAGATCATCTACATATAGTAGGAGTATCACTGGGTTCCCTTCTTCAACCTTGTAGTAAAGGTTGGAGTCCTCTTTACTCTTGGTAAAGCCCAAACTAGATAGGAAGCTGTTAATTATGTCGTACCATGTCCTGGGTGCCTGTTTCAAACCGTAAAGGGAATTCTTTAACTTACACACATGATTCTCTCTGTCGTGTGTCTCAAAACCAAGTGGTTGCTCCACATATACTTCCTCTTCTACTACACCGTTCAATAAAGTTGTCTTGGCATCCATCTGGTGTACTTTCCACTTCATTACTGCAGCTAAAGCAAGTACTGATCTAATGGAAGTATATCTAGCTACAAGAGCAAAAGTCTCTTCATAATCTATTCCTTCTTTCTGGGAGAAACCACGAGCCAAAAATATTGATTTATATTTATCTATGCTACCATCTATAATATGCTTGATCTTATAGATCCATTCAGAAGTTACAATATACTTCCCCTCTGGTCTTGAGACAACATCCCAAACATCATTCTTCATGATCGATTGATACTCTTCGATCATAGCATCCTTCCATTCTTTATTTTATTCCACTTCTTCATAGTTGGAAGGTTCTTTATCGATGAAGTCACATAATAGAGCTACATAACCGAAGCAGGACCTGGTTCTTTTCCTCTCTCTGTGTATCTCTTCTGGAGTCCCATATCTTTCTGCACCTTGGATAGCTTCTCATACCCAAGAAAGTTTCCTCTTGTGAGGATTCTTCTCCTGAGGTGGATCTATAGATTCTTGAGGTTCTTCTATTTCTTGATCTTCTTCTTGAGTTGTATCGTTCATGGTTGTATCATGAATTCTGGGTACTTCTGTTTCTACAAGGTCTTCACCAGGTCTCTTTCTGGATTTGTTGTAAGCTAAATCTTCACCAAATGTTACGTCCCTGCTGATGTCGATCTTCTTGAATCCTAGGAAGTATATTCTGTAAGCCTTTGAGATTTCAGAGTATCCCACAAATATGCCCTTCCTTCCTAAAGGATCTAACTTTGTCCTATTTTCTTTCGGAATGTGAATGTATACTATAAATCCAAATATTCTGAGATGATTGAATTCTGGCCCTCTTTCTAAAAAACACTTCTTCATGTGCCTTGTTCTGAATTACTCTATGTTGAGTACGGTTCTGTACATACATAGTTGTTCTAGCCACTTATGCCCATATATGCATGGGAAGATCTTGATCATGAAGCATTGCCCTTGCAACTTCCATGATTCTTCTATTCTTCCTTTCTGCAACCCCATTATATTTTGGATTATATGGAGTGGTCAACTCCCTCTTAATCCCTGAATCTCTGCATAATTCCTTGAATTCATTTAATGTGAATTCTCCACCATTGTCTAATCGAAAAATCTAGATCTTCTTCTCTATGTATTTTTCAATCAAGGCTTTGAATTCCTTCAACTTGCTGAATACTTTTTCTTTGTTCTTCATGAAGTATATCCATGTCTTCCTATAAATATCATCAATGAAAGAAACATAGTATACATACCCGCTTAATGAACTGGATGACATTGGACCACATACATCGGAGTGAATGATTTCCAAGATTCCTTTAGCTTTGCTTTCGCTACTTGGAAACGTATTCTTTGTGTTATTTCCTTTCGTACATCCCTTGCATAATCCATTATGTTTTGCTTGTATTTCTGGAAGACCTTCAATAGCTTTGCTTGAAATCAGTAGTGCCCTATAGTGTACATGTGCAAGCCTTTTATACCAAAGTTCATTTGGTTCTACCGAGTCATGGACCAAAGCTTGTTCTAGTTGGCCCTTTAATCTGTATAGTCCTCCCTCTTGTTCTCCAATTACTACTGTATCGTCAATAGTATTTTCTTTTGGCCACATGATTACATGGCCATCTATAAATGTAGCTCTCATGCCTTGTGCATCTAATGCAGAGATGGAGAGAACGTTCTTCTTTAGTTTTGGTACAAATAGGACATCCTTCATTTTCATAGACTTTCCAGAGTCTAATTTGTAGGAGGATTCTCCACTACCTTTTATTGGATACTGGTAGTCATCTCCAAGTTTCACCTTGTGGGGTGATTCATATTCTGATAGTTTCAAAAATGATTTTTTGAATCCCGTCATGTGCTTGGAATCCCCACTGTCTATAATCCAATAATTGCTTCCATGTGTGATGTTTCCTGTGAGAGCAGAAATCAAAACATATTCTTCATCACTTGAAGAATCATCACTATCTTGTTTGATTCTCTTATTGGAAGGTTCATCATCTTCTGCATCATGAGAATGATGTCTTTTCTTATTTCCCTTCCTCTTGTGAGATCTATCTTTGTTTCTAGGAAAATCTCTTGCAAGGCATCCTCTTTCATCACATGTATAGAAAATGAACTTAGACAAATCTTTGTTATATTTTCTAGTGTTATTCTTCTGGCGAGAGTGCTTACCTCTATGATGGTATGTTTTGCTTTTCTTGGATTGTACTTTGAGAGCTTGATCTTCACTTCCCATCTTTTCTTCCTGAGCTAATATTCAAGCTTCTTCTTATGAGCACTCCTCCCACAGTCTACTAAACTTGACTAGCTTCTTTCTACCATAGATCCCTTGAATGATAGAGTCCCATGCCCTAGGGAGACCATTCAGGGTGGTCATCACAATTTCTACATTCTCTACTTCTTCATCTACTGCTTCAATTTGTTCCTTGATCTGAGAGACCCTTGTAAAGTAAGAATAGATGGTCTCCACATTCTGGATCTTTACATTCTTCAATTGGTTTCTCACAGTCCTCTTCCATATTATGTTCTTCCCTTCAAATAACTTGGTCAGGGAATCAAAGATCTCTTTAGGTGTCTTTAGAGAGGACACTTGAGGTATGAGATGATCCTTGATTGAATCAGAAATAATCCTCTTAGCCATGACCAATTTCTTCTTGTGTAAGGCCTTAGCCTCATCTCCCTCTGGAAATGGAACCTCTTCATTGATGTAAGAGTCCAACTCATTTTCTTCCAGGACCAGGGAGAACCTGTACTTCCAAGCTAAAAAGTTATAAGCTCCCTCAAGCTTTTCATCAATATTGGTATGACGAGACATCTTAACAGAGAACCTCAAATGGAAATACAAAAGATTTAGATCTTACCAGGTTAAGATGTACAAACTAGATCTGTAGCTGAATTTCTGGTTCAAGAGCATATCTAGGGTTTGACTTTTCTAGAGTCCTACCGAACCAAAAACTTTTATCTTGATCTCTAAACTTCGATTTTGGGTTGGAGATCAATCCAGGCCTGGGCTCACTCAAAAAATTCCGCTTCTGTGGAAAGCCCTAATTTCTCGCAATAGTGTTGGGTCAAAAACTGAAAATGCTCATAATCAGATTCTACTTCGAGAGAAAGATGTGTCCTAGAGAGGAGAGTAATCTCAACCTCCTTTTGCTGAAAATATATGGAGAGAGATCCAAAAAGTAGGAAGCCCTAGCTTCAGTAGATGCACAGTGTCTTCTTCTCAGGTTAGCTCTGATACCGTGTTAGGATTTTAACATCTAATCTATATGATATTAGGATCTTATTTGAGAGAATAACAAGCACAACAATCAATCACATGAGACAATGAACACAAAGATTTTCCTCTGGGAAACCATAAAGGATAAAACCCCACAACTTCCTTAGAGATAGAATCATCACCAAAAGTAAAACCCAAAGACAGTAAGATGATCTCTAGACAGTAGTAGTCTCTCTCTCTCTTGTCCCAACTTCTTCTCTCTCTCTCAATTATGCACTACAACTGAGTGTGAGTAACTATGAATGAATTTGTGTTAAATGGAGAGGCTCCCTCTTTATTTATACTAATTCCGAACTTGGCAATAATTAACTAGGGTCGAATTCTCTAGGAGAGTCTAATAACCCTAGGGCCCCACAACTGCGAGGACTTTAACCCTTGATCAATAAGTAGGGTTACACTCTATGACTTTACATGACTTGTTTACATGATTGAATCTTCTGATAGGAACATTGGGGTAGGACATGACTCAATTACATTACAGATACTTCCTGGAATAAACATCGGGGTACAATACATAAGATATACAAGTGAATACATTCTTAAGTTACAAATACATCAATAGGTTGTAGCAACAACAATTGGTGACTAGCTAGTGAACATGGACTTATACATTGAGGGGCCTAACTTTTCAGCAATTTGAAATGGTCCAACCCATAGGTGTTGAAACTTGGTATGTTTTCCCTTTTCATCATGTGGGTGATCCCACTTGAGAACCAAATATCCTATTTCAAATCTTCCTTTCTTGGCCTTAACTTTTTCAAACCACCTCTTCACAATATCCTGCTGGTCTTTAAACCTCTCTTTAGACTTGACCATGGACTCCTCTAGCTTCAACAAGGTATTAATTCAACCTTGTAAAACCTCACTACCAAACCCTCTTAACGCTTGGGCTAATTGATAAGAGGACAATAAAATGTTTGGGGATAAAATATCTTCTTTTCCATAAACTAAAGTATAAGGTCACATGCCTAAGGAATTCTTGGGTGTGACCCTATCAACCCATAGTGCATTTGGAAGAGCTATATGCCAACTTCTCTGATTTTTTATGACAATCTTCTTTAAATTTTTGATAAGGTTTTTATTAGTTGATTCAACTAATTCATTGCCTTGTGGATAATAGTTAGTAGAATAATGCAATTCCATTCCCTTCTCATTACCAAATTCAGTAAGATTAATCGATGAAAAGTAGGATGCATTATAAAAAAATAGGGAAATTGAAACCCCTAACCTGGTCATAATATTCTCTTGTAAGAATTCTATGACTGCGTCCTCGTTCACTTTTCGTAACAGAATTTCTTCCACCCATATTGTGAAATAATCAGTGGCTTTGAGGATGTATTTGTGTTGCAATGAATAATTTGGATTGATTTCTCCAATGGTATCAATTCCCCATTATTCAAATGGTTCTTAAAAAATGACCGATTGTAATGGCCCAGCTGCTTTTTGCTCGTCTCCCACCACTTCTCTGGAATGTGTCACACTTCCTTACATAAGCATGAACATCCTTACACAAACTTGGCCAATAATATCCAGCCCTTAGAATCCTATGTGCTGTAGTATCTCTTGAAAAATTTCCTCCAGCAGGACCATCATGCAATTCTTTAACAACTTTAGTTGCATCTTCTTGTTCCAGGCATCTCAGAAATATTCCATCATAGTTCTTTCTAAAAATAAATCCATCAATTATCTAATAAGATGCTAACTTCAAATGAAGTACTCTTCTTTGTTTAGAATTCCAGTGTTCAGGAAAATATCCTCGTTGGAGGTAATGTATCATATCTATGTACCAAGACTCCAGAGATGTGAAGATGGGACACATATCAAACATATGCAGCTCGGCTTCGTTTTCCCAATCATCATCTGCATTATTCTGACTTTCATCCATTAACTTGCAAATCCCTTGCCCTTTGATAATAGTAACTGGTTTAAATTCTAAATCACATTCTTGTAAAGTTGTCACCCAATTCCGTCTTCTTTCTCCCAATTCTTTTTGCACAAAAAGGGTTCAAATTGTCAGGTGAGGGACAATTAATTTGGTTCTATTTTTAAGAATGTAAGGCCTAAATTGTTTTACTGCTTTAAATACTGCATACGCCTGTTTATCAATAGCAGGATAATTCAATTCAGCACCTTCCAACCTAGTGCTCATAAATGATATGGGGTACTCATCTCCCCTTTCTTCCTTATGTGTAAGCACTACTGTGAGTGAGTTATCAAAAGAAAAAGTGTAAAGGATAAAATCCTTCTCAAAATTAGGACTTTTAAGTGAAGGTGCATGTGCTATTTCTACTTCAATATTGTTAAATGCACCCTTTTCTATTTCAGTCCATTTAAAATGTACACTTTGCTTCACCATTTGTTCCAAAGGCTTTACTATTTGTGCAAAATCAGGAACAAACCTTCGAACAAAATTTATAGTCCCCATGAAATATTGCATGCCTTTCTTATTGTGGGGTAAGGGAATCTGTGCTATATCTTCTATCCTCTCTAGGTCTATGGAGATTCCCTTTTTGGAAATAATGTGACCCAACATCTTTCCTTCTAATACCATGAAGATGTAATTATTAGTATTTGACGAGATACCATATTTTTGGCAGTGGTCAAAAATTTGTTTCAAATTAGACATATGCTCTTATCTCTTCTTATAGAACATTGCTACGTCATCCAGATAAACTACCACAATGTGGCCAATTAAACCCCAAAAAGCTATATCCATTTCTCTTTGGAAAGTGGCTCTAGCATTGATGAGCCCGAAGGGCATTCTTCTATAAGCAAAAGTTCCCCAATTTGTATGAAATGTGGTTTTCAACCTATCTTGTCCTGCTACCAATACTCGGTTGTTTCCTGAAAACCCATCCAGTAAGGAGAACAATTCAGAGCCTGAAACCATATGTAAGATTTGTTCCATTGGTGGAACTAGATAATTGTCCTTAACTGAGGCACGGTTTAAATTCCTGAAGTATACACATAGTATTTTTTTGATTTATTTCTTATCGGTACCAAATTATCCAACCACTCTGAGTGCCTAACTCTAAAGACGATTTTCTCAACAAGTAAGTTCTTCACTTCATTTTGGATCAGGGGTTCTAGCTTGGAATGCATCTTCCTCAATGGCTGCCGAAATGGTTTCACACCCGCTTTGATAGGAATAACATGTTGGATGATACGAGTATCATAAGTCTTCAAATCCTCATATTTCCAAGCGAAAACATCTTTATGTTGTCGAAATAAAATGATGAATTTTCTTCTCTCGCCCGGTGAACAACATTTCCCCATGTTCACATACTTGGGTTCATCCTCTGTCCCATGATTAATCAGCTCATACTGGATAGTTGAACTGTTTGTTTTGACATTGGCAGGATTTCTCAACTTGCTATTCAAGTGAAACATCCCTTCCAATGTTCTTACCCCTTTAGGTATGAAGTTCCCACTTTGAATATTGGCTTGATGTTCTTCGTCATCAATCACTGAGTCTTTGAAAGTCTCATTATTTGTTAAGAAGTCCAAGATTTGTTGATCATCATTGAATACCCTCAAATTTGTGACATTGTCTGGTACAGATGGCCTAAAAATCAATTCAATTGAGTATTTGTTATTAGTAGGCACTAATCTTGCAGTAGAAGTAGCTAACAAATCAGTTGCTGCATTTTGCATTCTAGGAATTCAATTGATATTAAAAGCATTAAAATTTGTTATAACTTCCCAGACTTCATTTTGGTAGCCTTTTAAATGTGGTGACAGAAAATGAATTGTGTTTCGAACTTGTTTGACAATTATTTCAGAATCCCCAAAAACTTTTAGCTTTCTTACTTTAAATTCAATGGCCTTTTTCAAGCCCTAGATTAGAGCTTCATATTCTGTTGTGTTATTAATACAGTCGAACTCTAATCTATAAGAGAGAAAATATTTATTCTTTTCCAAATCAATCAGGACACAACCGGCTCGTGATCCCTCTTGAGTTTTAGAACCGTCAAAATATAACAACCAAAATATATCTTCTACATAACTAGTGTTACTCTCTAAATTAGAAACTAAATTAACTATGTTACAATTAATATTGTCAGACCGTGAAAACTGAAGGATCTTGGACAATGTATCTGACTCACTTATGGCTTCTTCCGCTTGATAGTTTCCAGGTTCAAGCTCTATTAATAGTTATCCAAGACCGAATATGAGAAATTTACAGGTTCATTTTTTCCTTCCAATTGTGTCACATTGTGCTTCATATGTGGTTCCCTCATCACTTTGATCTGATTCTAACAGTTTTTATAGGGAAACCACAAGTGAAACCATTCAGTTGCAAAGTAACCATTGAGTTTTATAGACCAGTCACTGCTCAAGATCAAACTGTATACTTCATGTATATCCACTACCATGATGTCTATAAACTAGTAGACTCTCTCGTCTGCAAACAACCGAATCAACACATCCTTCATTTCTCCTACCACCTTGACTGTTGTTCTATCCAACTGAATGATTTTACATGAAGAAGGTGTGGGTTGACCATTTATCTTTCTACAAACTAAAAGAGGCATGAAATTAGAGGAAGCTCTAGAATTTACCAAACAATTATGCACATTATGGTTAAAAATATCAAAGGATAGTAAAAATGGCAAGGTTTGAGATTTATACTTTCCCCCAATACTAGCTTCATGTATTTATTTATCTGATTGAATATAATCCTGGGATCTACTAGGTTGTGGATCAAATGCTTTCAGGAGCTTTCTTCTTTGTTTAGGTAAGTTCCACGTTCAAATAAAGAAATATTTGCTTTGGTTTTCTTGATATCCTCTATTATGTCATATCCCATATCATATTCTGTCATACTTTTCTTATTACTTTCTGCTTTATTTTCCACAACATTCATAGTCTTAATTATTGCTATAACTTTCTCTTTAGAGGTGACCAAATCAGACTTAGGTGGCATTTGGGTACTACTGCTGATCTTCTTCATACTTTCTTGAATCTTCCTAATCTTGGGCAGTAATAAAATTTCATCCAGTATTGGTCCTTTGCTTGTTGTTGTGACATTAACTGCTAAAAGTTGAACTTCCTCCATAGGTTCCTCCTCCTCTAACCCCAACGTAGGTGCACAGTCCCACAATACCATTTTTGTTTCATGTGCTTCTTCTCGTTCATTTTTTTCTCTTCTTTCACTTTAGGCTCTGTTATTTGAGCATCTAATATTTTATTCATAACCAGTCATTGAATTGATCCATTGTGGACAATTTTTTTTAGAATGAGGTTCTTGATGAAAAGTACAGAAATTATCCATTCCTACCTCATTAAAATTTAAAACATCAGAACTATATATAGGGGGTTGAGATGTGGCACCTTCCTCTCTTTTCTTGAAAAAATGTTTGAACTTCTTTCTGGATGAACTGACTTCTTTGTCCTTTTCGAAATCAACAATCTTGCTTGATAGCTTTTGTACCATTTCAACAACATTTTCTTATTCACTTGGATGTTCCTCTTTAGGTCTGGTCAACAACAAAGGTTTCTTACTACTAAAAGCCCTTATATCTGGTTCTGCAGTATGTTTATTTATACTTTCAAGTTCAGCCTCTACTTTTTTTTCTTCTTCATAAGTTTCTACCAAAGAAGGCTTTCCTAACCTCTTAACAAGCATTGCTATGTCGAGGGAAAGTGGTGAAGTATAATATTCCATTAAAGTTTCTTTAGCGGGTTTTATTGCAACACTTAAATTATTTAAATGGGAAGAAAACCTCTGACTAAAATCCTGCACTTTCTCTTTCTTGTCCATCCTCAGAGCAAGCGATTCTTTCAAGAGAGTGGTAGTGGTTCTTTGGCTACTGAACTTTCCTTTAAACAATCTTTCAAAAGTATCCCAATTTGTTATAGAATTTTCTTGTAAACCAAAATACCAGCCTGATGCTTTAGTTTAGAAAGTGTGTGGAAACAACCTGCACACTACATATTCATGCTCTACTGCTAAAAGTTCTAGATCCAAATAAAAACTCTGCAAGTGATCATCCACAGAAATGCCTTTTCCTGGATCAAACTTAGGCAATTACTTATCATCATTCTGAGGCAAAGCATGCAACGAAGCAGCCATGTTGAGTGGTGTTCTAGCTCTCCAAGCTAGTGGTGGTGGATTCATAAGTTGATTAGCATTTTGGGGTGCATTCCTAGCCATGATTCTGTGAGGAGACTGTGGTGGAGACTAAATCGGTGACTGAAAAACCGGGGAATCTGATCCCAACTGATTAAGTGGTTGACCAACGTCTTGTAAGGATAAATTCACCAATTATTCCAAATTTCCCACAAAAATCAAATATGTCGTGTAAGTGGGTACTCTTCTGGGAGCTCGCCTCCTTGGTAATTCAGGGATTGTGTGCAATCCTCCAGGCTTATTCACATAAGACCTTGTGTGTCTTCTCAAGTGATTGACTACTTCAAAAGGAACAGGTTATATTTGTTCTAGAACTTCTACTTTAGGGTTTACTCTTTCTTCGAAAATGAAATCTTCAGGAAACCTAGTCTTAGAGCTATCACTAGTGGAATAGTTTCTAATAAATGGATTTCCTCTACTAGCCCTGCACTGGTGGCCCTCTTTCTAGCACCAAAACTGGTGATGCTTAAAAAAAAACTAGGTACCGACAATAGGGATTATCCCCAATAACCATTCCCAATTAGATCGTTTATTGTTTGGAATGGGGAATCCATCTAGTTAGTGGCCCGACTACCATAGAATTAAAGGAATATTTAAATCTATTTTACCGGCTGCATCCCAGTCCACCGTTTATATGATTTTATATTTTATGATGAAATGCAAGTTCCTATACTAAATTCAAGTGGTCACTGGGTAAGAACCTTAGTAGAGATGTGCAGGTCTTCCCTCCATCTTATTGCTCCTGCCCCACAATCACTCTATGAAATCAAAGAAACAACTAATATATTCTAAACTATTCTGACTATTACCGGGGAGCAAAATTTATATCATCATGAGTAATTTATTGTATTATTTGCACATAGAATCCTACAGGTAGTTGTTAAATTCTTCATACATAAATACAGCAGAAAGATAACACAAAGATAACTTTGTTAAGTTAAAAAATCCATTACTCATTTATTGCACAACATTCGAAATAGAAAATGAAACCATTCATAAACTACATAAATAATTCAACAGATTGGAACGATCTCACAGTTATACAGTAAGCCAAAACAGAAGTAGTTCACATTCAGCAATCCACATAATCTATCTTGAATCTCATACAGTCCTTCCTCTAGCCAGAATTTTGGTTCTCTTTATTTATAAAAATAATTATTTCTCCTTACAAAAAAGCTTCAGCACATAGGTCTGCTAGAAAAATTCCCCTTCCATCTCTATTCTACCCCTATTTATTCAAAATTACACATGACTTTTCAGCTACCCTAACCTTTTTGGATTCCTTAACTCTTTGGTCACAAAATTTTGTCTTCAAGTGTGGTCACTAGGAAAATTGGAACAAATATGAAACATTACATATTAAATGCCACATATGAATAAGACAAATTTAAGAGGGCCCAGCTGATGATTTAGTGAAAATGCCCCATGCACGAGCTTCAACAGCTATGACTTGATAGTCCACTGGCTCTAATATGCGTGTAGTCAATTCGTGCTTGGCGAGATGGGATTCAATTTCCTTTACCATTGGTTGGGTCTGTATTAAACATTCATATAAAATATATTTATGCACCAAGTCATGTGCAACCCAAGTTCCGATGACTTACTCATTAATGCTTTCAACCTTTTGGATACTTTGCTCTTCCCCTTGCAACTTTTCTTGCAGATTCTTCAAATGTTTCTCTTTCTCTAGGTATTCCTGAATATGCATGCCTGTCAAAGCTTGGCATCTGTCATGTGTGGCACTCATTTTCATGTAAAACTCCTTGCACTTATCTACAGTCTTCTAGTTGTGGTGTGCAATCTCACTACTGCTTTGCTGCTGAGATCTAAGATTTCCAACTCAATATTCAACCCTACTGTCGTTTTCTGGGGAAAGTGGTTTGGAAAAACTGGGTTGGTTTCCATCCAATTTAACTAACTTCGAATCCATTCTACAACCTCTAATACCCCTTTCTCGAATTCTGACGATGTATCTGTTATTTTCTTTAGCCTGACCTCTATATGCTTGATTCTATATAATTCTTTGGCCAATTTATGATGAACCTGGTGTATCTTATTTTTCATTAAGAAGGCTTGACTACGGAATGGAGTGATGTCAAGTTTATTTTCTTTGGCCACATTGAGTTGTTCCTCTAGCTCTGAAACCTTGCTTTCAAGATTTCCCTTTTCTCCTTCAATGTTTGCAACCGATGGTGCTAATGCATCTTTGTCTTCTTCCAAAATATGATATGCTTCACTGAGTTTCTCAAACTTTGACAAGGTATCATCGTACTTTCTTTTCAAATCCTGTCCCTCTCCTCTTTCTTTCCTTAGAGTTTCTTTCATCTAGGACATATTTTCTTTATACTTCTCAGCATCCTTGACCATCTTACCGACATTAACTGCATTGGCTTGGGATGCTGCTATGCCTTCCATTGCGAGAAGTCAAGGATATTCATCAGTCTTATGCATAACCATCTCTTCAGTTACAATGACAGCCACATGTTGATCACCCATTTTCATTCTCTTTTCTTTTCTCATCACTATTCCTTTCTTATCCAGGTCAAAACAGTTTGTTTCAAGATTTGCTATAGCCTGTTCGCGGGATGGAATGAAAGGTATTAATCTAAGCTCTACTGAGGGAACTTGGTTCCATGTCATTGTGCTACTTGATGGGATGAATGAATCCATTGGATTATCATGGGCCTGGTCTTGCTCCAAATTTTCCCGGTCTCGGTCTTCCTCCTCCTTCCTTTTAAACTCTTTGACAACCTTTTCTATGTTGATTTTTTTGTTCAGCGGCACTACTACTACTTCATTTTCCTCCTACAGTCATGATTTTCTTTTTGAATCACCTTCTTAAAGTAACCATGCTACATGCATTCTGATATATTTCCTCATACAAGTCCTTATGATGAGTATATTGAAAATGTACCCCTATGTATGCAGAGTGTTTCAAGACCTTGTCCCTAGGATCATTTCTACGAAAACTCTTTTCTCCAAAATGAAAACATTCAAGCTCCTTCATGAAATCAGAATCACTCTTTACCTTAGAGAACTTGTGACTACCAATACTAAATGGTAGTGGAGGATAGATGGCCTTTTACATGTTGAAATGAAAGTTCCCGAACCCGTCTATATAAAGTTTCCTTACTACCTCTTTATCAATAACATAGTATGTAGTGTACTTTGGTAGCAAGGAAGGATCTTTGGCTCCCCCGTACATTCTTAAATACAGACCTTCTTTAGAAAATAAATAATCCCCATATTCACTCACCATCTCTAATGCTCCTTCAAACATGCAACTGCAATCTTTAATAAATATTAGCTTCTACAATGGCATTATAAAGGCTTCACAGATTTTCTTGTAGAAACTATAATACTTATGTTCCCATAATATTTGGTATGCAGAGTATATAGGAGTCCTAGAAGGATCCCATTTGCAATTTAGTGTTGTGAAATGATGCATGCATAAGATGCAGTCAATCAAGAAAGAAATCATATAAAATTTGGATTTCCTCTAAGTCAGACTCCCAAGGGCTGCAGCTATCCACGTGGATATGATGTTTTTCACGATGTCGGCCCACTTGAAAATAGTACTCTGCGTAACCACGTAATATAAAAAAAGGCACCCGGCTTATTTTATAAGATTTTCCATTAGCCCGACCAAAGACTCGATTCAGCATTAGGGACATGAGGCGGTACGGGGTCCATTGGTTGGCAGTCTCATATTCTCCTGAGGCCTTCTAGAAAAACTGCTTCCTAGGTACCATCATTCTCTTCACACAATCAAACACATCTGAGTCCAACTCCTTTATCCATTTATCTGTCATGTACACCTAGGGTACATGTATCTTGCATGATTTACTTATATATGTATGGCTGTAAGTAGCAAAACCTTATTTTTTCATGTTTTCCAGAGTCATGGTGTTCGTATCTACTAGTGTTAGAATCCAACCAATCACCTCGGCACACGGGAAAAGTTTGGGCGTGTAGAAAATTTCATGATGTTGGATCTCATTATATTTGCATATACTGGTATGTCCTCCAGACCAGCATTTGGAATAGTCTGGTCCTTAATCATCTGAGAAATATGACCCCCTCTAAATTCTTGCTCCACCCCGGTAATAGCTTTGGTGTCTTCATGAATAATTTCTTCCTTGGGTAAAATTTCTACCTCTTAATCATCTCCTAAGGCTTGAGCCTTCGTCTTCCCTTTCTTGGGAATAGTGTTATATAAAGATGGAAGCTGCAATACAAACATACAAAGAATGATTAAAAAATATCATGGTTTAGTAGTATGCATGCATTACCAATAAAGATACAGAGATGTACTACTATTATTGAAAATGCAGAATGATGGATGAGCCTAAGCAAACATGAAATATCCATTAAAATACATTTACCAAATCATATTCGAACATTTCATAAGACTTTAAAACAAAAATACTTATTCATCTATTCCCAAAACATAAGGTGAACATCAAGTCACGACTAAATCAATCCAAAAGTAGACTTCATTATGCGTAGGTTCTAGACCTCAGGTTTTGAAAAATAAATGATCATCTGCATTTTTTTTTACTAGATTGAGACCACACTTTATTCTATAATATCACACGAGGGATTCTACTCACAAAGATGAAAGAAAACCCCACATAGGTCTTAATGACTTTACACAGCAAACGAACCTTCCTAAAATCTTAGTCTGGTCAAACTGTAAATCCTACCTTAGCCAACAATGAAACCCCACCCTCTTGCTACATAATAATCTGAACCAGAGGTGGCTTAGTCAGTGAAANCCCCCCCCCCCCCCCCATGGTCATGATCATAACAATTGAGACAAGGGCTCACAACCCGCGGGAAAGAAAACTCATTAGGTTTGTGAGTATGATAACCATCTTTCTTATAGGTTTTGATAAGACTATAAATGTCAGGACCCCAAGAAAACTCTAACTCCATAGACAAGACCTCAACGGACACCTAATTAAAACTTAGCAAAAACAGTGAAAAAGGTGGATATTGAATCCTACATGGCAGGTAAGAGCTTGGTGGTTGGTGAGAAAACCTGTGCAGCTAGCGAAAATATGGGTGGCTCTCGACAGATTGGAATGCTCCAATGGAAAAGAAATCAAGTGCTCCAAATGGTAAATGGTGATAACCGTAAACTAAACCTCCCGAGGCTTAAATAGAACCAAACATGGAAAACCGATAAATGTGGCAGTTGGTGACTAGACCTCCTATGGTGGAAACGTCGTTTGGTTCCCAACATTAAAAAACCCTATCGAAAAGATCATCAAATCAACAAACAAACCAAAGAGTAAACGACAGTGTCCGGTGGACTTTGAGGGCGGGTCTGATGTAATCGGATGACATTCGACTCTCTTGCCATAGATAAAACTGTCGATAGGCTCCCTCTAAAATCATCGACAATTAAACACACAAATTCCACCCGTGACAACATCAGCTTTACAACCGAAGTTCTTTCGATTTTTGTTGTGGAAACTTAATAAAAAACCCCGCGTATCCTATTGGATGAAACCTACGAAAGTTCATTGGTTGTAAATGAAGAGTGCATTTGAATGTATCGGTTGAGACAGCTAACTCCTGCTAATGCCATCGGCATATGCTTACGAAAATACCGATCAAAAAACTTACAGAAAGCTTCGGAAGTGTGGCTGGCAGAAAAGAAAAATAAATCTCTCACTATTGTCGGCTTGAATATTCAAAAATGGCCTGAAAATGTCAGAAAGCTTTAATTAGATGACCTAAAAATGCTTTATAAATAAACCGTCGGAAAGAAAAGTAAATCTTGGTTGAGAGGATCGGTTCATATACCAGAGTGTTGTCGATGTATCGGCAAACTCGAACATGTTTTCTAAAACTTGATGAAAGTAAACAGTGAAACAAGTGAAAAAGGATGAACTTCTCCGATCCATCAGCCTGACTCAATTATTTCAGCCGATGTGTCGGGTAAAAAATATGAGTTCCAAACCTTCAACAAAAGATTTCCAAAATAGTGCAAAATCGACTAAGTCATGAAAACTCAACATAGAGAAAAAATCAACAAGGAAAACTTAACAGCTAAAATCAAAGGGTGGCCCCAAAATCACAAAAATTTTGGGGTGGTGGTTGCAACAGCAATAGGAGAAACAATAGAAAATATGGAAAAGAATTCCAAATATAGAAACCCTAAAAACAGTCTTCTTCTACAGTACATGAAGACTTCTCTCTCTCCCAGAAAATTGCGAACTTCACTATGTTATTGTGCTGTGTGAAATAATGAGGAGAGGTGCATCCTATTTATCCTATTTTCCCACTCAGAATTTAACTGGGGTCGACTTCACTTAGGGGAGAAATATAATTTTATATTTCAGAATTTTTATTTTATTCTTTTATTGTTGGATTTTCACCCCAAGGATTGCATTGTTCTTTCTAGGGTTTGTATGAATGATTACAAAAGGTCACAACTCCCGAAGGAGAATAATAAGAATAGCTTCTGAAGTTGCACAAAATCCAACACTCCCTCTCAACAAGGAAGGTATTCTTTGGTCTTCATCAGCATCATGATCATCTGGGTTTTATATGTACATCTATACTGTCTCTATCATCTCTAAACATACTAAAGGTTGTCTTTATGAATTTTTTCTATCTTGATGTATGAGACAAGATATTTGGCTACCTATCTATCTCTACTGCCGATGGAATACTTCCATGCCTAGATAGAGATATTGGATGAGAAAATGTGTATGACCATCTACTACCGGTTCGTCTCATCTGTTGATGGGGTACTCCCATACCTAGCTGAGAACCTGAACAAGTAAATGTGCAAGACCATCTCGTACATTTTTGTCTCATCTGTTGATGGGTTACTCCCATACATGGCTAAGAACCTAAATGAGTAAATGTACACGACCATCTATTATCTATTCATCTCATCTGTTGATGGGGTACTCCCACACCTGGATGAGAACCAGAATGAGTAGAGGTACCTGTGCAATCACACATCCATCTACTACCTATCCGACTAATCTTCCAATGGGATTTCTCCCATACCTGGATGAGCACATTGACGAGCAGAGGAACCTGTGTGAACCCAACCATCTAATACATGTCCTTCTAATATGTTGATGGGATTTCTCCCATACCTGGATAAGAACTTGGATGAGCAAAGGTCCCTGGGAAAAGGTATTATAAATCTCTATCAGTCATATCTCCCTCTCAAGGAGGGATACAATCTCTTCTACTCCAAGTCTTCCATGAAAGTATTTGAGCTTCACCCTGGGAAGAGGCTTGGTGAAAACATCTGTATTCTAGTCGTCTGTCGAAATATACTGGAGCTTGACCACACCTTTCTTCACCATATCATGAATGAAGTGATATCGAGTCTCTATGTGCTAATACTTGTCGTGAAATACAGGATTCACTGACATCTTCACACAACTATAGTTATCACTGTGAGTCATGGTTGGCTCTAAAATCTAGCCAAACAATCTTGCAAGAAGTTTACGAAGCCAAACTGCTTCTCGGGCTGCTGAACCTGCAGCCATATACTCGACCTCTACAATACTAAGAGCTAATGAGTTATGCTTCCTATTGTGCTAGGAATTTACTACAGAACTCAAGCTGAAACAACATCATAAAGTGCTATTCCTATCTATAGTGCATCCAGACCAATGTGAGTCTGCAAACCCTTGCAATCTCAAGTCACAATTTGAATTGTATTGTAGATCATATCCCATGGTGCCACATAAGTATCTGAGCACATTTTTTGCAGCAGTCTAGTGAAACTTCCTCGATTGGCACATGAACTGACTGAGGGCATTCACAGTGAAACAAATATCTGGTATGGTGTTCATTAGATACGTCAAGGACCCAATCAACTAGAGAATCACAATGGGATTGATCAAATTTCGATCTAAAGCAAAATATCTCAATTTCTTCAAATTACATCCATCGTAGTAGCTATGGACTTAGAGTCCAACATTCTAAATCTCTTCAATATATCCATGGTGTATTTTTCCTTGACCTAGGAAAATCCTCTTCTTCCTTTATCATACTTCTAATCTTAAGAAGAAATGTATCAACAATATCATTGAGAAAGACTATCTTGGAATCCATCAGATAAAATGTCCATCCCATTGCTGAAGCAATAGCAATGATTGATATGATGGAAGTATATCGAGCCATAAGAGAAAATGAATCATCAAATTGACTCCCTCTTTTTGAGAGAACCCTCTGGAAACAAATTGTTAGGCTCTAGGATTTTCCTTTATAATGATGTTATTTACATTAATTTCTCTGCATATCTACCATAATTTAGTACATCTATGTTCAATGAGGCTATCTTTACTCTATTTTATGATTGAAAACTCTGAAATGTAAAGAAATCCTAATCTACTACTTTTTGATGTATTAAATGCACAAATGGTAGGCATTCAGATATTTCATTCGACCCTTGTTCTTGTCCTGAGTTCTGCACTAGGGTTTGATAGCATTATTGGTTTATTGGTTTCTCTACTCTTTCGACGAACTAATATACCTTTGCCTTTCAGTTCTTCCTGGTCCTGTAATACCTGCAAATGAAAATGAAAAGCATGTGTTAATGATAAAAATTTTGTTTTAAAATTTAAACAAATAACAAATAAACAAATGATTAAAATACTAAAATATTATTAAAGAATTTGATTAAATTATAAAAATAAAAATAAAACATTAAGTAAATCCATTTGAATTAAGTATTAAAATACTTAAAGGAAAATTCATTTGAAGTAAATATTAAAATATTTAAAAGAAAAAGTTATTTGAATTAATTGTTGAAAAACCATTTGAATGGAGTCACGTTGGGTATGGTGGTTGTTTCATGTATTTAAAAGGAACACATATAGTAAAGCCACCTCAGACTCCACTATGATGTAGTTACTTTGATTTTAAACCACTTCCTAAAAACATTATGTTTCCTTTATATTTCCCTGCTTTGAATTTAATAAAACGGTTCTTCCATTTTGTGCAGGTTCACGTGAGGATGAAGAAGGTGTGCATAATACAGATGAGAAGGAGGGAGGCATTCAATGGATCTCATGATTCTACAACAAATAGAACCGAGCATAATCTGAACCTAGCACCCAGAAATTAAATCATGCAACAACCTAACATCAATTCAGCCAGGAATCAAGATTTTTGAATGATTTATAGTTACAGGTCATCCAAACGCCCATAGGAACTGTCATTCTCAATCAGACGTTCATTCAGATTGTCATTCACACCTTCGAAATCATTGGTTCGGTTACTTCGAAGCATTCATGGAAAAAATGGAAACATGGGTTTTGTTCATAGTGGTCCTCTCATGCTTCTCCACCTCCAGGATTCCACCTAGGTCATTTTTTCATCTACAATAATCACGGGGATTTGTTTCCCAAATCAAGGAAGTTGTTTGTGCACGATTTGGGAAAAACGCCATCTTCAATTTCAAATCATAAATAAATTGTTTCTAGGCATTATGGTAGTCTATTTTTAGAGGGAGTGACCACTAGCAGGGTCGACCCTCTCTCCCATATGTAAATTTTTATATATAGAGAGGATTTTAGCCATGCCAAAGGGGAGAGTATTGGTAGTTATTGTCATTGCCATTGTTACTCACGTTTTTGTTGAAACTCTGTAATCTGATTTTACTCTACAATAGAAGTTGCTTCTTACCTGTTATGATCATCTAGAAGTTAATTTAGCTGATGGTTGTGACTCTAAGGGGCCCACTAGAGGTTGCACATTGTCTTTGTGTGCTCTGGATCGGTCCCGTTTGTGTTTGTCTTGTCAGATACGTAGCTCTATTTCTGCATTTCAATTTGTCAATTTCGTTTTAGTTAGATGCTTAAATGTTCATGCTTTCTATCATATTAATTTATGCTCTATAGATAGATTATTAAGGATGTAGATTATTTAGTTTCACGTTTTCTGTTCACTTTATTTCCGTTTTTCCCTTTTACGTTCTTGTTTCATTGAATTGTGTCTTCCCTTTCTCTTTGCACGTATAAATTGAAGCCACAACCTCCTTGGTTTAGTTCACACTTAAAACATCTTGTGTTCTTGACAATCCTGTTTGATTTCCAATCAAGATTGTTGTAGGTAGGTGTTTCAATGTCATAGTGTTTTTCCTTTCACATTTAGTCCACACACATTTCCAAAATTGTTTGTTTCCCAATTGTGCCATTACATCTTGCCCCTTTCTCATTGCGTTTTGCGATTTTCCCCTCATACAGTCAGTTGTCGTAGGGTCCATTTCATTTTCTAGATTTGCGTTGCTCCTTTGCTAAATTGCTTGCATTTGTTTTTTTTCATTTCCATAGGATCTACACTCATTTCTAGAACTCCGTTAGTAGACAGAAATAGAATTAGAAGTTAGAGTTAGAGTAGTTAGAACGTTTTCGCTCTGTTTCATTTTCCTTTAATAGAAAATAAAATTGCATTTATGGTTAATTAGATAATTAGTTTATGATTAAGTAGTTTATTAGTTTATGGTTAATAAATAATTTTTTTAATATAGAGTTCTTTAGTTTATGGTTATCATGGAATTTATTTGATATATATATAATTTAGTTTATGCATAACATAGATTTTCATTTCTTTAATTAGTCATGAATCTTTCGTATTTAGAATAGTGTCGATATTTCCAAAGTTCATAGATTAATTTCCTTCCAAAAGCATTTCCTATAATAGAAATTGAATTTAGAATCCTAGATTAATTAGTGAGTGTCGTATGTAGTGTTTGAATGCAGTTCCATTTGTAGGTTTGTTTGACAAATCGATTGATAGTTCAAAACCCTTAATTCATTTCAGTTGATTTCTTTACTTTTCACATCGCACTTAAGGTTTATAGATTTTAACTTGCAGTTGACCACCGATGGATAGATTAGGGATTTACTCGTGAGATATGATCACCCTGTAACGAGTTTCTTTCCTAGGTGCTAAGTTGTGTCAATTTGTTTATTTTGTTTTTACCACCTCTAGGTTAGGTTATCCTAGATTATTTTAAGCTTCAGTCCTGCACATACTATGCTAGCACCTCTAAGCTTACAAGCCCCCGGGTTGACAATTTAAGTTGGAATTAACTAGCATATATTTGCACCAACATTTTGGCACCGTTTCCAAGAGGTACTGAAGGGTTTCGATTCTAGGTAGATAAGAGTAGATAGGTTTCCTTTACATTACACATCAAGGGGGAGGGGAAACAATAAGACACAAAGATGACTTCACTACAAAATTTTTGTAGTGTAATAGCCTGGCGCATCCACTTTAGTGGGTTGCCCCAAAGACTTGTTGTTCCTTTTTGCAAGTATGTTTTACTTTCTTCAATCTTATTTTCGCAATTGTGTTTCACAAAGTGTGCTTATTTTCTCATAAGTGTCCCTACTATTTGCAAGTTTTACTTTTCACAAGAGAGTGTTTACTTTTTTATGTATTTCCCTTAGGTGCATTTTTCTTTCCGCAAACATAGATAGTTTACTTTCCCATAGTTAAGTATACTTTTATTTTTCCAAATGTAGATAGTTTTTTCTTTCGTAGTTTTATTTCATGCACGTATGCTTTTATTATGAAAATTTAGGGAGTTTACCTTTTTGCAATTTACTTTTATGCAAGTGTGTTTTATTTTATTCAAGCTTATTTTCCGCAAGAGTGTTTTGGAAGTGTTTATTTTTCTGTACTTTTTACTTTCCGCTAAGTGTGTTTATTTTTTGCAAAGTTTGAGTATGTTTCTTTAGAATGTTTATTTTCTACAAAATTTGATTGTGTTTCCTTACATCAGGTGTTACATTCAGATTTGTTACGTTCGATTCATTTTTCATAGGTGTGTTTAAGTTTTTCATAAGGTCTTTACTTTTCAAACAAAGAAAAGAAAAAAAATAAAAATAAAAACACAATTTTGGGTGCAGTAAGAACCCCAACCACTAATCCTTATGTGAAGCAAGACCTACCAACCAAGATATGGATTCAAAGGTAACCATTAGTTTAAGAAAACTCTCTCAAATCCTAGCAGCAACTGGGATCTCAATTTTGTCTTCTCAAGGATAACACATCTTGATAGAAGTCAAGAATGTGTCTATCCCTACAGAAATAATAGAAGAGACACAGTCCCATGAGTTACAAACCGGATCTCATTGCCAATATACCAAGGAAACCAGAAACTTGGAGACTACATTGGATGGAGAGAGACCTGAAATTGAAGACTTCTCCACATATCTATCGGCAAATCCTTCATGCAATCAATAAATTGAACATTCAAAATAAGAGGACATGCATGGCTTGAGAAAGGAAGGTGACTATCAAGATTACATCGAACACTAGTTTGAAGAGGTAACGCAGTCACAATATCGTTCCTCCCTTCGACACCTTCTGATGTAGAAACAAGTAAGTTGGTTGGTATTCCACAATCAGGTAATCACTACAATAACCTCCGCATATGTGAATAAAGGTATATTTTTTATGTTGCTTCGCACTTGGTTACATTAGAAGAGATCCTATACTTGAATAAAAATGTTTTCTTTCTGCTTAGGATAGGACAATATGTATATAAATAAAACGTTGCATGTTTAACTTAAAGAATTTGTGCACCTTCGTTTTTTCTTTTATTTTTCAATAAAAGGACTAAGAAGAAGATAATGTTAATAACTAAACCAAAACAATCTTACATCATTAATTCTTTCCATACATGCATGTTTTTACTATAATTGTTTCTTAAGACAAACTTTAAATATCATAAGGATTTATCATAGGTTTAAGGTCTACCTAAAACCTAGAGGTTGTTAGAATAGTAGAGTCAAGCTAAACTAGTTAACCTATCTAAGCAACCAACAACATATCATAAAAGATAAGGACAAGAAAAGGAAAGGACAAGAGAACACCGATATATGTGGTTCACCCTAATGGGTTACATCCAGGGGAAGGTAGTCTCCTATTATCTCCAGAATGTCTTCTCCAATATTACAAGAGAGCAAAGCACAAATACCCCAAATAATATATATGATGTACAATAGTGTCACAATAGTACCACTACTACATCAAGAATACATGATTATGTAGAGACTCACTTGACCCTATTATATACTAAGAGATGAGGAGGAATTACTCTCACATATTGCATGTGGGATAATATAATTCTCCAAAATAACCTCTCTTAATACAATACCATGGACAAATACTCTACACAAGTAAATATAGCACCATATAACTATGGGTTAAATGTATTACTCTTTTAAATAAGATTGTAAACAACTTCTTACATAATACAAAGACATTATTACCTTCCAAGGAATATAATATATTCCAACACTCTCCGTTAATAATGGATGGGAGAAGGGCCTACACTAACACTAAGAAAGGAAGGAGTCATTACTGAACCCCCTTGATGACAACTTCCAGAAGAACCAAAGCTGAAAATAAAAAGAACACTTCGGCTGATGGAATTTGATCATGAACAACCGCTTCTCACTGAATCATGAAAGTGCACACGAACCAGGTTGTATGATGAAAGACCCAACAATAAAATGTCGAGAACATGTGACAGAATCCAATCGCAAGATGCCTAGATCATCACAACCATACATGATAGCTAAAGAACTCTGATATAAAATCCTCACCAATGTACCGATACCTTCTTATGGCTGATACAACAGAACGTGTGGCTAAGAACACCACAACAGTGTACCAAAAAAAAACAGATGGCCAATACACATGCGGATAGCAGACATTCTCCAATCAATGTGCAATATAAATATCTTTAGAAGACCTCAAACATCGAAGAAACAAGATCCCAATGGTCTATATATCGAAAATGATATCATACAAATGAGCATCATGACTTTAGCATTAGAAGATGGTGCTTCATTATTCCTGGAGTAAGGTGAAATCCTAAACATAGAACTTATCTGCACAAGAACTTTCAATATTAAAGCATATAAAGATCATAAAACAAAATTGCTCATACAAAAATGAAAATGCTTATATACCAAAGGTTAACAAACATCAGATAAAGGAATGGAAACATAATATGATCAAATAAAAGATTAACTTGCTCATTAAAGAAAATGAAGTTACTTTTACACATTAAGTGTCAGCCACAACATATAAATAGTGAGCCAAAGATTTCACTTAAATATATGAAAATTTAGTCGTCAAGCAACTAATCTGAAGCATAGGTGCATTTCTTATTAATATGATGTTATTATGCAAGAGATGAATGCCCTGAAAATGTCAATGCTTCCATATAGGAACATTAGAGACAAGTAGGAACAAGATAACCTCTGCAATCATAAGAAGTAAATAAAGAAGCATCACTAGTCATATGTTTAGATGCATAAGAATCCATTATCCATTCCACGTTAGAAGAAGAATTATTAGGCAAAACAACAGATGCACATAAAGTTACTTGAGAGTCATGAGAAGTTTTCTTTTTAACTTTAGCAATTAAACGTTTTGCTTTAAAACAATTCTTTTCATGATGGTTAGTTTTACCATAATGTTTACAAGGATCATATACTTTCTTATGTTTATTATTTCCATTAGAAGCATGAGAAGCATGTCCAAAATTAGTATTAGAAGGATTAGAACCTTTAGCATTATTAAAAATTTTCTTATGATGCTTATTAAGTGTAGTTAGAGCTTTATTAGGTGTGAGTTGTCCTGAAACAATTAACCTTTCTTGCTTATTGATCAATCATTTACAAAAATCATCAAAAGTTTGCTTCATAGTACTTTGAGACAATTCTAGAGCTCTATTCCTAGTTTGGATGAACATATCAAAACAAGATGGAATTTTACATTCTACAAGAATAATAAGAGTAGTGTTAGTTTTCTTGTAATCTTTACCACAACTATTTAAATTCTCATTTAAAGTTTTCAATTCATCAAGATATAACTCAACTATTTCAAAGTCAGCAGGTTCGAGGTCAAAGATCTTCTTTTCAAGATAATATGCAGAAACATCATCAGATTTATCAAATAAAGAGGAAAGAATTTTCCATACCTGAAACCAGCTGTCTTCTACGTCAATACTTACCTGAAGACTATTTGCAATAGTTTGACCAATGAGCCCCCTTGCTTGATCACTTTTAGCTTCCCATATAGTTAAATCATCAGCAGCAGTAGGTGTCTTGTGTTCACCATTAACTAGCCTCCAAATTCTCTTACTCCTTAGAACATCAATCATCTTTCTCTTCCAAGCAATATAGTTAGAACCAACTAATTCAGGAATAGAAGCTACTTCGGAAGTCATAATGAATGAAACTTTTTCAAAAAATAAGAAACCCTAATACTGAAAAATGACAGAAAACAATGAAGAACTTGAAAAGAGTTACACTTTACCGATCTAAATCTACAAAAGCACAGTTAGAAACACAGTAAAGAAAAGAGGAGAAACTTTCACTTACAACCATGTGAAAACAAATGTTCCCAAAAACACCCAGTCTTCTATTCTGATTGCATAAGTGGATCCATAATGGCTATTCCAATTCCAAGAATAGGTTATAATAAAAGATCCGATAGGAAATGACCAATTTATGGCCTTTTTTTATAACTATCATTTTTATTACCGAAAAGAATCCCAGAAATGCCCAGTTTTTTGTTATGGTCATGTGGGTGGATCTAGAATGGCTGTTCCAATTCCAAAAATAGGTTATAATAAAAAAACCAGTAAAAAATGACCAGGTTATGGCCCTTTTGTATAATTGTCATTTTTATTACCGAAAGAAAGCCTAGAAATACCCAGTTTTCTGTTTTGGTCGCGTGAGTGGATCCAAAATGGCATTTCCAATTCCAAAAATAGGTTATAATAAAAAATCCGGTAAAGCCTAACCAAGTTATGGCCATTTTTTTATAACTATCGTTTTTATAATCGGAAGAAAGATCTCCTTGAGGAGAGCGTCGAAATCATGTAGATCTACATAAAAACATCAAGAAACCCTTGAAAAAATTATGCAAAAATCTTACACAACAAGTTAGGGTTAGGGTAAAAAAATGCAGAAATATGACCATCTAAAGAGAAGCCTAATGGCTACCAAATAGAAAGCAAATCTACAACAAAATGGCAATGCCCAAATGATAATCGTTATTGACTGCAAGCTATAGAAAGTACTAGATCATAGCAACCTAGATCTGATACCATGTTAGAACAGTAGCTTCAAGCTAAACTAGTTAAGTTATCTAAGCAACCAACAACATATCATAAAAGATAAGAATGGGAAAAGAAAAGGACAAGAGAACATCGATATACGTGTTTCACCCTAATGGGTTACATCCACAGGAAGGTAGTCTTCTATTATCTCCAGAATGTCTTCTCCAATCTTACAAGAAAGAAAAGCACAAATACCCCAAAGAATATAGATGATGTATAATAGTGTCACAATAGTACCACTACTACATCAAGAATACATGATTATGTAGAGACTCACTTGATCCTATTATATACTAAGAGATGAGGAGGAATTACTCTCGCATATTACATGTGGGATAATATAATTCTCCAAAATAACATCTATTAATACAATACCATGGACAAATACTCTACACAAATAAATACAACACCATATAACTATGAGTTAAATGTATTACTCTTTTACATAAGATTTTAGAAAAATTCCGACATAATACAAAGACATTATGACCTTCCAAGGAATATAATATATTCCAACAGAGGTCAGTTGTACATCTTAACTTCATTATTAGAGCATGTTATTTAAAGCATTTTTATCGCCAAGTAGCATAAGGGTGAACGAAATTCCTAGTTTTTTGGGGAACACTATTATAATTCTATATGAAAGAAGACAAATTTAGGGACTATATACACCTTTCATTCATTATCTTATGGCTCCATCCACTTCACATTAATAAGCTCATCCATTTATTTCTTCGATTTAGTTAGCTCACTTGCAGTATCCAATACATTGGGAGAAATATATTTATTTGTTTCAACAAAGTTTTGAATAAATTATCCTCTAACCCATATACCATCCCATCCTGTAGCACGGATTTTAGAGCTTCTCTCCATCCACTCGCTCATAGGAAATCTATTGTCGAAAATCTATAGGGGGTGGGAAAATGGGACACGGTCCTTCGATGCAGAAAGGGTTTAAGAGGCTAACCCGTCAACATACTGAACATGCTTGCTAGAAGCGGGTATTGGCCTGTGGTAAGACTAGGTAAACCCGACGAGTACTGAACAGGCTTGACTGAAAGAGGGGAATCTACTTGGAAAGCATAATTTGTGCAAAGTTTATGGTTCTATTACACCTCGATGTATAGTATTGTTTGCGAGTTTAGCTAGAAATGAGTATATATGGTTGAGTTATGGTAAATGAACCTCATATATCTGCCATTTGAGAATGTTTGTAAGTTTCACTTAGGACCCTTTCGTCTAATTCATACTATACCTAGGATGTCACTATCCTAGAATTGGAACCCATAAGCTCAGGATCCTAATGAACTCAAATGAAAACTTTGTTCATATTACTTGAATAACGATAAGACTTTGAGAAGTAGCAAAGATGACCAATTTTCTATAGGCCTTATAGACTATCTACACCTTCATGTTTTCTATTTAAGGAGACATGAGAAAAATCCTCTATCATAGTTTTTATGTGGTCTTCGTAAGCACAAATTTGCATGTATTGAAGACTTTGAATTATTGCGACATTGTTTTGGTCATATCATGAATATTTCTTTTTCCAAAAAGTTCTATATTTTCTTTAGAATAATGATGGATTCCTAGAATTGTTCACTGATTATTATTTGATCCCAAATAAGGATACAAGAGAATACAACCCAGTTTTAATTTAATTTGGGGGAGTGTTGTGCCCTAGGATTGTACTCTATAATGATGCGATTTACATTAATTTGTAGGCATATCTACCATAATTTAGTACATCTATGTTCAATGAGGCTATCTTTACTCTATTTTATTAATGAAAAATTTTAAACGTAAAGAAAGCCTAATATACTAAATTTTGATGTATTAAATGCACAAATGGTAGGAATTCGGTTATTTCATTTGACCCTTCTTTTGGTCCCAAGTTCTGCACTAGGGTTTGATAGCATTATTGGTTTATTGGTTTCTCTACTCTTTCGATGAACTGATCTACATTTTCCTTTCGGTTCTTCCTGGTCCTGTAATACCTGCAAATGAAAATGAAAAGCATGACTTAATGATAAACTTTTTGTTTTAAAATTTAAACAAATGATTAAAATACTAAAATATTAATAAAGAATTTGTTTAAATTATAAAAATAAAACATTAAGTAAATCCATTTGAATTAAATTAAGTATTAAAATACTTAAAAGGAAAATTCATTTGAATTAAGTATTAAAATATTTAAAAGGAAAAGTTATTTGAATTAATTGTTGAAAAACCATTTGAATGGAGTGACGTTGGGTACGGTGGTTGTTTCATGTATTTAAAAGGCATACATATATTAAAGACACCTCATATTCCACTATGATGTAATTAGTTTAATTTTAAACCACTTCCTAAAAACATTACGTTTCCTTTATATTTCCCTGCTTTGAATTTAATAAAACGGTTCTTCCAATTTGTGTAGGTTCACGTGAAGATGAAGAAGGTGTGCATAATACAGATGAGAATGAGGGACGCATTAATGGATCTCATGATTCTACAACAAATAGAACCCAGCATAATCTGAACCTAGCACCTAACAATTAAATCATGCAACAACCTAGCATCAATTCAGCCAGGAATCATTCGCACCTCTGAAATCGTTGGTTTGAGTACTTAGAAGCATTCATGGAAAAAATGGAAACATGGGTTTTGTTCGTAGTGGTCCTCTCATGCTTCTCCACCTCCAGGATTCCACCTAGGCCATTTTTTCATCTACAAGAATCACAGGGCTTTGTTTCCCAAATGAAGGAAGTTGTTTGTGCACAATTTGGGAAAACGCCATCTTTCGTTTCAAATCATAAAGAAATTGTTTCTAGGCATTATGATAGTCTATTATTAGAGGTTCGACCCTCTCTGCCATATGTAAATTTTTATATAGAGAGAGGCTTTTATCCATGCAAATGGGAGAGTAGTGGTAGCTATTGTCATTGCCACTGTTTCTCACGTTTTTGCTGAAACTTTGTAATCCGATTTTACTCTGCAACAGAAGTTTATTCTTTCATGTTATGATCATCTAGAAGTTAATTTAGCTTAAGGATGTGACTCTAAGGGGCCACCAGAGTTTGCACATTTCCTTTTTGCACTCTGGATCGATCCCGTTTGTGTTTGGGTTGTCATATAAGTAGCTCTATTTCTGCATTTCATTTTGTCAAATTCGTTTTAGTTAGATGCTTAAATGTTCATGCTTTCTATCATATTAATTTATTCTCTATAGATAGATTATTTAGGATGCAGATTATTTTGTTTCACGTTTTGTTGGAATATATTAACCCACTCATAACTTATGATAAAATAATTAATCATTATTTGATTAATTATTCACCCACTAGCTTAATTAGTTGGCATCCACTTGCACCTTAAAGTCAATACATGTCATCTATATCCCAAGAATGCTTTATTTCTGATTCTAGGTTGATCTTGACCACCTTTTGACCATCCAGAATTAGTATAGAGCACTTTACAGCAGATTCTGCTTTATTTTGTTTTTACTGCTTTTCTATGGATAAGGTAAAGCTAGTCAAACTAGGAAACTAGGTCATTTTGTTTCCAACCCATCCTTCATGACTTTCTCTCCATTTTCTAGGATTAACATATTTTTTCCATATCCTTGAGAACTCATTCATGATTTTTCCAATTCGTGAGGTCCTTGATATATTTGGGAAGTGCTTTAGCCACCTAGGGGGGTTTGCTATATGTTGGTAAGTCAGCCTTTTTGAGCCTTATGAGTTGTCTCCATAAAACTCGATTTTCCTATGAGGGATGTACTATTTATGTACACTATTATTCATCATTATTCAATGGAAGGATACACATCAATATTCATCTCTTCATTCATTTGATTTGGTCTCTTTTCTTCTCTATATTTTTCCTGTGTATGCTTATGAAAATTCTTAGTAGCAAGATCTATTTCTTATGCTTCTTCTTAGCATCATTTCTCATAGCTTGATCTATTATTTCTACATGGTATCAGAGCTACATGGAGCACAACTTTTCAAGCTTCTACATGGTATCATAGCAGTAAGGTTAATCAAGTTCTACAGAGTTGAGGACGGCATCCAGTCTCCTATCCCTCTCTGAAGAAAAGATTTTCTAGCTTACAAGATTTTCTCCTAGTTTTGTTTTATAGGTTGCAGAGATTATATCCTAGATCATTTCAACAACTTCTATATGGATTCAAAATTTTATCTACTATATCCTTTCAACTATGTTGATTGGAAGCCAAAGATGAGCGCATACTTGAAGAGGCAGTGTCTCTTTGATGTCTCCATTGGTGCATTGAGTGAACCTGAGTCTTATGAAGAGAAGATTGATTGGATTAATAATTGTGATAGAGATTATGGAATTATGTGTTTTGGAATGTCTCCAAATATACATCATCTCATAGATTCTGATGAGTATCCATTTGAGCTTTGAAAGAATTTGGACAAAGTTTTTGGTTTGCAGGAAATAGAAGATGAAGCATGGAGCAAACCCAACATCTCCTCTTGTTCTGTCTCTCAAGATTTCTTGGCCTTTAAATTCTCTGATGAATTTGATCATGATGAAGAAGTTTCTCATACAGTTCATGTTGTTGCTACTCTCCTTGTTGAAATATTGTAATTTTGAAGAATATTCTATATGTATCTTTTGTGGTCCCCGATGGTCCTACTGGGAGAACCACTTGTATTATCTTGTACCCCGATGCTTCTAATCAGAAGAACTAATAAGATTCATGAGGTTGTCCCCTCTATTTGTAAAGGTGGGTCATTAGCACCCCAATGTGGTTACTTGAGCCTACATGTGTAACTTGAGCCTACATGATTAACTCGAGCCTACATGTCGGATGAGTTAATTCAAGTGAACGGATGAATATAAATAGAGGTGTGGTGCTCCTCATTTGAGACACACACACTCTCACTTGTGTAGCGCATTAGTGGAGAAGAGAAGTAGCTGGAGAAGGACGAGGATCAGGCTTTGATCTCCTTGTTGGTTTTATGTTTTATCTTTTGGGGCATCTATATTGAGGAAGCTTTTGTTGGGTTTTCCCCTTTAGGGTTTTCCCAGGATAATTCTTTGTGTTCTCCTTTTGTATGGTTGTGTTTGTCTATCTTTCAGTGATCCTGTTTATATGCTTTTGTTATGAAATCGAAATGAATTACTAATGATCTAGCTTAGCATATGAAAATTTAACATGGTATCAGAGCCACCCTGAAAGAAGACATTTTGCAGCTAAAGAATCTAGTGCTTCTTATTTTTTGGGTCTCTATCCATGATCGATCAGAAAAAGAAGTCTATACTGACTCTCCATTGAAGGGCGCATCTTTCTGTCGAAGCAGAATTTGATTTCGAGCATTTTCAGTTTTGGTGCGGAAAATTAGGGCTTTCTACAAAAGAAGAATTTTTTAGTGATCCTAGCATAGTATTTTTCTCCTCATCAAAATCTAAGTTTAGAGACCTATATCAAGAAATTTGGTTGGGTGAAACTCCGGGAAATTCAAACCCTAGTTTGACCCCGATCTGGAAAAACCCTAAATACTAAAACTACTAAGTTTTGGTACATTCTCTATATCCTGAGATTGGCAAAGGATCAGGAGTTTAAAATTGCAAAGGGTGAAGCTAAAATCCTGATTTACACTATTTCCAAAATTCAGCCTCATATTCACTATATTCTGGGAGATATGATCCCTCCAAGTTAGGGTTCCAGCCTCTTCCAGAATTCATCCCTAAACAAGACACCTGGGGAGAATTGTTGTAGCGTGGGCTACAGAGATCCCAATGGAATTCCTGAAGATGTTCCAAAAATATCATGGACTGTACTTTCTATGGTCCGAATTTACAAACTTGAAGATGAACCAGTGACACATGGCATGCCGTACAACTTCACTATTCTGAACAGTCCTGTAACAGGTCACCTTGGGAAAATGATCATAAATCCCAATTGGTGAAAAACATTCTGATGAAACCTATGGTGTTGGATCAGGGACATTCTAGGTTACTTCAGTCCAAAATTTCAGACATATAGGAGCCGTAATTTTGGATATATCATAGAAATAGTAACAGAAATTTCTGCAGAAGAAATTGGAAAACTAGGGCTTCCTGTTCCGGGAGCTTCCCTCCACTGTTTTCAGAAAAGGAGTACATTGGACAGCTCCATTTAAAGAGATATATATTTATATCCAATCAAATCTTAAAGATTCAAAGTTTTGAAAATTAGGGTTTCTCTGACAAACCCTAGATCAGCCAGCTCCGGAAGCAGGACAGACACCTCAAATCGGTAAGATCTAATATTTTGATATTTGCATTTGAGGCTGTCATTTCAAAGTGATCTATCACATCAGCTTTATGATAAGCTTGGTGAAGTTGAAAACTTCCAAGCATGGAAGTATTTGATCTCTCTGAAGAAAATGAATTGGACACCTACATGAGCAGAGAGGTTTCAGTTCTAGAGGGAGATGAGCCTCAAAGCCTTACACAAGAAGAACTAGATCAAGGCCAAGAAGATCATTGTTGATTCAATCATGGATCAACTTGTACCACAAGTGTCTTCCCTAAAGACACCGAAGATGTTTGATTCCTTAATCAAGCTATTTGAATATAAGAACATAATTTAGAAGATGGATTTGAGAAAACAGTTGAAGAATGTGAAGATCCAGAATGCATAACATCTTGAAGCGGTAGAAGAAGAAGCAGAGAATGGCCTCCCATGATCATGGGATTCATTCATGTGAGGAATGTGTGCCAAAAGGAAGTGATTACTTTCAGTTGAATCTGGGAAGAAGAAGAAGCTCGTCTCATAAGAAGAGAAGAAGAAAGATGGGAGCAAATTGAAGATCAAGCTCTCACCGTTCAAAGAAGATCCCTCAAGCAATGAGGAATATGAAGAACTCAATTCTTGACGAACCTCTTATCCATCTTATCATTTGCATAAGAAATGATGATTTCATGGATGAAGAAGATGATGAAGCAGAATGATCAAGAAGAAGTCTACCCACGAAACAAACAAAAGATAAGTATTCAACTGAAATTTAATGATATTGTTTTGTTATGCATTTGATTATATTTAGTTGATGTGTTGTTTGCATGCATGTGATGGGTAAGTAGCTCATGGTTCTATACAAATATCCATTGTTACTTATCTAGAATGAAACCTATTTGCTGACATATTGGATTAGTGCACAATCTCAATGATGTCATGGTAGAGATGGAAGGCATATAGAAAGTTTCTGTGAGATATGGATGAATGTTGTATTGGCTAAATAGTTGCATGATGCATAAGAATTTGTCGTTATGCATATGTAGTTCTAACCATGCAACTGGTGCATTTGAATTGTAGGAAAGGTCCTATGAAACCTCCTAAAAGAAAATAAGGATGAGACTTGTTCCGAAGAACAAGTGATGACAATTCAATAAACATGAATCTGAAGCTCCCAGGGTCAGAGACACCATGACGAAAGAAAGAGCTTCAAAGAGCGGTAGATCCACCTCAAAGGATGAAGACCACCATGGGTATGAGAGATAACTCAAGATGAAGAAAAAAAATGCTATGAAAGAAGCTATGATCAAAGAATAACAGTTGATTATGGGGAATGATGTATATGATATGATTTCGAGACATAAAGGGAAGTACGTAGTATCTTCCATATGGATCTGCAAGAACAAGTGTACAAAGCAAGAATCATGATTTGCCTCAAAAAGAATAGACTATGACATGACATACTCTATTGACCAGTATATATCAAGCATAGAATCACCTATACAGAATGAAGAAGGAAGATAATACTCCACTTCAAGGGGAGTGACTACAAAAGATATCTGAGTTCGACACGGTACGACATGATGGACAGCTTCCTGATGGATCGAGACTTTACCAAGAGTAAAGTGGGTTCCAACCTTCAAAGTTGAATGCAGAAGACTAGGATATGTTGATAATCTCACAAGACGAACTCATGGAATATGTTATGATGATGTTTGGGATATAGTACTCAAACCAGAAAGCAAGAATGTGGTATCTTACAAATGGATTTGCAAGATAAAATATGTCACTGATAGAAGTAAGGAAAGACTTGTGGCTAGAGGTTTCTATAAGAAAGAGGGAATTAATTTTGAAGAGACACTTACTCCAGGAAGCAAGGTACACTTCCTTCAGAACTATGATGGTAGTTGCTTCCATGATGAAGTAAAGACAATCCTTCCTTAATGGTATGATTGGGGAAGAGTTTTACATCAAAAGGATTTGAAGTTGAAGACAGATGGACTCACATATGTAAGTTGAATAAGGGCCTCTATGGCATGAAGCAAGCTCCCAGAGCTTGGTATGGTTGTTTCCTGTCAATTATGGGTTTTACCAAGAGTAAAGCTAATCCTAACCTTTATCTCAAGGCTGTAAAAGATGAACCTGTCATCCTATTATTATATGTGGATGACTTATTCTTGATAGGGAAGGAGAAACAGATCATGGAAAGTAAGAAGAAACTAGCAGAATAATTTGAGATGAAAGACCTTGGGTTAATGCACTATTTCCTAGGTCTGGAAATATGACAAAGTTCAAAAGAAATATTTCTCAACCAGGGAAAGTATGCGGTAGAGATATTGAAGAGATTAAATATGTTGGAATGTAAATCCATGGCCACACCCATGGACTCCAACCTGAATCTATTAGATGATGACTCATCAGAGTTAGTATATGCGACTCATTACAGACAAATCATTGGGTCATTGATGTACTTAACAAATACCAGACCAGACATTTGTTTTGCTGTGAACACCTTGAGTCAATATCTTGTTCAACCAAGATGGGTTCACCTAGTAGCTACAAAACATGTGATGAGATATCTGAAAGGGACTATAGGCCTTGGTCTATACTATGATGGTAGCCATGACTACAGATTGTATGGCTATACAGATGCAGATTGGGTTGGAAGTATCCCAAACAGGAAAATCACATTAGGTAGATGCTTTTGTTTGGGGTCTGGTATGAGTTCATGGTTTAGCAGGAAATAGTCTAGTGTTTCTCTTAGAACAACAAAAGCAGAATACATAGCAGATTGCTCTGCTAAGTTGTGAAGCCATATGGCTTTGGAAGCTGATATCAGGTCTCCTTGACCTGAAGATGGATACTACATTGATTCTATGTGATAACGAGAGTTGTGATAACAGAGAACCCTGTGTTCCGTCGTAACACATAGAAATCCGATATTTCTACATACAAGATAAAGATGCAGATGATGATGTTTCAGTATTCCCATACTGAAGATATAGATGATTCTTTCAGTATTCACATACTGGAGATACAGATGGTGATAGTCCAGTATTCACATACCGAAGATGTAGATGATGATGGTTTAGATGGTGATGTGCTGACGAAGCCTCTGTCTCCAGTAAAGTTCGAACACTTTCGAGACAAGCTTGGTGTGGTTTGGAAAGACCTTCCTTGAAAGGGGGAGTAGTGATGTTGCAATGGGATTGTATCATCCTGGGACATATGTCCAGAAGTGATCCGGAGACCTCGGTCTTCAAGAATGAAGAGGGATTGTATCATCCTGGGACATATGTCCAGAAGTGATCCGGTGACCTCGGTCATCGAGAATGTAGCAGGATTGTATCATCCTTGAACTTTGGCTCAGAATGGATCCAGTGAACTTCAGTCATCGAGAAGGTGGTAGGATTGTATCATCCTTGGACTTCAGTTCAGAATGGATCCAGTGAACTTCGGTCATCGAGAAGGTGGCAGGATTGTATCATCCTTGGACTTCGGTTCAGAACAAATTCGGTGAACTTCGGTCATCGAGAAAGTGGCAGGATTGTATCATCCTTGAACTTTGGTTCAGAACGGATCCAGTGAACTTCGGTCATCGAGAAGGTAGTAGGATTGTATCATCCTTGAACCTCGGTTCAGAATATATCCAGTGACTTCGGTACTCGAGAACATGTGTTGATCCCATAATTCCGAAAGGAAGGATCGTTAGTAACTCTGTAAAGACCTAAATCCCATAATTCTGAAAGGAAGGATCATTGAATTGATCTCGTAATTCCAATAGGAAGGATTCTCTGAGTTCCACAGATGTGTTGATCCCATAATTCCGAAAGGAAGGATCGTTAGTAACTCAGTAAAGACCTAAATCCCGTAATTCCGAAAGGAAGGATCATTGAATTGATCCCGTAATTCCAATAGGAAGGATTGTCTGAGTTCCACGGATGTGTTGATCCCGTAATTCCGAAAGGAAGGATCGTTAGTAACTCTGTAAAGACCTAAATACCATAATTATGAAAGGAAGGATCGTTGGTAGCTCCGTAAAGACTTGATCCCGTAATTCCAATAGGAAGGATTGTCTGAGTTCCACAACTATGTTGATCCCGTAATTCCGAAAGGAAGGATCGTTAGTAACTCCATAAAGACCTAAATCCTATAATTCCGAAAGGAAGGATCATTGAATTGATCCTGTAATTCCAATAGGAAGGATTGTTTGAGTTCCACAGATGTGTTGATCCCATAATACTGAAAGGAAGAATCGTTAGTAACTCCGTAAAGACCTAAATCCCGTAATTCTGAAAGGAAGGATCGTTGGTAGCTCCATAAAGACTTGATCCCATAATTCCAACAGGAAGGATTGTCTGAGTTCCACAGATGTGTTGATCCCGTAATTCCAATAGGAAGGATTATCTGAGTTCCACAAATGTGTTGATCCCGTAATTCCAAAAGGAAGGATCATTAGCAACTCCGTAAAGACCTAAATCCTGTAATTCCAAAAGGAAGGATCGTTAGTAGCTCCATAAAGACTTGATCCCGTAATTCCGAAAGGAAGGATCATCTGAGCTCCACAAATGTGTTGATCCCATAATTCCGAAAGGAAGGATCGTTAGTAACTCCGTAAAGACCTAAATCCTGTAATTCCAACAGGAAGGATCGTCTGAGTATCACAGACATGTTGATCCCGTAAATCCGAAAGGAAGGATCATGTTGATGTTTTGATGATGATGATGTTGATGTTTTGATGATGTTGATGTTTTGATGATAATGATTTTATGATGATGATGATGTTGATGTTTTGATGATGTTGATGTTTTGATGATAATGATTTTATGATGATGATGATGTACTGATCAAAAGATTAGAGTGTCATGATGATGATATTTTGATGTTTTGATGATGTTGAATGTTTTGATCATAATGATGTTTTGATGATGTTGATGTTTTCATGATGATTATGTTTTTATGATGATGATGATGTACTGATCAAAAGATTAGAGTGTCATGATGATGATATTTTGATGTTTTGATGATGTTGAATGTTTTGATCATAATGATGTTTTGATGATGTTGATGTTTTCATGATGATTATGTTTTTATGATGATGATGATGTACTGATCAAAATATCAGAGTATGATGATGATGTACTGATTGAATGATCAAGAGTATGATGATGATGATGATGTACTGATCGAAAGATCAGAGTGTGACGATGATGATGATCAGTATGTGATGATGACGACATACTGATCAAAAGATCAGAATATGATGATGATGATTCTGTTTGAGAGTTGAAGTATGATGATGGTGCTGATCACGATGTTACTAATCAGAATGTGATGATGTTGCTGATCGAAAGGTCAAAATGCCGAAGATGTCTTTGCTGATCGAAAGACCAAAGTGCTGAAGATATTGCTGGTCAAAATGCTGAAGATATTGGTGATGATCGAAAGGTCAAAGTGCTGAAGATGTTGCTGATCAAAAGGTCAAAGTGCTGAAGATGTTGCTGTTGATCGAAAGGTCTAAGTTCTGAAGATGTTGCTGAAGATGTTCCTGATCGAAAGATCAAAGTGTTGAAGATGTTGCTGATCAAAAGGTCAAAAGATGCTGATGTTGATTAAAGAGTTGCTGTCGTCATATATTAAAGACGAAGACTATATGATGTTGAAAAGATTCCAATGATTTATAGATGTGTTACCTTGATGATGTTGATGATGTCCTCTCCTACTATTGTTGTTGTTGATGTTGTTGTAGAATACCCTTCTCGTTAAGGGGGAGTGTTGAAATATTGTAACTTCGAAGAATATTCTATATGTATCTTTTGTGGTCCCCGATGGTCCTACCAGGAGAACCACTTGTATTATATTGTACCCCGATGCTTCTAATTGGAAGAACTAATAAGAGTCATGAGGTTGTCCCCTCTATTTGTAAAAGTGGGTCATTAGCACCCCAGTGTGGTTACTTGAGCCTACATGTGTAAATCGAGCCTACATGATTAACTCGAGCCTACATGTCGAATGAGTTAATTCAAGTGACCGGATGAATATAAATAGAGGTGTGGTGCTCCTCATTTGAGACACACACACTCTCACTTGTGTAGCGCATTAGTGGAGAAGAGAAGTAGCTGGAGAAGGAGGAGGATCAGGCTTTGATCTCCTTGTTGGTTTTATCTTTTATATTTTGGGGCATCTATATTGAGGAAGCTTTTGCTGGGTTTTTCCCTTTAGGGTTTTCCTAGGATAAATCTTTGTGTTCTCGTTTTGTATGGTTGTGCTTGTCTATCTTTCAGTGATCCTGTTTATATGCTTTTGTTATGAAATTGAAATGAATTACTAATGATCTAGCTTAGCATATGAAAATTTAACACTCCTTGATTCGAATACTTCATCCTTCAATGAAAAAACAAATATTGAAGAGCCATATTTTTCTGTGTCTCTTGAAGGTGATTTTTCTTCTTGTGATACTATTGATGAAAAAGAAGTAACATATGGAACTACTATTAATATTGATGATGATCCTATAACCCATTCATTTTTCTCTATATCTCATATCTTAGACTTTGAGATCTATGTGTCTGACTCTTCACACTTTGTGCATACCTCTCTCATTGATGGTGCACAACCCAATGATTTCCAAGATGTTTGCTTAGCCAAATAAAGTCTTATTTGTGTCATACCACTTGCCTTACTTGATCTCATGTGCTTCAGCGTCTCCTCCTTTGTTCTTAGAATCAATACTCAGAACTAGGCCTTGAAGTTTGTGAGAATCTCATTCTTTCCTCCTTTCATACAGAGGATTCATTACCAAAGTATTCCCACGAGTCTACTGATATGCTTATATGTGATCCTTTGGATTCTAATTTAGAATCATATTTACAGGTTGATACACATATCATACCACCATCCATACCATCTACCATAGCTCTGAATAATCTTCAGACTATACAAATCCCAAGTTCACTAGTTGATTCCTCATTGGTCTCTTATGCAGTGATATTTATCTTACATGGTTTGAAGTATTTCTTATCTTTCAGTGGTTGGTTATCCATCACCTTAGTCATATTTGGACTGATATTAAACATGTTTGGATCTGTTCTAAACACTTATGGTTCAGATCTTATGCCCATCCATCATTCATATTTTTACACCTATCAATTTTCCCCAGTTGCTCATAGTTTTCATAATATAGCCCTATATCCTCATGGAGTCATTGAAGCCTTTGTCCTTGCTATTCCATATGCTAATATTTCTGATATATCATAGTTTTATCAACCTCATATCAGATCTAGAAAGGTGCTACATCATATTGGAAGATTGACATGTGATTCACATCACAATTTTGCAGCTATTCAGGGACAATGGGTGTGAAATAAATTGTCTTAATTTTTGTACTCTTTGGAAAGGAGTATGCACAGATATCTTTTCCATTTCAGATTATGTTTGTAGATTAGATTTTGATAGCAGCAAGAAGCATTCAGATAATGCTCCTACTTCATCAGTTGATGAGATACAAGGATTCTCTCCTCTTCCTTCTTGCAAGTTCTACACTCTAGCGCATGATCATGGAGTTCATGATTTCTTCAGCAAGTCCTTCATCCAGAAGCAGTTCATTCAGCTCATTAAAGTGAATATGAAGATATGTTGAAGACATATTTCAATTTTTTTTCCTTTTCCTATCTTGAGGGAAGATTTTCCCCATGTGGTTTTTCCTCTTTTCTCACTTTTCTGGACATAATAATTGTTAAAGGGTGACCATAGCCATGTTGTTGGGCCCTATATGCATCCATATGCATCCATAATTTTTGACATACAATCATAAAGTCAGAATTATAGGGGGGCATTGGAATATATTAACCCACTCATAACTTAGGATAAAATGATTTAATCATTATTTGATTAATTATTCTCCCACTAGCTTAATTAGTTGGCATCCACTTGCGCCTTAAAGTCAATACATGCCATCTATATCCCATGAATGATTTATTTCTGATTCTGGGTTGATCTTGACCACCTTTTGACGATACAGAATTAGTATACAACACTTTACAGCATATTCTGCTTTATTTTGCTTTTCCTGCTTTTCTGTGGATAAGGTAAAGCTAGTCAAACTAAGAAACTGGGTCCTTTTGTTGCCAACCCATCCTTCATGAGTTTCTCTCCATTTTATAGGATTAGCATGTTTTTCCATCTCCTTGAAAACTCACTCATGCTTTTTCCAATTCATGAGGTCCTTGATAGATTTGGAAAGTGCTTTAGCCACCTATGGCGATTTGCTATATTTTGGTAATTCAGTCTTTTTGAGATTTATGAGTTGTCTCCATACAAATCGATTTTCCTATGAGGGATGTACTATTTATGTGCACTATTATTCATTATTATTCAATGGAAGGATACACACCAATATTCATCTCTTCATTTATGTGATTCAGTCTCTTTCCTTCTCTCTATTTTTCCTATCTATGCTTGTGAGAAGTCTTAGTAGCAAGATCTATTTCCTATGCTTCTTCTTAGAATCATTGCTCATAGCACTGATCTATTATTTCTACACGTTTAATGCTCACTTTATTTATGTTTTTCCCTTTTACGTTCTTGTTTAATTGAATTGTGTTTTCCCTTTCTCTTTACATGTATAAATTGCAGCCACAACCTTCTAGCTTTAGTTCACACTTAAAACGCCTTGTTTTCTTGCCAATCATGATTGTTGTAGGTAGGTGTTTCAACATCATAGTGTTTTTCCTTTCACATTTAGTCAACAAATTTCTAGAATTGAATTTTTCCCAATTGTGACATTGCATCTTGCCCCTTTCTCATTATGTTTTTCCCTTTTCCCCTCATACAGTCAGTTGCTGTAGGGTCCATTTCATTTTCCAGATTTGGGTTTCTCTTTTGCTAAACTGCTTGCATTTGTTTTTTTTCATTTCCATAGGATCTGCTCTCATTTCCAGAGCTTTGTTAGTAGACAGAAATAGAATTACAAGTTAGAGTTAGAGTAGTTAGAACTTTTTCGCTCCGTTTCATTTGCCTTCAATAGAAAATAGAATTGCATTTATGGTTAATTAGTTTATTACTTTATGGTTAATAAATAATTTTTTTTAATATAGAGTTCTTTAGTTATGGTTATCATGGAATATATATATATATATATATATATATATATATATAATTTAGTTTATGCTTAACATAGATTTTCTTTTCTTTAATTAATCATGAATCTTTTGTATTTAGAATAGTGTTGAGATTTCCTAATTTCATAGATTAGTTTCCTTCCAAAAGAATTTCCTAGAATAGAAATTGAATTTAGAATCCTAGATTAATTAGTGAGTGTTGTATGTAGTGTCTGAATGCAGTTCCATTTGTAGGTTTTTTTGACAAATCGATTGATAGTTCAAAACCCTTAATTCATTTCAGTTGATTTCTTTAATTTTCCCATCACACTTAAGTTTTCTAGATTTTAACTTGCAGTTGACCACCAACTGATAGATTAGGGATCTAACTCGTGAGATATGATCACCCTATAACGGGTTTCTTTCCTAGGTGGTAAGTTGTGACAATTTGTTTATTTTTCTTTTTACCAGCTTTAGGTTAGGTTAGCCTATATTAGTTTAAGCTTCAGTCCTGCACATACTGTGCCGACACCTCTAAGCTTCTGAGCCCCTGGGTTGAAAATTTAACTTGGAATTAACTAGCATATATTTGCACCAACATTTTGGCATCATTGCTGGGGAGGTGCTGAAGGGGTTGGAGTAAGGGTAGATAGGTTGCCTTTACATTACACATCAAGTGGGGGGAGAAATGATAATATGCAAAGATGACTTCACTATGGAATTTCTATAGTGTAACAACCTGATGCATCCAATTTAGTGGGTCGCCCCAAAGCCTTGTTCTTCCTTTTTGCAAGTGTGTTTTACTTTCTTTAATTTTATTTTCACAATTATGTTTCGCAAAGAGTGCTTATTGTCTCATAAGTGTCCTTACTTTTTGCAAGTTTTACTTTTCACAAAAGAGTGTTTACTTTTTTATTTATTTCCCTTAGGTGCATTTTTCTTTCCACAAACGTAGATAGTTTACTTTCCCATAGTTAAGGGTACTTTTCTTTTTCCAAATGTAGATAGTTTATTCTTCCATAGTTTAATTTCATGCACCTATGCTTTTATTATGAAAATTTAGGTAGTTTACATTTTTACAATTTACTTTTATGCAAGTGTGTTTTATTTTATTCAATCTTATTTTTTGCAAGAGTGTTTAGGAAGTGTTTATTTTTCTGTATGTTTTAATTTTCGCTAAGTGTGTTTATTTTTTGCAAAGTTTGAGTATGTTTCTTTAGAATGTTTATTTTCTGCAAAATTTGGTTGTGTTTCCTTACATCAGGTGTTGCATTCGGATTTTTTACGTTCGATTCATTTTTCATAGTTGTGTTTAAGTTTTTCATAATGTCTTTACTTTTCAAACAAAGAAAAGAAAAAAAATAAAAACAAAATTTTGGATGCAGTAAGAACACCAACCACTAATCCTTGTGTGAAGCAAGACCTACCAACCAAGATATGGATTTGGAGGTAACCATTGGTTTAAGAAAACTCTCTCAAATCCTAGCAGCAACTAGGATCTCAATTTTGTCTTCTCAAGGAGAACACATCTTGACAGAAGTCAAGAACTTGTCTATCCCTCCAGAAATAATATAAGAGAAACCATCCCATGAGCTACAAACCAAATATCCTTGCCAATATACGAAGGAAAATGGAAACTTTGAGACTACATTCGATGGAGAGAGACCTGAAATTGAAGATTTCTCCACATATTTATCGACAGATCCTTCATGCACTCAAGAAATGGAATACTCAAAAGAAGAGGACATGCATCTCTTGAGAAAGGAAGGTGACTATCAAGATTACATCAAGCGTTGGTTCGAAGAGGTAACGTAGTCACTATATCGTTCCTTCCTTCGACACCTTCTGATGCAAAAACACGTAAGTTGGTTGGTATTCCACAATCAGGTAATCACTGCAATAACCTTCGCATATGTGGATAAAGGTATATTTTCTATGTTGCTTCGCACTCGATTACATTGGAAGATCTCCTATACTTGAATAAAAATGTTTTCTTTCTACTTAGGATAGGAAAATATGTATATAAATAAAACGTTGCATGTTTGGCTTAAAGAATTTATTCACCTTCATTTTTTGTTTTATTTTTCAATAAAAGAACTCAAAAGAAGATAATGTTAATAACTAAACCAAAACAATTTACATCATTCATTATTTCCATACATGCATATTTTTACTATAACTATTGCTTAAGACTAACTTTAAATATCATGAGGATTTACCATATGTTTAAGGTCTACCTGAAACCTAGAGGTCACTCATACATCTTAGCTTCATTATCAGAGCATGTTATTTAAAGCATTTTTATCACCAAGTAGCATAAGGGTTAACAGAATTCCTAGTTTGTTATGGAACACTATTATAATTCTATATGAAAGAAGACGAATTTAGGGACTATATACACCTTTCATACATTATCTTATGGGTCCATCCACTTCACATTGATAAGCTCATCCATTTATGTCTTCGATTTAGTTGGCTCACTTGAAATATATAATACATTGGGAGAAATATATTTATTTGTTTCAACAAAGTTTTTAATAAATTATCCTCTAACGCATATACTATCCCATCCTGTAGCACAGATTTCAAAGCTTCTCCCCACCCACTCGCTCATAGGAAATCTATTGTGGAAAATCTATAGGGGTGGAAAAATGGGACACGAGCCTTCAATGAAAAAAAGGTTTAAGAGGCTAACCCGTCGGTGTACTGAAAATGCTTGCTGGAAGCAGGTACTGACATGTGGTATGATTAGGTAAATCTGACGGGGTACTGAACAGGCCTGACTAAAACAGGGGAATCTACCTGGAAAGGATAATTTGTGCAAAGTATATGGTTTTGTACACCTCGATGTATGGTATTGTTTGCGAGTTTAGCTAGAAAGGAGTATATATGGTTGAGTTATGGTAATTGAACCTCATATATCTACCATTTGAGAATTTTTGTAAGTTGCACTAATTCATACTATACGTAGGATGTCACTATCCTAGAAGTGGAACCCATAAGCCCAAGATCCTAATGAACTCAAATGCAAACTTTGTTCATATTACTTGAATAACGATAAGACTTTAAGAAGTAGCAGAGATGACCAATTTCCTATAGGCCTTATAAACTATCGACACCTTCATGTTTTCTATATAAGGGGACATGAGGAAAATCCTCTATCATAGTTTTTATATGGTCTTCGTAAGCACAAATTTGCATGTATTGAATAATTTGAATTATTACGACATTGTTTTGTTCATATCATGAATATTTATTTTTTCAAAAAGTTCTACATTTTCTTTAGAATAATGATGGCTTCCTAGAATTGTTCACTGATTATTATTTGATCCCGAATAAGGATACAAGAGAATACAATCTAGTTTTAATTTATTGATGGCACAAGGACGTGCCATATCTTCGGTTTGGGGGAGTGTTGTAATCTGGGATTGTCCTTTATAATGATGATATTTACATTAATTTCTTGGCATATCTACCATAATTTAGTATATCTATGTTCAATGAGGCTATCTTTACTCTATTTTATTAATGAAAACTCTTAAACGTAAAGAAATCCTAATCTACTACTTTTTTATGTATTAAATGCACAAATGGTAGGCATTCAGGTATTTCATTTGATCCTTCTTCTGTTCCCAATTTCTGCACTAGGGTTTAATAGCATTATTGGTTTACTGGTTTGGCTACTTTTCGACGAATTGATCTACCTTTGCCTTTCGGCTCTTGCCAGTCCTGTAATACCTGCAAATGAAAATGAAAAGCATGATTTAATGATAAACTTTTTGTTTTAAAATTGAAACAAATAACAAATAAACAAATGATTAAAATACTAAAAGATTGTTAAAGAATTTGTTTAAATTATAAAAATAAAACATTAAGTAAATCCTTTTGAATTAAGTATTTAAATACTTAAAAGGAAAATTCATTTGAATTAAGGATTGAAATATTTAAAAGGAAAATTTACTTGAATTTATTGTTGAAAACCCATTTGAAAGGAGTGGCGTTGGGTATGGTGGTTGTTTCATGTATTTAAAAGGCACGCATATATTAAAGCCACCTCATACTCCACTATGATGTAATTACTTTAATTTTAAACCACTTCCTAAAAACATTAGGTTTCTTTTATATTTCCCTGCTTTAATTTAATAAAATGGTTCTTCCATTTTGTGCAAGTTCACATGAGGATGAAGAAGGTTCGCATAATATGGATGAGAAGGAGGGAGGCATTCAATGGATCTCATGATTCTACAACAAATAGAACCCAACATAATCTGAACCTAACACCCAACAATTAAATCATGCAACAACCTAGCACGAATTCAGCCATGAATCAAGGTTTTTGAATTACTTACAATAACAGGTAATTTGGATTCCCATACAAACCGTCATTCTCATTCGGACATTCATTTAGACTGTCACTCGCACCTCCAAAATCATTGGTTTGGGTACTTAGAAGCATTCATGGAAAAAACAGAAATGTGGGTTTTGTTCGTAGTGGTCCTCTCATGCTTCTCCACATCCAAGATTCCACCTAGGTCATTTGTTCATCTACAAGATTCACAGGGATTTGTTGCCCAAATGAAGGAAGTTGTTTGTGCACGATTTGGGAAAAATGCCATCTTCAATTTCAGATCATAAATAAATTGTTTCTAGGCATTATGATAGTCTGTTATTAGAGGGGTCGACCCTCTCTCCCATATGCAAATTTATATATATATAGGCTTTTAGCCATGAAAAAGGGGAGAGTAGTGGTAGCTATTGTCATTGCCACTATTGCTCACGTTTTTTGCTGAAACTCTATAATCTGATTTTACTCTGCAATAGAAGTTGCTTCTTACATGTTATGATCATCTAGAAGTTAATTTAGCTGAAGGTTGTGACTCTGGGGGCCCACCAGAGATTGCACGTTGTCTTTGTGTGCTCTGGATCGATCTCGTATGTGTTTGTGTTGTTAGATAAGTAGCTCTATTTCTGTATTTCATTTTATCAATTTCATTTTAGTTATATGCTTAAATGTTCATGATTTCTATCATATTAATTTATGCTCTATAGATAGATTATTTAGGACGCAGATTATTTAGTTTCCCATTTTTTGTTCACTATATTTACGTTTTTCCCTTTTACGTTCGTGTTTCATTGAATTTTGTTTTCCCTTTTTCTTTGCATGTATAAATTGTAGCCACAACCTCCTTGCTTTAGTTCACACTTAAAATGCTTTTTGTTCTTGCCAATCCCATTTGATTTCCAATCACAATTGTTGTAGGTAGGTAATTCAACGTCATAGTATTTTTCCTTTCACATTTAGTCCACACACATTTCCATAATTGCATTTTTACCAATTGTGGCATTGCATCTTGCCCCTTTCTCATTGCGTTTTTCCCTTTTCTCCTCACACAGTGAGTTGCCGTGAGGTCCATTTCATGTTGCTCTTTTGCTAAATTGCTTGCATTTATTTTTTTTTCATTTCCATAGGATCTGCTCTCATTTCTAGAACTCTGTTAGTAGACAGAAATAGAATTAGAAGTTAGAGTTAGAGTAGTTAGAACATTTCCTCTCTGTTTCATTTCCCTTCAATAGAATATAGAATTGCATTTATGGTTATTTAGATAATTAGTTTAAGATTAAGTACTTTATTAGTTTATGGTTAGCAAATAAAAAATTTTAATATAGAGTTCTTTAGTTTATGGTTATCATGGAATTTATTTGATATATATATATATATATATATAATTTAGTTTATGCTTAACAAAGATTTTCTTTTCTTTAGTTAATCATGAATCTTTCATATTTAGAATAGTGTTGAGATTTCCAAAGTTCATAGATTAGTTTCCTTCCAAAAGCATTTCCTAGAATAGAAATTGAATTTAGAATCCTAGATTAATTAGTGAGTGTCGTATGTAGTGTCTGAATGCAGTTCCATTTGTAGGTGTTTTTGACAAATCGATTGATAGTTCAAAACCCTTAATTCATTTCAGTCTTTAATTTTTGCATCACACTTAAGGTTTCTAGATTTTAACTTTCAGTTGACCACCGATGGATAGATTAGGGATCTAACTCGTGAGATATGATCACCCTGTAATGGGTTTCTTTCTTAGGTGCTAAGCTGTGCCAATTTGTTTATTTTATTTTTTACCATCTTTAGGTTAGGTTAGCCTAGATTAGTTTAAGCTCCAGTCCTGCACATACTATGACGGAATCTCTAATATTGCGAGCCCCCAAGTTGACAATTTAAGTTGGAATTAACTAGCATATATTTGCACCAACACAAATCTGGCCTTGTATTTTTCAATGCTCCCATCTGCTCCATGCAAAGCTTCATGCTCCTTTGCATTCTACAAAATCTGTCGTTCCCATCTGGGTATTTTCTGGCATACTACCATATATGTGGGAGCATCATATGGCTCAACTGGATCAATGTGACTGATCATTTTATTCATTTCTCCATACTCCCTCTTAATGTTTGGAGGGGATATGATCTCATCTCTTCATCGTCATCGATCTCCATATCTTATCCTGTTCCTTTTCAGATAGCCATTTCTTCTTCAAATGTTGCATCATTCATGACTTCGATTTGAATCGATCATGGGATGTATATTCTATAATCCTTTGAATACTTGTTAGATCCCATGAATTTTTCCTTCTTGCCTAAAGGTTCTAACTTGGGCACATTAATGTATACTTGAAAGTAATTATCCATCCTGGTGATGACCAGGTTCATCAAGGATGTTGCAATTGTCTTGTTTGAGTCACAACGATATTGTCGTCAGGTTTCTATCATATGTAATATATTATAATCCTTTTCTTTGAGTTATAAATCTCTCTATCTCTCAGAAGTTGGTTGAGTAAATATTGTTGAAGTAGCAGATAGACCAACATTTGTAGAAGCTTTCTGCTTCTGATCACCAAATCTCTACATGAGATCATTCTGGGTTTGAGAGTCATAATACATGCTTCTAGTGTATTTCTTCTTCCATTCCATCCATATATCAATGGGATCACTTGTCCTTGTAGATCATGGAATTCCCTACAAGTCAAACCCTGTCAGATGGTTAGCAATATTTCATAATCAATATATTAACAAAATAATGTCGGAAACCTTTTAGTCAATGTTTTGACACAAAACACATAAGGCCATTATCCGGATGCCTATGGTCTCCATTATAGCATACCATTAAGAGTGTGTACTACTCCAGTATGTTATAAAGGAGTTTCCATCCTATATGGGTTGTGCAGCATGACAAGCTATTTAACTACCTAAATTTAGAAATGTACATCACTCTAAAACATAAAAAATCAACCAGATCAAATCTACGAGAACATGTAAAATCAAATACTTATCTTTTGTAGTTTTGTGTGTGGGCTCCCACTGTCAGATCCCAGTTGATCTTTCAACCATACTTGCACCTACATTTCATTCTCAAAAACAACGAAACTAACACACATGATAGATATTAAGTGTTAGAACCTACTCTAGAATACATCAATCCAATATACAATCAAATCAAACTACTTCCATGGATAAGAATATTCATAGTTACACATATAATGGATGAGAAATGGATATTTCTATTAAATATAAACATATATATAAGTGACAGTCTCTATCGACACCTCGTAGAAATAGAGAAACTGAGTCCTCCACCTAGGCCTCCACCACTTCAATCCTCCATATCAATGGAAAGCTCACAAGGAAATGGAAATCTAAGGAAGAGTAGCAATGGTTTCTCAAAGGACAAAGAGATGCAGACCCAAGTATGCAAGAATGGAGCATAAATCCACTATAGTTTCTTTTCTCTCACCAATTCATCCTCCTCTATTGCATCTAAGTGACTCAATATATAGCCCTTCAATAGGAAGTGAAGGGTCAATTCAGAGCATTTCCAGGCATATGGAAGGCCAATAGTCAAGTTATTAGTTACTTGATGAAGGAAAACTCCAAATATTTTATTTTTGAGCATATTTCTCAATGTATGCGAGTCATAGTGGAGAAAGCTGCATGTACACGTGGTGTGTAAGATGGTGACCTGCATATACCAATAAATAATAATTTTTTAAGGGATTTTTCAAAGCATCAAAATTATATTGGGAAAAGGGGGTCCAAAGAGCCTACATAGGGACAGGGAAGGCCATGAAAACATGATCTACCAAGTGCGATAAAATAAGCTATAATATATGTGCCCTTATTTGTGAGTTTGGAGGGGTAACATGATGGCCAAAATACGTTATAACAATCCTAGAAGTGGAGTAATGAAGACCCAGGTGGAAAAATTAGTCCCTCGTCAGTACAATACAATGATAGATCTCTGCATGTGACTGCAAATATGAATTCTAGCAGTCCCTAGATACATAATAGTACAATGGCCATGAATAGGCATAATAGACATATGTCACAAGTGGTCATCACCACATACAATATACAGTGAAATAATATCTTCATACTAAATGAAACATCTGATGGTACACTGGAATCTATTCATGAGAACTGATATCTCGTAGATACTAACACGATCAAGGAGGTAGCATATACAGAATGGCACCAAGCTAGGAGGTATTCTACACAAATCATTTCTAATACATGTCCCATCATGCGAATAAAGGTGTCAATGTCGAACATGATGGACCATCGTCTGATTATTGGTCATTCAGGTATACCGTTAACAAACACGAGATATCCCACTGGTAATGATAATGGGAATTAAGGTACAGAGTAAAATCAAACAAGCGTAAATAGATGTGTTGCAGTTGAACCCTTGAGAGAGTCCATCGATCAGGTTACATTGATGTATTCCCAAAATTGTTGATGCCGAGAGGACCTACCATTGATGACTGGAAGTCTCAAGGCACTTAATGGATTCGAGATCCCTATTCCAAAATAAATGATCTGAATTCGTTGGAATGGAATCCTCTGGAAGGAGGGAATTAAGGCATCCCCCATCAACAAACACGAGGTACATAGCAACGCTGGATGATTTGGAAGAACGCAAACGAATAGGATGTGCATGAACCAGTAACTGTATCAGGAATGCCTGACATGCAAAGACAAGATAACTTAGGAGTGGCTGAATTAGGCTAAAACTTCCTTCGAACAAGAGCATAAGGCATATGGAGACTTATAGGAAGCATAGACTCAACATGAAAACTAGGACAACTCTATGACACAGGAGGCATCGACAGAGGCTCCATAGGGACTGGAAGCATAACCAATCAATGGAGAAAACTCAGAGGAACGAGTACAACTCCTAAATTCATACTAATAAAACCCAACCAATGGATGGAATATACAATGCTCTGTTTGAATGTGAGATGACACAACAACTGCCAAAGTAATATCATTTCTCGTCCGGCTTTTATGTTTTTATTTTTATTTTTTATTTTTGGTCTTTTTCATATTGGAAATCTTGAAAAAGAACAAGATTGCTTATAATACAAAACTAGGAGGAAACGAGTGTCGCAAGCAAGCAAACTAGTTCCAAGAAGTGGAACATACCTATGATCAATGCAAGGAAGCATGTGAAGGATACAAATACTCGGGGGAATGTCTCCTCTGGGTATGGGGTGATCAAGCTGCAAAAGATATATGAGAAGCTCTTCTTGGCTATGATTGAGACAAGTTAGGGCTATATGGATTATAAAACTGAATCAGGGAGCTGGAATAAATCTCAATACAAAAAGAGATCGCATGAGGTGCAATTAAAACTTGATATAAACAGGAGTCCCTATGGGAGATGGCTAGCATAAAGTTCAAGAAAGAATATGAGGTTCTTTCTCAAAGACATGGCAGGACTATAAGGACTCCCAAACCTAAGCGAGGACTCTCAGCATGGGTACCAAATGGAAAAGTGAGATCTATCTAGGGAACCCATGAGTAGGAAGGCTCTACCACTTACATAATGTTACTTCTAGTAGCAGTCTGAAGGTTATGTAACATCACAAAGTGGGTTCATACCTATAGTTAAGGCGACATGGTCATATGACAATGCATGATGCATACATAAAAGTGATCCTATCTTATATGCCAGTTTGAAGTTATACCTATTATAGACATGAATGGGTCAAGACCTCACAAAGAGTGCACCCAAAACGAGTCCCTACACCACAATATGAGGCCAAAACTGCTCAAAAAGGTTAATAAAAGTCCAAACTATAGGCTAAGTGGGTAAAAATTTCAAACGAAATTTTATAAATAGTAAAATTTGACATTTTTACATGTTGATGTATTTGTAACTTCGGAATATATTTTGATGTATATTATCATTGTATGTTGTTGTACCCCCATTGGGGATGTGTTTACCCCCTTGCGATAAGTCTTAATTGTGTCTAAACCTTGAGGTACAACCTTTGTTGTAAGTCAGGGAAATAGTCCCCAGTGTAACATCATGTAATGTGTATTTGGAGTCTCTCTGGGAGAAGTCATCCCTACTAGGGAAGACATGTGGGCCCCAATCTTATGTTTGGTCAGTGACTTGAAAGGGTATAAATAGGGAGGTACTCTCCCTCATTTATACACAGACCTCACACTCTCAAGTTTGCATGAGAGAGAGAGAGAGAGAGAGAGAGAGAGAGAGAGACAGAGGAGGAGAGATATATAGTTGTTGAGTACTTCTTATTACTACTTTTAATCATATTACTATTTTGAGGAAGTTTGCGGGGTTTTCTCCTTTATGGTTTCCTTAGTGAAAAACTTTGGGTCTCGTGTATATTTTATATCTTCTACATCTTGTTGTACTTGTTATTATTTCAAATAAAGATCCTAGATAATATAATCAAATCTAAAGATAAACTAACATGGTATCAGAGCCTCTCTGAAAGGAGGCACTATGCAACTATGGAAACTAGGGCTTCCTAGTTCAAGGTCTTATCTCCACAAATCATCCACAAAAGAGGGATATGTTAAATCGCTTTAGTAGGGCACATATTTTGGTGGAAACAGTTTCAAGATTGAATAAGTTTCATTTTTTACCCTGTCACTATTGTCGGGATGAACTAGGGCATCAAGTTTGGCAGGATTCCCACATCAATTTTCAGAAAGTGACCTTATTGAGCAACTCACCTCAAGGAGACCCATCTTTCCATCCAGACAAAATTCCCAAACTCCAAGCTTGAAAAATTAGGGTTTCTCTAACAAACCCTAGGTCAACCAAATCTGGAAACAGGTCGAACACCTCAAATCGATAAGATCTAAATCTTTGATATTTCCATTTGAGGCTCTCATTTGAAAATATGACTCACCATTCTCAACTTGAGGACAGGCTTGGATGGGATAATAACTTTTGAGCATGGAAGTACAGAATCTCTCTTATGTTCAGTGTATTTGTTCAAGTAGTGCCACTAGTTATGAATTCCTTTCTTTGTATTTTGAGTTTCCTATCTAGTACTACTCTTTATTATGGTTCTCAACCTCCCATCTTCTCAATATATTGTTCACCTTTGTTTTCTAGTAGAGTACTTCTTCTAGGTCAGCTTCTGTTGTGCATATTTTTTTTTCTATATCACATATTTTATGTTCAACCTCCTTTTTCTCTTTGACTTCAATATAGAGTTCCTTTACTTTTATGATCCAATTTTAATGTGTTTTTGCTGCTATCTCTTTCAAGGCCATTTTTATTATCCCATGTTATTCCATTTGGGTTGTTTCATTTCCTATCCATTCATTAACTTCTACCTAATGCATTTTGTCAAATGTTTCCTCTATTCTAAGTTGGATTATCTCCTATTCTACTTTTCCTCGCATGACATTTACTTCAAGGAATATGTATTATACTAGTTGTTCCAACCTTGTTAGCTGACCTTGTAGTTCTTCTATCTCCTTAGTTGTGTGCTTGTATTGGTTGGTCATAAATTGGTGACCTATAGTCTTGGTTTTCATGTTTTCATCTCTTGATGTCTCCACCTTTAACATGTACATTCTGTAGGTTTTTCCTCCATGATGATCGAGAGTACCCATTTGACTGAGTCATAGAATAGTTATGTGTGCATAGTGTATCCTTATTCTTTATCTTTTCCTTCGATGATGAGATTTGCTTGTAGATACTCCCAAATATTATCATTTCAATTATGGTCATAGTTATTTTACTTATGTAGACCAAGAGATTGTACATCCTCAAGGAATTCATCATTCTTGTTTAGAGGGGGTAATGTCAATCCTCATTCATTAAGGGAAATTAGTACTAAGTCAAGGTTCAGCCCATATATAGACCCTCTACTTTCTCCCCTCTGCACACTTCACTAAAATATAGACTAGTGAGATGGATGGAAGAATGTGAGAGAAATTCACACTTCTCTCTTTTGCATTAATTTTCTCCATTTTCCACGCTATGCATTGCACTCTACACTGGACACCATGATCTACATTACAACTGGAATAATCCTTTTCCCTCCACACTCTTCCTTCCTTTTCATTCTGTTATTATTTTCCCTTCAACCCATACACTTCTTCCATGATATACCCTCTATACTTATTCCATGAGTCTACTTTCCACCATGTTGTGCCCTATGCCCTCTACATCCTAAGGTAGTATACACTCAAGCATTCCCTATCTTCCACCCAAAATAAATTGAAAATCAGATTGTGACTAAGAATATATACAATAATTTATTTTAGTTGGTTCAAGGTTACGCAATAGTAGGGATGCTCCTACATGAAATTGTAATCTTTCCTTTTTCAATGAGTGTTACGAAAGTAGAGCTAAGTGCTTTCAACATCTTTCTCGATTTCCTATATTCTTTTATGGCCCCAACAAAACTATTATGCTAATATGGCACATATTTTGGTATAATTCTATTGGAATTCCACTTTACCTTAGGTATTTTCTTTTCTTAATAGACAAAATTACTTCATGCACATATTTTTCCAACATAGGTTCTGTTAATATTCTATTTGTTTCATAAAAAATAGTTTGGGTGTTATCAAAGATGCCTTCCATTCTCTAAAATAAGGAGGGTTCAAATCTATTAATAAATTTTTAAAGACAAATTCAATTTCTTCTATGTCATATTCCCTTCTATGATTATGTTTTTTCTCCAAGAAAAAGTGTTGGAGATGTTATCCTAGTATAGAACGAAACTCAAATTCTTTAGGTGCCCAAAGCATAATATAATAAATTCAATTACATATCCATATTGCACCTACAAGAGTATATTTAATGTACATATTATTTATGGCCCTCTAAAACACAATTCTCAATCATTCCCTTTGACTTAGACTTCTTTTTAAGTTCCTTCCACTCTTCTGAAGAGGAATCTATGATAACCAACTATAAATTAGAAGGCAAGAGATCATGTCATAGTAGGAATTAGTTCCTTATTAAATCAAAGGAATCAATTTTATGAAGTCTCTTTGTTCCACATAAATGAATTTCAACTACCACTACCTCCCTACAGGATGAAATCCATGTATCCATGTCTTCTACTCTATCCCAATAAGGGAATGGTTTCCCAAATTGGCACTTAATTCCATGACTTCAATTTTGATTTGGTTCATTATTTCTGTGGAAGGA
>LPNX010861001.1:88104-116998 GCA_001517045.1 Pseudotsuga menziesii | reverse complement strand
AGAATGGGAATAAGTAGCTTGTAAATTCCTTGGAAGTTGAGGTGTCCTACACTAGAGTGTTGTGTTCTCATAATCCAAACCTATGTACATTGAAAATCTTTCCATTTGAGTATGCTTTTATCTAGATATCAATCTCAATTTACATAAAGACTAATTTTAGTTATTAAAATTTTAGCATATGTGCATAAACCTTCTACAACTATCTCAAAATCTAATTTCATTTAAATGCCCAAAGTATTACCAATATCCTGAAAAAATGACAAATACTAGAAATGTAATGGAATTGAGTTCAGATGAAATCAAAACCTGGTTGCTAGCACTTGTTAGAGAACCACCTCCGATTCATGAACCATGAGCCACCATCGAAGATGCGCTCTCTATCCACGCTGGTCAGACTGCCAGGGTACCACGACTGGTCAGGGAAATCTCAATTTCTCAGGTTGACTTCCTGTTAGATTTCACCCAGAAGTTTTGGGTATTTTCGAAGACCAAAAGCCCATGAAGTTTCAAATTAACCGTTTTGAATCGAGCTTTCAGGGAGGCTAGGCTATACTTATCATATGCAATTGTCAAAAAAAAATGTTGTTTACCATTTGTCATATATTAAGAATACAATGCTCTTTTTATAATCTCAAAGATATATATTATTGATCTAAATCATAAAGACTTTACATCAATTGTTCCAGTTCCATTCAGTAATGCATTAAGGTGTTTTCCACATTAGCCAAAGATTTGGCTGCATTGATTGACTGTTTAAGAATGCATGCAAGATTATTATTCCCAATCTGAAGTTCTGAATAAAAATGGTCAGTAGATTGTACAAAGAGTAAATAAAGAATGCTTTTTCTACATAAACAATAAGTAATTATACAATAAAGAACGTCCAATGAATACCGTGGCCATCCACTCCGTCCAGCCAATCCAGGAGTGGGACCATAGAAAATAATAGAAAAGAGGAACAATGATCTCATTTTATCTAATCAAATCAAGGTGGATGCAGAGACCGCATGATGCAGCTTAAAGCAGGAAGGCAGCTCCTCCAAGCAAAGCGGCTCCTAAGATAGGCAGCTTCTCCAAACTATCTGTAGAGATTGCCCAGCTAGGACTCGGTGGCGAAGCGGTGGCTGGGCCTTGAGCCGAGGGGCCAGATGCTGGACTTTGAGCTGAGGAAGAGGAGGCTGCGCTTGGGGGAGTGGCAACTTTAGAAGGAGCAGAGGCAGGAGATGAAACAGTGGGGGGCGTTGCAGTAGGAAGAGAAGCGGGCGATGGCGCTGCAGGGGATTGAACCGGTGATGTCTTGGGAGGTGCTGCAATGGGGGATGGTGCCGGTGCCGGTGCCGGTGCGGGAGAGGCTGAGCTCATCAATCCTAACATGAAAATGATGCAGATAACTGCACTGAATCGACCCATCGTGTTTGCTGGTTGTTGTTGGCGGAGGATACAACTCTACGCAGTCGATCTATTACTCAAAAATTAAATCAACAGGCTGCCCGAAAAGAGAAATAAGACTATCAGAGAGGGTGCAGCGAGTTGTGAAGAGAGGGTTTGATATAATATATAAGCAGTGCAACAATCACAAAGAGAAACCGTTTTTTCACTCCAACAGGCATGTGGACCACTTCTAACTGACTTCGATCTGTCCGCGTTCCGATATCCTACTCAACAGCCTGTCGTTGTCGATAGGCCTTTGTTGGATGAACGGGACGCGGGCACCCGACCAGATCGGACCATACACGTGTATGTTGGCACCGGATCTATCGTCCTTTGCTGATGCCATGGTTTAAAGGACTTGGCAGTGAGTAAGTTGGCATGGAGTTTGAACGCCGTCACCGTCAAAATCTCGGGTACAGAAGGCAGTAAGCTAAACTCTACTTTGGCATGGAGTTTGAATGCCGTCACCGTCAAAATCTTGGGTACAGAAAGAAAGCAGTAAAGCTAAACTCTCATTTGCATCTAAAAATTGGTGAGTTTTTTGGGCTAAAATTTGGTGGGCATTATTGAAAAGGTAGTTTTTAGTGATTGGAATTGTATAATCTGGGTGTGTTAAGGGTATTCGAAGATCCTAAATCTATTTTTACAATAAAAATTGCAATTTTAACAATACAAATCTCATTTTGAACAACAAATCATGTTACCAAATTCCACCCAAAATAAAAATAAAAATAAAAAGTGTAAAAGATGCGAATGGTATAAATTAGCCAACTCCCGTGCCCACGCCAAAAAGAAGCAAAGCCTGCCAAAGGTTGGCCAAAGTCGGTGTAAATTACGAGGCCCAGTGGTTGGAGTGGCGTGAAGACTTTATCAAAAGCAGAAGGTAGCTGGTCAATGGATCTTGGAATCATTCAACGGTTAACAAGAACAGACCCGGTAAACGGCTATGTCGAGATTAATCAACAACAAAGTAGGCAGCTTTAACAATTAACAATAGAGAATCAATGCTTTTAATCTTTTGTTGGGGACCAAAAGAACATGATATGTTGGTTTCACAGTGGAAGCAATGGAAGCCATCTTGAAAATCCTTCTTTTTATACCTCATGTACTACTTTTCGGTAAGTTGTCAAAACATAGAATTTCCTTACCATTATGATGCATAGATTATTAGATTCTGGGGACAACTTTTAAAAGGAAAGACAAAATATGATATCCTCTCCAAGCATCATGAAATTCCTCCCCTTGCTTTCAACTAAGACAAATAACATACAAATAGAAATAATAAGTCCATGCCTTGAGAATGATATAGAGTTAATAAATAAGAAGCTTTTTTAAGGGAAAACATGTTTTTACAACATATTAAATGCACAAAACAAAATGTCTATTCAAATGAACCTCATTTATTATAATTAGGAGATGAAGAAAGCATGATGTATCATACACTTTATGCTAACCTAACAATCATGAATGCACTAATAATGAACAAGGGTTAGGGCCTAACAAAGGCACCCTCTTTATATAAAAAATCGCAACAAAACTTGTAATGAGGGGTTTTATTCATTAACTGGCCATTTAGCCATGTAGCTTCTTTTAAAGGCGTATTGTTCTACTTGATCAAGTACTATGTAATTGTTTTATTATAAAGAGAAAGAGAACATCAATCCATAACTTTTTTCTAGTTCAAGGATTGATTTTTTCTTCTTCAACAAATTCTAGAAGTTCAATTTGCAATGGCATGCTATATCCCATAACGTAGTTTAGGAAGGGGACATAAAAAATTTGTTTGAATGTACAATGAAGAAGGAAAAACTAACTCATAAGCCACTTCTCAAATATTGAATTTGGTAGGTTCCATAAAAAATTGTTTTTAAATTCTAATCCATCTTTTGTTTGAGAGTAAATTGCTTAAATATGGTTGGACTCTTAGACCCATGATCCACCTCAAATTTTCTTTCACTTCAATGTTGATATACTTGTTTCTTCATCTGGGTCTAGGCTATTCAAAGGTTTTCTTTAAGTATTTTCCATTTTCTACAGTCTTCTCCTTATGTGAGTCTACTTCATGTACTTTGGAATGGTCCTACAAAAGGGCATTGCGCTAATAGTTGGATATCCATATAGAGCTACAAATGGTGACATCTTAGTGTTTTGTGTAAGGTAACACTTTGCATATTTATCTTATTAGATAAATAAAGTTATTTATATAATTGAATTGATGATGTTTACAATGCATTGGTCAAATGTTTTATATGACCATAAGCCGAATGGTCATGTCTTCTCATTAAGAGACCGACATCTTTAATAATTAAAAAATTAATAACCCAATCTACTAATTAATAACTTATTAATAAATGTAATATACTTTTGGTATATTACAATTCATTCTGCTCTGAAAAGATTCATCCACGAATCTTCTATGAGCGTTCTACAACTGGCATTTTCGCCACGAATAATGGTGCCACGGTTTAGTAGTTCTTGAAATAATTGGTCGCATTTCCATCCAATATTTTTGTGCATATGATTCTGTAGATAAACAAATAGAATTATATGGATTATTCTTCTGAGCTTCTAATCTGATGGTGTTCTTTTGATCTTCTAATTTGATGTAGATTTGTGATATTTTTGCATGCTTTGTTATGGTTTTCTTACCTGTAACGACAACTACTAATAAAGTTGATAGGGGTGTTGGAGTCTGCAAAAACAAACTCAGTATCACAGGATTTAAAAAATCTACAAGAAGAATCAAACTCACGAATTTCACTGGCTTGTTGTTCAATGGGAAAGTCCAAAGACTCAACAAAGCAAAGATAGGAGGATCGATCGTCATACGGATCAGACTCAACAAGCAAGTCAAGGTTGTATTTAACTACAACTGAATAAACATCCATAAGAAGGTCCATACTATATCAAAAACTCTAGGAATACTTCATCCGAAGGAAGGAGACCATCCCAGATAGGACACAAGTCCAAGCTAAAGGAAAGGGTTCAATCCAGTTAGAGCATGGAGTGTTCAAGAATGTCCTCTATGTGTCATCCTTAGCTACAAATTTTTTGTTTGTATAGCAGATGACTCATATAGACTCACCAAAGCGAGTTGTATTTGGTCCTAACTCAATGGAGTTCTCATATATCTCAACTAGGAAGCTTATAGCGAAAGGTGTTGCAAACCATGCCTCCAAGGCATATGAATTCTCACACTTTCTGCCATAGTCATATCCATTGCACTATGAGCTACCATTTGAAAGGGAAGGTAAATTCATCCTACCTAAACCTTTTGCATGTGATAATAATTCCATTAATGTTTCAGATTCAGAATCTGAAGAAGAGGACCAAGTTGAATTAGTTTATGGAATTGAAGATGAAGTTCAATCAAATGGATCCAGATCCAGATCTAGTCCTTACTCCCAATCCTAGGCCTAGATGGGATCAAACGGTTATTGAGGCTACTAGGAACATGAATGGAGATTCATATTACATGATAAGGACAAGATCTTAGTTTCAAACAGAGATCCTTGCACTATGTTAAGTAAATCCACTTCTCCGAGAGAGGAGCTATGAACTCCCAGAGAGATGCTTCGTGATGGTAAGGTTTGATCAACAATTTTACTCACTGAAGAACAAATTGAATCATGACACTCTTCCTCCAAAAATAAGAGACAAAGAAAACATTTCTTCTCCTATCTATCATCATATTGGAATAAGGTGGAGAGGGTCACATGCGCAGTACCAAGAAACTAGTGCACACAAGGACCATCACGCTGCATTATTGCTCCATAGAGATGCAAATTGCAAAAATATTTTTACAAGTTTTTTATTCAAGAAGAAATTTTATCTTGATGTGAAATCTTGATTCTGGATCAACTGCTTAATTTGAGGGGCGGGGGGGAGGGGGGGGCGTGTTCCCATGCAGTTTTCCCCATTTCCTTGGTTGTTAAGCAGACATTTTTTGCATTTAGATTGTATGGTTGACCTTTGGTCTTAGTTTCTAGAGCCAAGATTTTCCAAGTTAGGATTAAGGGGGGGTGTTAGCATTACTTAATTAATCCTCCCTTGAACACCATAGTCTATTTGTCTTTTTCTAGCTTAGGAGGCCATTTCCACTTCACAAATTCCATGCAAGAATCATATGGGGCCCACCTAACACTCAATACGCTTGTATCCATGAGTTTAGGATCTCTAAGGACCAATCCGTAGAATTTAGGAACCCACTCTAGGTGCCACCAGTAGTCACCAGTAGTTGACCCTAGTCGGTGTTCAGTTATGTTCAGTTATTCTCATTTTCTTACCTAAATCAGTCAGTTAATTGTTATGAACTAATTCAGTTATCTAGAGTTGCATTAGTGAGCTCTAGTGGTGATTTTCCCAAACCGACTTAGCACCAAAGTCAGTCCAGGTTGGTATATTTAAATCCTACCTAAGGTATTTGAATTCTCCTACTTGTAACACCAATGTATTGTATACAATATACTGATTAATGGATGAATATTTATCTTCCAATTTTGTCTCCATGTGTGTGAAAATTTTCCATGAATGATTGACCAGTTTTTAGTAAATTCTTCTTCTCTTCTGCAACCTTTTTTTCTCATTGAATTCAATTGGGCCTAAGGATTCTATGCTTCACTAAATTAAACAACTTGTTGGTCAATTCTATGGCAATAACAAACCTATGGGTCCAAACAGTCATTTTCCATTGCTCGTCGAAGTATTCTTGGACAATTCCTCTTCTACTTTCAGGGCTAATTAGAAAGCCTCTCAGACTGTCCTCAATATTTACAGGCTCAACGCATCTTAAATGACATACTTTAGGCTATTCACGTACCTAGATATTGTTTATTCCCCTTTGTCGGTCTATCTTGACCTAATGGAAAGTCAATAGAATTCTTTGTGATTTATTGAATGGTTAGTTCCTTTTGTCTTGGGTTCTACAACTTCCTAAACAAGGAAATCATATAGTCGGTGGGAAGGAACTTATCTTTCAACTTGGCATCCATTCTATCCCAAGTTTTCATCTTTTATTTCCCTGTATTCACCCTATCATCTTGTACATTTTCCCACCACAACGAGGCGTGATATTTCAACTTCATACAAGAAACCTTTACCCTCTGGGGGTCTTCAATCTTCTCAATATCAAAGTACTTTTTCATTTCTCTTATCCATTCTATCAATTCTTTAGGATTTAGGCCTCATAAGTAGGTAGACACTTCCATTTTAGACCTTCCTTCATCTCAAACAATAATTTTAATAATTTTTATTATGGATCTTCTTCCTCTTAATCCTTAGCATCATTTTCTTCATCCTCAACCTCTTCATCACTGTGGTCAAGGGTTTCAACACAAAATCCTCTTTTTTGTGCTTCCTTCACAGCAGCTTATTCACTTTTTATACTCCTCATAGTTTTAACACATTCTTCAAACATCTCTCGATCAATAGTCATGCATGCGTCTCCTTGCGGCCTTTATCCTATTCCATAGACATTAATTCCCCTATGTTTCATTTCTCCTTAATCAACACAATGAACCGCCACCACCCAGTCATAATTGGATTCACGTTCTCCTCTACAACTCTACCTAGTTGCAGTTGGTTCCTCCTTCACATCCAATTGTAATTGGACCTTCAATGTAGGACACTACCACTTTGATACCAACTTATGCAAATACAATTTGGGTTGACTACAAATCAGGGTGCACAACAGAAAGAAAAAAAAATAGATAAAAACAACACAAGATGCCAAGGATTATGGAATTCTATTAATTATGAAATCAATTACAAAGGAAAATTTACAATGCAGAGTCGATGCTCTACCTCAGTCGGTCTCTAGTCAACTGTTATCCTTTAACACGTAGGCAAATTTCACGAAGGTGCAAAAACAACTCAACTCTAGGAAACAACAGAGAGTCCCCTTCTCTATTCACATAATGATATTTATATACTCTTTTTGGCTCAATTTCCTGCTAAATTTCCCCTTCTAGAATCCTCTTAGTGCTTCTTCATACAACTCATTTGCATTAAATTCTCACTTTCCCTCTCTTGGATTACCATGCCATTTGGCGTCCTACAACAACCACCTTAACTACACAATAACTGCTCCAACTACTTCCTCAAATATGCATATTTATGTCCTATTCAACTCATCAACCTCCTTTCTACTATGATCATCTTAGGTTTCATCTCCATCCAACTCCTCAGTCAACATAGAATTTGACCTTCTCTACTCTGTCAACCATCATGTACAACAGAACCCTGTCACCTTTCTTTGCAACTCAACCCATTGCTTCACTTGTCCTTTTTTCATCGACCACATATGGTCGGTATCTCCACGAATATCCCTCATTGACTCTACCTTTTGGTTCCAAATACATTCCCTTCAGTTATCTAGAGGTCATCGACCACTCTCTAGACGTCTCCAATTGTCTCATCTTCAACTACTTATACCAAGGTTAGATGTCCTCGGATCAATTATTCTTCTAGGAAATTTTTTATCTATATTTGTCCAATGAGTTGATCGAATAGTTTTACCTTATTGAACAAATTTACCCCTAAATCCTCTTAGTATTAGGCTATTGCTTGGAATGATTTAATTTGTGTCCTTATGTTCAGTGTAGTTGTTCAAGTAGTGCCATTAGTTATGAATTCCTTTCTTTCTATTTTGAGTTTCCTATATAGTACTACTCTTTATTATGGTTGTAGACCTCCCATCTTCTCAAATTATTGTTTAACTTTGTTGTCTAGTAGAGCACTTCTTCTAGGTCAGCTTTTGTTGTGCATATTTTTTTTCTAGATCACATATTTTATGTTGTACCTCATTTTTCTCTTTGACTTCTATATAGATTTCCTTTACTTTCATGATCCACTTTTAATGTGTTTTTTATGATATCTCTTTCAAGGCCACTTCTATTATCCCATGTTATTCCATTTGGGTATTTACCTTTCCTATCCATTCATTGACTTATATCTAATGCATTTTTTCATTCGTTTCCTCCATTCTAAGTTAAACTCTCTCCTATTCTACTTTTCCTCATGGCTAATTGGTAAGCCTGTTAGACTGTCCTCAATATTGACAGGCTTAACTCAAATTGAATGGCATACTTTAGGCCATTCACATACTTGTATATTGGTTCTTCCCCTTTGTCGGTCTATCTTGACCTAATAGACATTCAATAGAATTCTTCTGTGAATTATTGAATGGTTAGTGACGTCTATCTCAGGTTCTACAACTTCCTAAACATGTAAATCATATAGTCAGTGGAAAGAAACTTATCCTTCAACTTGGCATCCATTCTATCCAAAGTTTTCATCTATTATTTCCCTTTCTTCACCCTATCATCTTGCACATTTTCCCACCACAATGAGGCATGACCTTTCAACTTCATACAAGTAACCTTTACAATTTTGGGGTCTTCAATCTTCTCAATATCAAAGTATTTTTTCATTTCTCTTATCCACTCTATAAATTATTTGGGATTTAGGCCTCAAAAGTAGGTAGACACTTCCATTTTAGACCCCCCTTCATATCATACAATACTTTCTATAATTTGTCTTCTAAATCTTCTTCCTCTTAATCCTTAGGGGCATTTTCTTCATCCGCAACCTCTTTATCACTGTGGTCAATGGTTTGAACACCAAATCCTATTTTTTGTGCTTCCTTCACAACAGCTAGTTCACTTTTCATACTCCTCATAGTTTTAACACATTCTTCAAACATATCCCGATCAATAGTCATGCATGCGCCTCCTTGCGACCTTCGTCCTATGCCACAGACATTAATTCCCATCTGTGTCATTTCTCCTTAATCAATCAAATGAACCGCCACCACCATGGTGACTTCACTTGTTGATCAATATCCTATCACGTTAGTTCATATTGTGGGTTTTAAAATTATTAAAAATTGAACCAATATATTGCAGGTATTGGGGGGGATGAAGGGTTTAAGGTGGGGGTGGGTAGGGTGGTTTATAAGTATTGAGGTATAAAAAGGGGCGGGGAGGAGGTTTTAAGTATTGGGAGGGGGTTTCAACGAAAAGAGCTTGGGTCAATATCTCTGGAAATTAAGGGTATTCTTTAATATCCCACGATAGCACATGCTATGTGAGATGTTCACTAAGTGAAGTCCCCGTGGCCACCACCCAGTCATAACTAGATTCACATGCTCCTCTACAACTCTACCGAGTTGCAGTTGGTGTCCTTTTCACATCCAATCACAATTGGACCTTCAATGTAGGATACTCCCACTTTGATACCAACTTATGAAAACATAACCTAGGTTAACTGTAAATCAAGATGCATAACAGAAGAAAAATAAAACAAAAAAAAACAACACAAGATGCCAAGAATTATAGATTTCTATTAATTATGAAATCACTTAAAAAGGAAAATTTATAATGCAGAGTCAATGCTTTACCTTAGTCAGTCTCTAGTCGACTGTTATCCTTTAAAACTTACCCAAATTTCACAGAGATGCAACAACCACTCAACTATAAGAAACATCAGAGCAACCCCTTCTCTGTTCACAAACTGGTATTTATAGATGCTCTTTGGATCAATTTCCTGCTCAATTCCTCCTTCTAGAAGTGTATTAGTGATTCCTGATACAGCTCTTTGCATTAAATTCTCATTTTACCTCTCTTGGATTACCATGACATCTGACATCCTACAACGATCACCTTAACTACACACTAATTTATCCAACTACTTCCTCAAATGTGCCTCTTTATGTCCCGGTCGACTCATCAACCTCCTTTCTATCATTGTCATCTTGCGTTCCATCTCCATCCAACTCCTTAGTCGGCATATGATTCTACATCTACTTTTTCATCCATTATGTACGATAGAACTCTGTCACCTTTCTTTGAAACTCAACTCATTCCTTCAATTGGCCTTTTGTCATCAATCACATTTGGTCGATATCTCCACGAATGTCCCTCATTGACTCTCCCTTTGGGTCCCAACTACCTGTCCTTCACGTATCTATAGGTCATGGACCACTCTCCAAATGACTCTAATTGTCTCATCTTCAACTATTTCAACCAGGGCCAGATGCCCTTGGATCAGTTATGCTTGTAGGGAATTTTTTATCCACATTTCTTCAATCAGTTGGTCGAATAGTTTGACCTTATTACAAAACTTTACCCCTAAATCCTCTTACTATTAGGCTATTGCTTGGAATGATTTAGTTTTGTGTCCTTATGTTCAGTGTAGTTTCTCAAGTAGTGCCACTAGTTATGAATTCCTTTCTTTCTATTTTGACTTTCCTATCTAGTACTACTCTTTATTATGGTTCTCAACCTCCCATCATCTCAAATTATTGTTCAACTTTGTTTTCTAGTAGAGTACTTCTTCTAGGTCTTCTTTTGTTGTGCAAATTTTTTTCTAGATCACATCTTTTAGGTTCTACCTCCTTTGTCTCTTTGACTTCTATATAGAGTGCCTTTACTTTCATCATCCACATTTAATTAAAAAAAAAAATTTATATCTCTTTCAAGGCCATTTATATTATCCCATGTTATTCCATTTGGGTTTTTCCCTTTCCTATCCATTCTTTGACATCTATCTAATGCATTTTTTAAATATCTTTTCCTCTATTCTAAGATGAATTATCTCCTATTCTACTTTTCCTTAGGGCTGATTGGTAAGCCTCTCTGAGTGTCATCAATATTGACAGGATCAACTCATGTTGAATGACATACTCTAGGCCATTCACGTACCTGGAGATTGGTTCTTCTCCTTTGTTGTACTATCTTGGCCTAATAGATAGTCAATAGAATTATTCTGTGATATATTGAATGGTTATCTCCTTTTGTCCCAGGTTCTACAACTTCCTAAATAAAAAAACCATATATTCAGTGGGAAGGAACTTATCCTTCAACTTGGCGTCCATTCTATCCCAAGTTTTTATCTTTATTTCCCTTTCTTCACCCTATCATCTTGTACATTTTCCCACCACAATGAGGTATGACCTTTCAACTTCATACAAGGAACCTTTACCCTTTTGGGGTCTTCAATATTCTCAATATCAAAGTATTTTTTCATTTCTCTTATCCATTCTATCAATTATTTGGGATTTAGGTCTCATAAGTAGGTAGACACTTCCATTTTAGACATCCCTTCATCTCAAACAATCCTTTCAATGATTTTTCTTCTGGGTCTTCTTCCTCTTAATCCTTAGGAGAATTTATTCAAACTCAACCTCTTCATCATTGTGGTCAAGGGTTTCATCATTGCGGTCAAGAGTTTCAACACCAAATCCTTTTTTCTATGTGTCCTTCACATCAACTAGTTCACTTTTAAAAATACTCATAGTTTGAACAAATTATTCAAACATCTCACGATCAAAATTCATGCATGCACCTCCTTCTGGCCTTCATGCTATACCACATACATCAATTCCCATCTATGCTATTTCTCCTTAATCAACCGAATGAACCCCCACCACTTAGTCATAACTGGATTCACATTCCCCTTTGCAACTCTATCCAGTTGCAGCTAATATCCCCTTCACATACAATTGCAATTGGACCTTTAGTGTAGGATACTCCCACTTTGATACCAACTTATGCAAACACAACCGAGGTTAACTGCAAATTAGGGTGCACAACAGAAAAAAAAAAACAAACAAAAACAACACAAGATTCCAAGGATTATGGAGTTCTATTAATTATGAAATTAGTTACAAAGGAAAACTTATAATGTAGAATCAATGATCTACCTCAACCAGTCTCCAGTCGACTGCTATCCTTTAACACTTAGCCAAATTTCACAAAGATCCAACAACAAATCAACTCTAGGAAACAACAGAGCAACCCCTTCTTTGTTTACAAATTGTTATTTATAGATTATCTTTGGCTCAATTTCCTGTGCAATTCTTCCTTCTAGAAGCTTCTCAGTGCTTCTTGATACAACTCATTTGCATTAAATTGTCATTTTCACTCTCTTGTCTTACCATGCTGTCTGTCGTCATGCAACAACCACCTTAACTACACAATAACTGCTCCAACTACTTCCTCAAATGTGCCTCTTTATGTCTCGGTCAGCTCATCAAACTCCTTTCTATCATTGTCATCTTAGGTTCCATCTCCATCCAACTCCTTGGTCGGCATAGGATTTGACCTTCTCTACTCTGTCAGCCATCATGTACGACATAACTCTGTCACCTTTCTTTGCGACTCAACCCATTGCTTCAATTGGCCTTTTGTGATCCACCACATCTGGTCGATATCTCAAGGATTATACCTCGTTGACTCTCCCTTTGGGTTTTGAATACCTGTCCTTCACTTATCTAGAGGTCATCCACTACTCTCCAGACGAATCCAATTGTCTCATCTTCAACTCTTTCTACCAGGGCCAGATGCCCCTAGATTAGTTATATGCTTCTACGAAATTTTTTATCTACATTTGTTCAATCTATTGGTCGAATAGTTTTACAAGTATTGAACAACTTTACCCCTAAATCCTCTTAGTATTAGGCTATTTCTTGGAATGATTTAATTTTTTGTCCTTATGTTCAGTGTACTTGTTCAAGTAGTGCCACTAGTTATGAATTCCTTTCTTTCTAATTTGAGTTTCCTATCTAAGACTACCCTTTATTATGGTTCTTAGCCTCCCATATTCTCAAATTATTGTTCAATTTTGTTGTCTATTAGAGTACTTCTATGTCAGCTTTTGTTGTGCATATTTTTTTCTAGATCACATCTTTTATGTTCTACCTCCTTTGTCTCTTTGACTACTATATAGAGTTCCTTTACTTTCATGATCCACTTTTAATGAGTTTTTTATGTTATCTCTTTCAAGCCCATTTCTATTATCCCACGTTATTCCATTTTGGTTTTTCCTTTTCCTATCCATTCATTGAATTCTATCTAATGCATTTTTTTCAAATGTTTCCTCTATTCTAAGTTGGATTAGCTCCTATTCTACTTTTCCTCGCATGACATTTACTTCAAGGAATATGTATTATATTGCTTGTGTCAACCTTGTTAGCTAACCTTTTAGTTCTTCTATCTCCTTAGTTTTTGCCTTGTATCGTTTGGACGTAATTTGGTGACCTACTATCTTGATTTACATGTTTTCATATCTTGATGTTTCCACCCTTAACATGTGCAATCTGTAGTTTTTTTCCTCCATGATGGTCAAGAGTACCCTTTTTACAGAGTCTTAGAATAGTTCTATGTGGATAGTGTATCCTTATTCTTTATATTTCCCTACAACGGTGAGTTTTGTTTATAGATACTCCCAAATGTGGTCATTTCAATGATAGTCATAGTTCATTTACTTATGCAGAACAAGAAACCACGCGTCCCCAAGGAATTGATTATTCTTGTTTTGAGGGGGTCATGTCAATCCTCATTCATTGAGGGGAATTAGTACTAAGTCATGGCTCACCCCATATATAGACTTGCTATTATCTCCCCTTCCCACACTTCACTAAAATATAGACTAGTGAGATGGATGGAAGAATGTGAGAGAAATTCACACTTCTCCCTTCTGTGTTGGTTCTCTCTAATTTCCACACTATGCATTGCACTCTACACTCCACCATGATCTACATTACAATTGGAATAAGCATTTCCCTCCACACTCTACCTTTCTTTTCATTATGTTATTATTTTCCCTTGAACTTATACACTTCTTCCATGATATACCCTCTATACTTATTCCACGATTCTACATTCCACCATGTTATGCCCTATGTTCTCTACATCCTAAGGTAGTCTACACTCAAGCCCAAAAGAAATTGAAAATCAGATTGTGACTAAGAATCTATACTAATTTATTTTAGTTGGTTCAAGATTACACAATAGTAGGGATTCTCCTACATTAAACTATAATGTTTCCTTTTTCAATGTGTTACGGAAGTAGAGCTAAGTGATTTCAACAACTTCGTCAATTTCCCATATTCTTCCATGGCCCTAGCCAAATTATTAAGCTAATATGGCACATATTTTGGTATAATTCTATTGCAATCCCATTTTACCTTGGGTATTTTCTTTTCTTCATAGAGAATTACTTCATGCACATATTTTTCCAACATAGGTTCCATTAACATTCTATTTGTTTCATAAAAAATAGTTTGGGTGTTATCAAAGATTCCTTCCATTCTCTATAATAAGGTGGGTTCCAATCTATTAATAAAATTTTAAAGACAATTTCAATTTCTTCTGTCATATTTTCCCTTCTAAGATGATTTTTTTTTCTCCAAGAATTTTTTTTGGAGATGTTATCCTAGTATAGAATGAAAATCAAATTCTTTAGGTTCCCAAAGCACAATATAATAAATTCAATTACATATATCCATATTGCACATACAATATTATATTTAATGTACATATTATTTATGGCCCTCTAAAACACAATTCTCAATCATTCCCTTTTACTTCTTCTTTTTAAGTTCCTTACACCCCTCTAAAGAGGGATCTATGATAACCAACTATAAATCAGAAGGCAAGAAATCATGATTCATAAAAGGAATAAGTTCCGTATCTAAATCAAAGGAAACAATTTTATGAAGTCTCTTTGTTCCACCTAAATGAACTTCATCTACCACTGCCTCCCTCGAGGACGAAATCTATGTATCCATGTCTTCTACTCTATCTCAAGAAAGGAGTGGTTTCCCGAATTGGCACTTGCATTTTTTAATTTACCTCATTTTTATCAAAGTCATTATTTGACATCAATTCCTCTAGAAAATTCCATGACTTCAATTTTGATTTGGTTCATTATTTCCATGGAAGGACCTTGAGAAAGAGAATAAGTAGCTTGTAGATTCCTTGGAAGTTGAGGTGTCCTACACCAGAGTGTCGTGTTCTCATAATCTAAACCGATGCACATTGAAATTCTTTCCATTTGAGTACGCTTTTATCTAGAAGACATTTCCTAAGGTATATCTCAATGCAAATATAATCAATCTCAATTTGCTTAGTGACTGATTTTAGTTATTAAAATTTTAGCATATGTGCATAAACCTTCTACAACTATCTCAAGATCTAATTTTATTTAAGTGGCCAAAGTATTACCAATATCCTAAAAAAATGATAAATACTTGAAATGTAATGGAATTGAGAAGATGAATCATACTTCCATTCTAGTAACTAAAATAGAACTAGAATAAAACTCTGGGAACAAAGAGGTTATAAAAAGTTCCACATTACCTCAAAACAAGTACCCTTATCAAACAAACACTTATTAATAATCAACATGATGATGGAATGTAACAATAAAAATCCCTTATAGAGCATAGAGAAATCTCACTCTCCATTATCCATGTCATGTGAATCCACTTGTACAATGAGGCTAATACCAATTAAAACTACAAATAACTAAAAAAATTTCATATAATGAATTTAGATGGGATACTTTAAGCACTCATCATGCTCATTTAGGTTTTTCTATTCTCTTCCATCACAACAAATTCCATTTTTTTTTGTCCTCCATTGTATTAGAAATTTATGTTCATTTTTTTAATAACTATAATCCATCTCATTAAGGAAATCAAGTTTTATTAGATTTGATGTTCCATGAAGACAAAATTAATATAGATAAGTTATGACTTGTCATTATAATATTTCATTGGGAAGGTTACTCTCTAGAAATTCTAGAATTTTATTTTCAATTTTAATATTAATTTTGTAAAAAATTCTATATTTTCAAATCTTTTTAACACGGTTTTAATAGATTGTGTATCTCATTCTTGCTCCCCTACCATTAAATTTGTTATCATTTTATCTATGAAATGAGGATGCTCTAAAGCTTATGATGTCGTGACCTTATACGATTATATAACCTGGGTGATATAAGGTCACCCCATCCCTCTTATATGATTAGTTTTGCTTGGATGATAGCCCTATTAAAGCTTCCATAATAACAAAAAAGAGAGGTTAGGCTAGGGTGTCGAGACTTGGGATGAAAACCTGGTTGGTAGAACTTCTTAGAGAACCACCTCCGATTCATGAACCATGGGCCACCATCGAAGATGCGCTCTCTATCCCGGCTGGAATGGTAAGACTGCCAGAGTACCGCGACTGGTAGAATTCCTGTTAGATTTCACCCAGAAGATTTGGGTATTTTTCGAAGACCAAAAGCCCATAAAGTTTCAAAATAACCGTTTTGAATCGAGCTCTCAGAGAGGCTAGGTATTTATCATATGTAATTGTCAGAAAAATTGTTATTTACCATTTGCCATATTGTAAGAATACAATGCCCCTTTTATAATCTCAAAGATATATATTATTGATCTAAATCATAAAGACTTTACATCAATTGTTCCAGTTCAATTCAGTAATGCATTAGTGTTTTCCACATTAGCCAAAGATTTGGCTGCTAAAGAACGTCCAATAGATACGGTGGCCATCCAATCCGTCAAGCCAATTCAGGAGTGAATCATAGAAAATAATAGAAAAGAGGAGCAATGATCTCATTTTATCTAATCAAATCAAGGTGGATGCAGAGACCGCATGATGCAGCTTAAAGCAGGAAGGCAGCTCCTCCGAGCAAAGCGGCTCCTAAGATAGCCATCTTCTCCAAACTGGCTGTAGAGATAGCCCCGCTGCTGGGACTCGGTGGCGAAGCGGTGGCTGGGCCTTGAGCCGAGGGGCCAGATGCTGGACTTTGAGCTGAGGGCCGAGAGGAGGCTGAGCTTGGTGGAGTGGCAACTTTAGAAGGAGCAGAGGCAGGAGATGAAACAGTGGGGGGAGTTGCAGTAGGAAGAGAAGCGGGCGATAGAGCTGCAGGGGATTGAACCGGTGACGCCTCGGGTGCTGCTGCAATGGGGGATGGTGCTGGGGCCGGTGCGGGAGAGGCTGAGGTCATCAATCCTAAGATGACAATGATGCAGAGAACTGCGCTGAATCGGCCCATCGTCTTTGCGGGTTGTTGCTGGCGAACGTTACAACTCTATGCAGTCAAAAATTAAATCAACAGGCTCCCCGAGAAGAGAGAAAACTATCAGAGAGGATGCAGGGAGTTGTGAAGGGTTGGGCGTTGTGAAGGGAGGGCTTGAGATAATATATAGGCAGTGCAACAATCACAATGAGGAACCGTTTTACTCACTCCAGCGGGGCAAAAAATATTTTACATGCAGCAGAGTAATAAATGCTGTGGTGGCTACATCATGGACCGTTGGATCTCAATCTGTTCACACAGCAGCCGCCACAGCATTTATTACTATGCTGCATGTTAAATATTGTTCGCCCTCCAGCAGGCCATCTGGACCGCTTCTAACTGACTTCGATCTGTCTGCGTCCCGACTCCGTACTCCATAGCCTGTCGTTGTCGATAGGCCTTTCTTGGATGAACGGGACGCGGGCACCCGACCAGATCGGGCCATACACGTGTATGTTAGCACCGGATCTATCGTTCTTTGCTGATGCCATGGTTTAACGGTAGATGACTTGGCATGGAGTTTGAACGCCGTCACCGTCAAAATCTCGGCCAGACAAAAACGCGCCCACGCCAAAAAGCAGCAGAGCCTGCCAAACGTTGGCCAAAGTCGGTCTAAATTACGAGGTGCCAGTTGTTGGAGTGGCGTGAAGACTTTCTCGAAAGCAGAAGGATCTTGGAATCATTCAACGGTTAACAAGACAGACCCGGTAAACGGCTATGTCGGGACTAATCAACAACAATGTAGGCGGCTTTAACAATTAACAATAGCGGACCTGGCAAACCACTCTGTCTATGTCGAACAATTAACAATAGCGGACCTGGCAAACCACTATGTCTATGCCGAGATCAGTGTTGGAATTTCATTAGAATTTTGGTCGTCATACAATTTTTCTTTTACGTTATGGGGTTTAAAATCTTTTTTTCATTTTTTCATTCAAAGTTTTTTTTAAATATGTACTTTTCGGTAATAAAGTTTTTCTTAAATATGTATCTATAAGTAATAAGCCAATGAAGCAAACTTAGACCTTATACACACATACATATAAGGGTTATGTTTCTCAAGTTAGATCCTATATACACATAAAGGTTACGTTTCTCAAGTCTTAAGGCCTTTCCCACTACAAAAAGATCTAGAATTGCATTAGGTCACATCCTACGAGTGTATTGAATATAGACACAAGCAGAAACCCATCTAACTAGGCCTGGTATGCACCAGTTTCAAACTATTGAAAGTTCCAACATTTGATAGGTTGGCAATTTGCGTGAACTTGAGATATGCATGCTCATGGTTCGGGCTTAGATGAGTTCTTGTTAGTATCAATTTCAGTTGGATTGAATTCTATTAGGATATTGAATTGAATACAATTATTCACCATTATAACCATATTTTAAAATTTTAGGCATACATGGCGATTGAGAGTGATGGGAATGTTGAGCTCAAAAAAAACATCTAGCAAATGCTATTAGGAGCATTCTGTGGGGTCATGTTGAACCCTCACAACCTCCGAATGAATGATGTTCCAAGAGAAAACATCCTTGTATGTGGGTTTATGCACAAGACACTGTGTATATCCTAATCCGACCTCTATCTTGGTAACACTTGGGACTCTCTAGAACATGAGTTTGAATCCCTAGAAGAATCTCGCGTCGAATTGGGAAAACTGTAGATCGAAGGCTAGGACATCATCATTCGGTCACTGGGAAATCGAAGCCCCCTCTGTATCGATTTCTTTGCCGCTCCTCAAAGTTGCTTGGCCCCTGAATCCGAGTTTTCTCAACCACCCATCCATCAAATTATTTACAGAGGAAATTGTGTTGAATCTGCTAATTCTTCTTTTGGGCTCAATGGAAAATAATTGAAGGAGGGTTTTAGAGAATTCAACTATATGCAAAGACCAATGAAAGAAACGGTTGAAGGGATTTTTTTGGGTAATTCTTGAAATGGGTCATCGGGACTTATGAGTGACCTATCTTGGAAGTTACCACTATGGCTCTACCAAAATATTTTAACCACTATGGAACTTCCTTTGTTTAAGTGCATAAACAAATAAAATAATGAAATCACCTGAGCATAAGATAAGAAAATCACCTATGGTTGTAGGTTGTAATAAGAGTACTCCCTTAAGCCCTTCTGAGTCATGAGTCCCGTTTGTTGCTCACTTCACAAACCCCTGGGATTCGAGTCACAACATTCCAAAGGAGCACAACAAGCCCCCAGGCCTCGAGTTGTGAATCATGATGGCTATTTAGATGTTGAACGGTCACAGAGCCCTGCAAGACTGCAACTCTTAACTGCAGTGGAAACTGGCACATTTCCCTTCCATTTTTCACAAGATGCAGCCACCCAACGACCACAAAAAATGGACTAATGTAAATTAATCTAGAATGGATTTTCCCACTCGTGGTGATTTTGGAAAATTGCACGACAACTAGCTCCTTGTTGTAATTCCACTTTGTCCTTGCCGTTTTCCCATCATAGATTCATAACAAATGAATGCAATTCCCCTTCCACAATGAACATGGAATAAGGACACTGTAGGACTTTGTCTCCAGTTGCAACGACCTGCAGACTGCGATAACAACCACATGTATGCTTGCAATTTCACAAATTGTGGGATTGGGACTCATCCTACCAATCGCTAGAGATTTGGCCCATTATCAATTCACAATGTTCATTGTTAAACCATGATCGATTCACACAATTTCACATTTAATTCCATTCACTTAAAACATTTATGATACATTTAACTTCTGAGCATGTGGATGGTGAACACCGTGGACTATCAACTCAGCACCAAGGCTCCATGTTGATAGCATGGTAAGCTCCTAGCTCGGGACCAACCCCCACCCCTATTCATGTATATTATTATGAATATAATGACGTTTTCATTAAATTATTGACTGTCAAACCAATGTTTTAGAAAAAAAAATCAACCATCTGACAAAACGGGTTTGCCCAAATTTTTCCTATATTTAACAGGAAAAATGTCTAAAAACGTGTAAATGCCCGTCAAATTCCATCTCTGGTCGAGACTAATCAACGGGAAATTACGCGTTAACGGGTCAAAAGAGATCCGGTTCAACTTCTTACAATTACAAATAGTTTTTTATTTTATTTTACTTGGGGAATAGTGAAAGCATATGCAAAATCACATTATTGTACATAATAATTACATCCATACATGACCCGTTTATATTTTAGAATTGGTTCTTAAAGGGGAGGAGGATGATATAAATGTACGGTTAAGATTGATCTTCCAAGAAAGTGATGATAATAGAGAGGTAAGGTATATATAACTAGTGATTATAACTATGTATAGAGAACAAGTAACAAATAACTTATTTATAATATTTAATTTATTTATACTACTTCATCGCATTTAACTTCTAACATATTAATATTCAATAACCACAAATTAAGTGATTGTTCTAATTTTGTCACCATCAAATGTCTTTGATTTAGAGATCTAAAGTTAGCCAAATTACAATCCTCCTCCACACTCAATAAAACAAGCATACATAGGTTTAAACCTTCATAAGGCAATAATGGTGATATGTAATACCATACAATATGTTATTATTTCTTACCTCTAGACAGTAATATTACAATCTCTCAACAACCAGCATATTTGATTTTCCTTATGATGGGTTTTAATATTTCAATATGCTAGGTTGTAAAATTTGTTTCATTTTAATATTAAAAAAAATCCACTTATTTGTAATGTCATTTGTTATTATCATTTTTCATCGGTATTTTGATAAAAGAATATTTAATAAATTGTACATACATGTGCCTCCCCAATTATGAGAGATGTTTCATTATGCAACAATGTTATTGTTACTATACAAACCTCATAGATGAGTTAGTTATGTGCATTACATGCAAAGAGCACATATGATTAGGTAATCCTATAATTGGCCATCCTACAATTGACTTGTCATTTATTTTGTTATAACCTATACAACTTCATAGCAACACAAATCAATCAAAACTATGTTTAATCAATGTTGTTGAATAGATCCTCCATTTTTAATCTTATGTTGGGGACCAAAAGAACATGATATGTTGGCTTCACAGTGGAAGCCATGGAAGCCATCTTGAAAATCCTTCCTTTTATACCTCATGTACTACTTACCTACTTTCCTGTAAGCTGTCAAAACATAGAATTTCCTTACCATTATGATGCATAGATTATTAGATTTTGGGGGCAACTTTCAAAATGAAAGACAAACTATCGGATATCCTCTCTAAGCATCATGAAATTCCTCCCCTTGCTTTCAACTAAGACAAATAACATACAAATAGAAAGAATAAGTAAGTCCATGCCATTGAGAATGATATAGATTTAATAAAAAATCCTAGGCTCTATCAAGTGTCGAGAGGGATCACATCTCTCAGGTGCAAACTTCTTCTTAGGTGTCTATTGATTTGATTCAAACCAAAAGACACATCTTTTTATTTAAGGTTCACATATAATATTTTTATTATTAATATTTAATATTATTTATGGCCGACATATAATATTTTTTATTATTTTTTATTTTGTTAGGAACAAACATTACAACATTTCTCCATACATGGTTTTAAAACCACATGCAAGGCCCTCCTACAACCATGGGTTGTTTAGGAGGCCTTGCACATGGTCTTAAAACCATTTGCAAGGCCCTCCTAAACCATGGGTTGCACATGGTTTTAAAACCATGTGTAAGGCCAACATTTTTTTGAGGATAATTCAATTTGTTATTTTTTATTATTTTGTTAGGTAAAAACATTACAACATCTCCCCCATATTGTGTTTTTTTCGTGACCCACATTTTGTTTATGGATAATTAAATTTTTACTTTTTTATTGTTTTGTTAGGTCGGACGATTACAACATCTCCCCCATATTAGATTGTTTTCTTGGCCGACATTTATTTGTCGGCCTATAATTAAATTTTTTTTTTTTTATTAATAAAAATAACGTTACAAGATCTCCCCCATGTTGGGCTGTAGAGCGCCTCTTGGCGCAATAAGAAGCCTTTTTGAAGGGGAAACCTGTTTTTACAAGATATCAAATGCACAAAACAAAATGTCTATTCAAATGAGCCTCATTTATTATAAATAGGAGATGAAGAGAGCATGATGTATCATACACTTTATGCTAACCTAAGTATCATGAATGCACTAATAATGAACGAGGGTTAGGGCCTAACAAAGGCATCCTCTTTATTAAAAAAATCCCAACAAAACTTGTAATGAGGGTTTTTATTCATAAACTGTTCATTTAGCCCTGTAGCTTCTTCTAGAGGCGTATTGTTCTACTTGATCAAGTATACGGGGTCTTCACTTAGTTAAACCATGCCATAGCACGTTCGTTCGTGGCATATGAAACAATACCCCTAATTTCAATAAATATTGAAAAATACCTCCCAAAATAGTTTTGTTAACCCCCTCCCAATAAGCCTTCCCAAATTCAAAAAACCCCTATTTTCACTATATATTGTATGTATCCATTTTTTCATTTATATTTTTTATACCCCTTTATATATCTACCTAGTATATTGACATGATACCCCTCTTATGACCCCACATGCATTCTACAATGCACCTTGCTTCTATCGATGTATATTGTGGATGCACATTACTTCACCCACAATGCAATTACTCAACCACGTATCATTATCATTTGCGGAATATAATGGTATAATGAAGAGATGGGAGATCACTCCTTGTATGTCACAAACACTAGTACAAAATGAGAAATTAATGACTAAAAAAATGACTAAAATCCGACTATAAACGACTATTTTTGAGTCGACGACTAATAGTAGCTAATTTCCACTATCTTATAGCTTGACTAACTTAGTCGTATTTCACTTAGTCATCAATAGGTTGATTTATTAGTCACTGGTTTTGGTCATTGATGGTCAATGATTTAGTCATTGAGTTAGTCACGGATTTAGTCACTGATTGCAACAATTAATGACCAAATATACGACTAAATAAACTACTAGATGATAACATATTAATGACTAAGCTAAATACGAATAAATGTTAGTTGTGCTAAAAGATATGGGAAATTGGTTACTAATAGTCGTATATATTTGAATTTAGTCATTTTTGTAGTCCTAAATTTATGATAGGGCATGGAGAAATCGAACCGCCAACCTACTACCTATAATTAGGCAGGTGCTCTACCATTGAACTAGCACCCTTTAATAAGTTGTTATTGCTTGATAATGATGATATTTAAACAAATTTTGTATCATTCAAGCATACAAAATAATGATTATCAAGTTACTATAGATCCATAATGGCTTACCATGTACTAGTCCTTCAAGTCCTTCTTGCACTTAATAAATGCATTTGAAAGACTTGAAGGACTATTACAAGGTAAGAAATTATCTATAGTAACTTGATAATCATTATTTTGTATGCTTGAATGATGCAAACTGAAAAAATTCCAGAAATTTATAGGAATGACAAGCATGCATCCAATGTTAAACCATCTACCGAGTCATCTAGAGTCATGCCAAGATATCTGAATTTGACTGAAAATTCATAAGTTACTTGAAGATAGTGGTCGATGATATCATAGAAAGGAGAATTTTAATTTATATAGAAGCAAAGGATGAGAAAATGGAGCAACTCATCACCCAAAATGTATATAGAATAGTAAAACGAAATATACAACTAATTCCATTTCACATCAAGAAGAATGGGCATTAACTCTAAGTACTCTTAGCCACTACATAAATGGAAATGAAATGAGATGAAATTAGCAACAATACCTTCAAGTTTGATTGCTGACAATAAGTATCGATACTTATTTGATCATTTTATTCAGAGGTGACTTAAGAAACCACTGACCCGCAATCAAGGCAAGAAGCCATGTTTAGATTGATATATAAATAAAATAAAATAAAAGTTAAAGATAGACTATGCCAATCCCACTATCATTTATACCTCGAAAGAAAACTAGCAAATCTCCCATAACTGTTCAATTTTGTCCAAAATGCCCAGTTGGAATGCCACTATTTAAACAAAACAAAAAGAAATTGAAAACATGAAAATAGTAATTTATTCTACCTGTCTATTGGATGCAGAGTCTCATAGATGTACAACAAAATTAGTCAAGTACGTGGAATAAAATTATAAATGGACAAAAAGAAGAAAACAATGTGGTTTAGACCTTCCTTAATTTCTATACTTAGATTGCCACTGGGGAACTATGCATTTCATCAAATGATGTGGCCAAGGATCAGGGTTTGAACTCTCTCCGTCCAAGCCTAATTTGTCTATAGCAAGTTTGGTCCACTAATTTCTTAACCATAGAGGATCCTAGGTCTGATAATCATGTCCTAAAGGTAAAGTTTGGAAAAAATGTCTTGAAATTGTAACATTGATGACTAGTCTCTATCGGTGTATAAAATTAGGTGGAAAGCTACTTCATGGAACAAGGACTCATTGCTTAGCAGTTAAGAATGTGAAGTTTGGCTCGTGATTCTTAGAGCTTCTGGAATATGGAAAGTATCCAAAATTGGAGATATTACCAGCATAGATCCACTTTAAACCCATATCTATTAAGAACCGAGAGGAATCCAGTTTCTTGAAGTGTAATTTTTTAACTTAAATTTTTTATACATCCAAAAAAAACACCTCTAAAAAATTGATCCCTTTTGGTGCTTTATAGATCCAGGTTTAAGATGGATCTATGTTGGTTTTGATTTTTATATTTTATGAGTGGACATGGATTTTTAAAATACTTTTCATTTGATTTTAACTTTTATTTTATGATCCAACATAACGCTACGTTACATGACAACATCTCCCCATACTGGGTTATAGAGCACCTCACTCCTCTCGGTGCAATGAGAGGTAACTGAAGATAAACATTCATGAATCCAAGCATTTCAAGTTGTAATCAACACTATATTAGAAGGATACTAGAGAAAAATCCTTGCACATTGGATTTAAAAAGAGATATGATGACCATTGTTGAAGGGGATTCCAAGTTAATAAGAGATAGATGTAATGGAAGTAACACGCTTTATTAAGTAGGGATTTATGCTTTGGTTATGGAGGCTCAAATGACTATATTAAGTTTTGGGCAAATTAGCTTTGGTCAAATTTATATCAATGAGAATTAACAAGCAAACTCTTGTGCAAAAGCTGCAGTTTATTTACAACAAGATAACAGCCAGCTTGGGGAACAACCTTTTAAGCTTGCTTTTGTTAAGGACTACGCTGTTGGGAATTTATGTTCTGTTCTTCCATTTTGGTCTTTGAAGTTTTCCTATTTTCCCATTTTGGCCTTGCTATATAAAATGTAATTCAAAGGCTTTAAATGAACATTAGATAGTACAATATCCTCTAAATAAACAACTGAGACTTTTTCACTTTTTCTTAGAAATTTAGTGGACTTCCGCTTACATAGGGTAGCAATAAAGGAAAATATTCAATTGTACATTTTAAAATTTTGATTAGAGATATAAATCTATGTCCTTCCCAAAAAGAAATAGTATTAAGGCTAGGGAATCACTAGTATATCATATTCTTGTCCATTAGATTGTGATATAGAAACAAGTTGGAATGCTTACCATAAGCATGACCAAGGTTTAATGTCCAGCATGATAGCCCCACATGATAATGTGGTTGACCAAATCTATCAAGCCATGGTCAGTGTTATTTCCACAACGCTAATTAATGTGCTAATGATGGTATTCTTTTAAGTGTGTCCCCTATGCTAATCCAGCCTTCTGTGCAGATGTGGCCATGAGAAAGTCATGGGTGATTCACATAAAATATACTCTTCAGTCACACAACTCTATCATCAAGGTCTTCTGGTTGTAAAGATGATCCTGTGAGGTGTTTTGTACCCTCTCCATTGAATACTTAAAAGGGGCTTTAACTTATGAAAAAAATCATAAAAAATACCAAGGAGCAGGATCGACACACTTTTCAAACTTGTTCTGGGATATTAATGTTATCTTCAACAATATTGATGACTTGAGAAATAACATAAATTAACACAATGCAGATAGCAATGACCAACGGTATTATAGTGAATAGTAACATGAATAGTATTTTTTTGCAGGGCCGAGTAACAGTACATTTACAGAGTTACAGAGCCGAATGAACAGTATGCTTACAAACTCAAATATTATGATAGAAGAACCGAAGCAGTTTCTGATCCCAGCTGATCACTCGAAGTGCAGAGGGAGAGCATATGCTACTTGGTCTTTTACAGACTCATTACAACTTGAGATCACTGCTTTTGATCCTAGCTGATCGCACTAAGGCACAGAGGGAGAGCATACACAGTGCTCGACACAGACAGAATGCAACCTAGAGCCGAGCGGACTACTTGCTCATACCGACACACTAAGAACTTGCAGAGCTCTCTAAGACTCGGGATGTGATCTCCGAATATGATGATCAACAATGAGCCCAAGGGGTTTATTTATAGCATCCTAGCTAGTGTAACCGATTGACACGGACTGGCACTAACCGGTCATAAAGAGATCCAGTAGCCAAAACTTACATTAACCAGTCATAACCGAATCATCAGGGTGGAGCGTGGGGACTACCACTTCCATTATCTCGTCCCTTAATTGGCCAGTGGCATTACGGGGACCCGAAGAATCATTATGACATACCGACAATCAGACAACATAAAACAAGGTGGAGCATAGCTGGCCCACGACAGCATCTAAACTACTATTTACACAGCGGAGCTTGTCATCCAGCCCACGGCGGAATCAATGTGGGGAAAACCTGGCCCACTTAGGCTTCATGAGGCCCACCATTGCTTTCAATCGTATGGGTCATGGCCTTGAAGATACTCGCATATGTCGTCATCTTCTGGGGAGTCGTATCCTTGAGCATCTTGTACAGGAGAATTGGGAATTTCGTCATCTGAAGGAAGAGAATATAACCAAGGAGAGAAACAACATTGTACATCAGAACCTTGAAAGATCTCTAGTGGTTCGCACATGAATTCTCGACGGAAATTTGACACAACCTTGAAGTCTAGTGGAATGTCACGAATAGTTACCCATGACTCGATGTGGTCTCCTTCCACATTTCTCCGTATTACTTTCTGCTGTACATACATACAGTGCTCAAGCGGTTTGTAGGTGCCCCCTTCAAAATGAAGCTTAAATTTAAACCAGAGTTCTCTCTGATTAGCGACTTCTAGGTCGGCTTTCAAATGAGGGATGAAATTTGCTCTGCGGTTTTCCCAATCAGTTCTAGGGCAGAACTTATCAAGGAAAACATCTGTCCAACCCGACCATTTAGCATTGGCTTTGAGCTTAGCTGGGTCGGTGAAGATTACAATAGTATCATTTTCCCTGTAGCATTGTAATATAAGATTAAAACTTGTCCAGGTAAGATCGCCTCTGCAGAGATCAATATACCAGAGATGATCATGATCATCGTAGTCTGTCCACACCTCTGAGCAATCTCGGAGTTTTCTGGTGGCATCTGCAAAGCTAAAGAAAGCTTCTTTATCCCATCTTTCAAGTATTGTCAGCTTCAAGGGAGATGACTGGATGTTCTTGATTAGTGTTAACTGCAGAAACCTTTTTGCTTCATCTGCTGAAGCATACTCCAAAGATTCAATACGAAAATTCCTGGGTAATGCACCATCCCAGGGCAGGATAAACAATCCTTCTTTTTGCAGCAGCTCTTCATGTGTCTTTGGCTTTTCTGCTGCATCCTTTTCTTTCTTTAGTTCTCTTCTCATACATCTTCTGGCAGGACTTGAGCTGGATTCTCCTGGATCAAACATGTTAAGTGCAGGCTGAAGGTCTTTTAGATCTTCTACTGACTCCCTGGTCAACATATCAGCAAGACAATTTAGATAGCCAGGTTTATATACAATTTCATAATCAAAATTTGACAACCATATAAACCATTTTAAAATGCGGCTACTATTTTCAGCCATTACAGTCTCATTCTTCAAAATTCCAGGCATAATTTTTAAATCAGTCCTGATGATAAACTTTACGGGCTTAAGGAAGAGAATGAAATGTTGTACAGTCTTTTTGACTGCTAATATTTCTTTATGGCTAGAGGGATAATTAAGTTCAGCCTTTTTAAATGATCTCGAACCATAGCCACAGATATGTTCTTTCTGATCAATGGCTTCAAGTAAGACTCCACCCCATGTATGGGAAGATGCATCCGTTTCAATGATCATATTGCCTTTTCCTGTAGGTAAAGTTAATGCTGGCAGCTTCATAACTTTCTCTTTTATCCTTTTGACAGCTGCAATCATTTCTTTAGACCATGCAGGCGGATTCTTTCGTAATCTGCTCTGAAGTAGAATAATATCAGCGGCCTATCCTTGATAGAACGGTCTGATATAATTGAGCGAACCAAGAAATCTCTGAATATATCTTCCATCTGCTTTTGAAACTCAGATGGAGCATTGTTGATACCAAAGGGGAGAACCTTCCACTGGTACAAGCCATGTGGAACGACAAATGCCGTTTTAAATCTATCTTTAGCCTCTATGCCAATCTGATAGAAACCAGATTTCAGGTCGAATTTACTAAAGATAGTATTACCTGTTATGCGCTGCAATAAACTATTTTTATTAGGC
>LPNX010861001.1:632-79190 GCA_001517045.1 Pseudotsuga menziesii | reverse complement strand
GAATATGTGGCATATGCCACCTAGAAATTGAATTTAAGCTAAAGTTATTCAAACAACATTTAAAATAAAGGATTTATGCATGTGTGTGCTATTGGGAAATGAAATTAGGATAGGAATTTGATTTAATGACTATTATACATAAGTTGAAAAGGATCTTTGTATCAACATCTACATGGATTAATTAATTTTCTCACACTCTTAGAAGAGAATGGTTTTAGATAGAATATGTTGTTCTACATGTCAGTCTAGAAATGTTTTATTTTTTGTAGTATTTGCACTTTGTATGATTGGAGTTAAGGACTAGTGAGATGCTTGAGAGAGCTTGCACCATGGTGGATGGATGGAAATGATCATGACTTGGTGTACTCTATTAGTATTGGTGATTTTTGTTCCCCATGGTATTATTGGTATTTATGGTGAGGAATGGATCTTTGGAACATTATTTCAGTGATAATGAGAAGAATTGATAAAAACAAAATTAAATACTAGAATTGGATTTGCAATCAAAGTTCTAACATGTCCCGCATCTAGACAGGACTTTCACCCTATTTTTTGCAATGTTTTGCAGAAAGGGAGACATTTTGAAATGTTTCGCCAGCGCCCCCCCCCCATCCTAGGGACATGGGAAACGTAGGGTGCGTGTCCCTTTGTAACATTGGTGTAGACTTCATGGGCATTTAAGTTAGTCACAAGCTGTAGGACATATGAAGTTGCAGTGTGCACCATGAATATTTGTAGAGTGGAAAGAGACCACAAGACTGATTGTCAATGTTCACAAAGGCGGGTTGTAAAGTCTCACAAATGGACATAGCCATGATGTGGCAGAATCCATGAGACCCAGCTGTGCAAATATAGAATGACTGCAACACTAAGTTACTAGAAGCCCAAACAGTCCTACAAATCATGATAAGTTTGTAAAACCCATATTTGTGGGGATCCACATGATTACAAATATATGTCATGCCCCCACAAGTCACAGAGCCAAATTGAGGAAGACATAAGAGAGTGAAAGAGAAGGAATGCATATTATCAAGAATACCAATCGATGTGAAAATTGAACTATACACATGAATGCAGAAGATCAAAAGGAAAAAAAAACTGTTACGAGAGTTACCTAAAGAAAGATGGCCCTTGGAAATACATTCCATAGGTTTCCCCATTTTTGGAATCTTGTAACAATATTTAACTATAACTACATTAGAAAACAACTATTGAGATGACTTTTGTTATTGACCTATCACTTTTTAGTTAGCCTATTGGTAGTGGTTAAATTAAAGCAAGATAAAACTAGGATAGTGAGATTTTAGCCTATGGGACAAGTAGCAAGAATTAGGTAGTTGTAATTACACAATATAATAGATGGATAGTATGGACAGCGTATAGAAACTATGGGGTGAAACAGAGGAATATTTACATATTGAGCTGTGAAAAGAGGCTTTAAAGAGGTCTTCAAGAGTATCATATCAACTAAAAAAGAACCTTGGAAAAATTATGTTGCAATGTTAGTTGTAGTAGGTTGTTCTAAACCAGGGCTATTACTGTGTTATTTGAAAATCCATCCAAAGTTTCTTGACTTAAACAAAAAGAACATAGTGGGATTTGTCAATGATACTACAAAAACTTCTTAAAAAGAACAAACAACAATAACTACCCTTATTTTGGAATTAGTCGATAAGAAAACTATTGATTCAACATATTTTTGCTAAAGAAATATCGCTAATATACTGTTAGATGGAGAACATGATGTAAATAAATTCCAAATTACCCCAGTATTTGAAGATCCAGGGTGGCCTTGTATTGAGATGGTATTTCCATAAATGATGCAAGATCAAACTTGGTCTCCTTCCTAGATTGAGGGACATTCTTCGACATAATCTCTATAAAGTTCACAAACTGCAAAACCAAAATGAAAGTACAATTTGAGGTGGGAAAAGAATAAAAGTACAAAAGCACAAATTAAATCACATCATTTCTCTCCATTTTCATTTAAAAGAAACATCAGATAACCTGGAAGTCACCAGTACAAAATGAGAAATTAATGACTAAAATCAGGATATAAACGACTATTTTTTAGTCAACGACTAATAGTAGCTAATTTCCACTATCTTATAGCTTGACTAAGTTAGTCGTATTTCACTTAGTCATTAATAGATTGACTTATTAGTCATTGATTTAGTCATTGATAGTCAATAATTTAGTCATTGATTTAGTCACAGATTTAATCATGGATTTAGTCATGGATTTAGTCATTGATTTAGTCACTGATTGCAACAATTAATGACCAAATATACAACTAAATAAAATACTAGATGATAGCATATTAATGACTAAGCTAAATACGACTAAGATATGGGAAATTAGCTACTAATAGTCATATATATGCGAATTTAGTCATTTTTGTAGTCACAAATTTATGATAGGGCACAGAGGAATCGAACCACCAACCTCCTAGCTATAATTGGGCAGGTGCTCTACCATTCATCTAGCACCCTTTAAGAACTTGTTATTGCTTGACAATGATGATATTCAAACAAATTTTGCGTCATTCAAGCATACAAAATAATGATTATCAAGTTATTAAGCCTGGAATTGGGTCAACATAGTTACAGACTTAAAAAATGACAATTTTTACATACAAAATCATGTGTTGCACTTCAAACCTTGGGCTTGAAATCTTTGAAGCCACGGTAGAAGGAGAAAAACGTGTTATCGTACAAAGAGTTTCTGCAGCATTAGTATGTACTTCGAGGGAATTCTGCTTTGCAATATAGCCAACAAACTAAATTAGTGAACATACTTTACTCTCTTAACCCAAAAAATATATTAACAAACTAAATCACAAACATAACAGAGAATATGAGATTTGAATGACCAGACTCGAAAGAAATAATGATTCAATTATTGTCTACTGGAAGCCAAAAAGAAGTTAATGGGACTGTTAAGCACATCACTATAATCCATCTATATACACACTGAATATTGCAATGATATAGTTCCTAGCACATATACACTTGTTTCCTTCTGGAGGAAGGACATAAGAATCCAAGACCAGCTACACTCATCCAACATACTTACATGTGAACTCAACTTGTCTACAATCATTTCAAGCAAGTCAGTATCAGCTAGACATTCCATATCATCATCGGTATACATATGATCATCTGCTCCAACTAGATGAATTAAAATCTGTATATAAAATGAAGATCATAATTTGGCACATATTCTGAGCCAAAATTGGAATCCCTACTCAGGTAATAAAACAAAGAAGTAAACAATAACATTTGCAGCATAATATGACAACATTCATATTTGTAGCAAACTAAATAAACAAGGATATTGCAACAAACTATTGAATACATGAGTGCAAAATATCACAATAAAAATATGTATGCTAGATAACAATCTATAAACTGCATAATTATTACTATTACAACTTACTAGTAACTAGTATTTATGATAAACTAATTCCTGAAAGTTATGTACACTTTTCCCTATCTGGCATATCCATTCATGTTACCAGAGAGAACGAAATACCTCTATGATGGATGTGATACCAATTAAGTCAACCAATTTACAGAATATCTCTTGGCCTGCCTTTACATCACATCTATTTCCAAAACATTTACTTCACATCTATTTTTGGACCTCCTTGGCTATAGTGCTTGTTGAGCAAGAAACAGAGAGGGAATAGAGAAACAACTAATATTCAATTAGATAAAAATATCAATGCAACAGTATCAAGTCAAAAAAATATCTTTCCAATATAGCCCTTATGGCCACATGAATAGGAAAAACAAAGATATAGAACAATTGATTAGATAATTTGTTGCAGAAGCATGCAAAGTAGTTCAAAGTACTTTTGTATACAATAGCATATGGAAGGCCTAGAAGTCCATCAACTCCAGGATCCATTAAAAAGATTCTCTTCGTTCAAAACTCTCTTTCAATGATCATGTCCTTTGGTGGTCATTTGTTGTCCTCTTCAATAACAACCCTCCATTTGAAGCAACTTGTTTTTTTTCCAATTGATTGTCCAAGAAAGGCCTGCGAAAGGTCACTGATCTATTTGACTCTCAGGCAAGAGATTGGAAAAGCTAGCTAAACTTGAAAGAGTTGTCCAGTCTTGACATGCTAATACTGGACAAGGTTAAAAGGCTTGTCCCTGACATCTCTTTACTAAAATTAGATTTCATGTTCTCGTGCCCTCTTGGAGGGACTGATGCTAGAACCAGTTTAATGCATTTAAGAATTGCACATTTTATCATGGATATCATTGGTTGTGTGCAAAGATGCTAATTGAAAATAGGATAGATAAGATTTGGTGTCTTAAATAAATAAATAAAAGCATGGTTATTTTGAATCTCACCCTTGTGGAAATCTTTCATTGATCCAAAAGTTACAATCTTTTCTTGGTCCCTAATGTTGCTGGGCATAGGCTTGGGAAATACTAAATAGGTTGCACTATTTGCGAATATCACAACCCAAGTGCCTGCTCTGTGGAAAAAATGAGACTATAGAGCATGTGTTTTTGGTACTATATATTTTCTCAAGCATTTGGGGAATGGGCCTACCTTCTTTGTAGTTAAATCCTTCCTTTACATATTTCTTGGAAACCAGTCCTCCTAGGGGATAAGACTCCTCATCCCATTAAATTCAAAGCATCTTGGCAGTATCTTCAACATAATTTTTTTTTTTAAATTTTAAAATGTAAGGAATGAATGTTAAAAGATGTTAAGGATGAGAGTAATTTCACATAGTTTAACAATTCAGTGATCTATGCTAATTTCCACCTGCAGATCTCCATCCAGTTTCAAAAGGTGTAGGAAAAGATGGATCAGTTTCCCCACTAGATTGATTATTGGGGTGGTGGAGGCTGGAGCTTGGCTAGTTAGCCCTTGGAATCCACCTCTCTTGTGTCTTGAAAATTGAGTTCCTTGTGTGCCATGATTAATGGAAGAATCTAGGTCTGTAAATACCCCTGTCTACAACATTATTTTCAAATGCACTTACAACATGACTGCTGAATTTTGTTGCTCAAGTATTCTTACATATTTGGCATCCTGTGGACCTGTGGAAACTTGGCAGTAAGGGAGGTTTAACTCCTCATTATTCACCTAAATCATCCTGCAGCAAAACAATATTCCATATTCATCAAAGGCTAGTATACATAAAACTTTGACAACTATAAAGGAAACATAAATGACACAATTATACTTTTCTTTTGGAAGAAATGACACAAGAAATGATTGTCACTCAGATTTTTTTTCCACTGAAAAATAGCTATAGCTACAGCTTCTCGTACTAGATCCTGAAGTGGAACTCTTCTCTCCTGGACCTCGAAACCAATCTCTCCAATGCTAAGCATGTTTATATCCTGCTCAACAAAACGTTGGAAATAATGTTATGAAGAAACTGCCTTCCTAGTGCTCAATCTGATTGCATTATACCAATGAGAACTTACTCTATTTAAAACTGATTTTTTGGTTTTGGGGTACAAACGTTTGTCACTAAAAAATGGATTTTTGGTCACTGCATCCCTTCCACCTTTAGGTTGAGGAAGTGAATACTGAAGACAGCAAAATTACATAACTATTGTCATTAAGCAAGTGAAACAGATATGGCATTTTTTTGAATTATTAAAACCAGGGAATCCATTAGCAAAGTTGTTGGATACAGGAAAGGGTGTGGGAAAGGAGAGAAGCATGGGAAAAATGTTGAGGTGATGATATATTTCTATTTAACTGCTCCTGAAATTAGCTTGTGCATGCTTACCCACGCCAAAGTAGACAATTATTTATCACCTCTTAGTAATTTACATAATGTTTCATGTTAACCACAACTAAAATTATTTGTGAAAATAACCTGTGCCCTACACAAGTCACGAATGAATCAAAATCCTAGAACAAACAACTCATATTACCAGTATTGAAATTGCACAGTTGGACATCACAAGCTTGTAAGGACCTAAAACTTTCCTATGAAGTTAATTTCATCCTTCTAGGGTTTCCAGATGTAAGTCCTAGGTCCTTATTTAGTGATTTTGCAGTTTCAATCATCCTTCATAACCATTTTTATCCACATTATTTTCCCATGTTGTACAGTGCAATGTGGCTGTGGTAAAAAAGAACATAGTAGGCTGAATTACAATGAAGCTGTTGAACACCAAGTGACTTTCAAACTCTTAGAGGTATCAAGTGCTCCAACCAACAAATAGTGATTCATTCAGTGCCTAAAATTGCTTTTCTTTTTGAGACAATTTAGCATCCTATTTTTGTTTCTTTTCTTCCTGGAAGGCTAGGTATTCAATCACAGTTAAAACATCATTTTTCCCATTTCCAGTGAACTAGAAATTTATTCTCCACCAATCCTTTGAATTAAAAGACAAATACTTGACAATTCATAACTCTATTGAAATGAGATTGGAATAACATGTAAAAACTGCTCCACAATTTCGAGCACACCTGGCATGACAAGTTATTTTGGAAACGAGAAAAGAGATGAAATAATGTGCACTGCACATTAGTTGAATTCCACTTCATGGAGAAATTAAACATGGGCCATAATACATATAGAGATGATGAGTGCTTAGATTTAACTTGCCACTTCAATGGTAATCATATTTTGGTACATACCGAGGCATTAGGATTGGCCTTAAATACTTTAGACCTGAGAAAATTGGGAATCGGAAATCTTGTATCCACAAACTCAGTCTCCCTAAATCAAACTCAATCCAATTAAATGCTGGTCTTGCATGGTGACAATCAATTTTTTTTGTGATTGTAAGAAATGGGATAAAAGCTATGTTGCACAGGAACATGTAGGGTGTGCGTCCCCACATTGGCAGCTTGTACATCCTCTGAAGAACCTTAGACTTGGTGCCAACGGGGAATGCCATACCACAAAAAAAAGGAGATGTGTCTCCCATGGGGGACACTATCCCATAAATGAGTAGGTTTGTGCCACCTGAGCATCTGTTTTTCCCTCAGCTGGGAAAAACACAAGAAAAATAGACTGAAAATGTGGGGGCCTCCTCCATATTCCCTAACATCATTTTATAGTCACAAAACCATCCCCATTCACCTCATTTTTATCTCAACAGTGAAGAAGGAGATAAGTCTAGCTAGCAGTGAAGGGACAATCCAACAGTTTCCATAACAGTAGTGAAGGGCTTAACTCTTAATAGTCCACCAGTTAAGGGAGAGAAGGGATGAATAGTCCAATAGTAAGGGAGAAAGAGTCCAACATTGAAGGAGGTGTGTGTCTTTGTCTTGACTCTTTGAATTTCCAGATTAGGCCTTAGAATAATTTCTAAGTTCTTTGTTTCAATTTTCAGATTTATCATTTCTCCATTCTACTTATTTCTCAAACCAAGATGGAATCATCAAATCCTCAATACCCGAAATGGAAATACATGGACAGGACAAAAGAAGCAACAAGTGGAGGGGAACAACATTGATAAAATGAAAACTATGTCATTTTAGTACCCCCACTTTCTATTGACATCGTTTTGTACCCAACAATGACTTTGAACTACTTTACTGGTCATTCATTAAACATTAATAAAATTATCTTATATTATCTTATCAACGCCAATCTTGAAGTTTGATCTAGCCAAGGCTAATGATAGAGTGGATTAGTTGTTTCTTAGATTATTGTTGTAACCTGGCATTACTGTTGTAACCGGGCATGAATCTATAGACTGTAAATTGGATCATGGGGTTCCTAGACTTAGTTTATTTTGTTGTGATAATGAATGGCTTCCGATCTGTGTGTTTCAATGCATCAATAGACTTAAGAAAAAGGTGCATGTTGTCCCCTTTTATTTTCCTCTTAGTGGCAGAGGGTTTGAGCATGTTAATTAAGGATGAAAAAAGGAAAGTTGATTTGAAGGGGATAAGAATTTCAAAGTCATTTTATATCTCACATCTACTATTTGTAGATGACATCAGAGAAAATAAAAAATTGTTGAACATCTATTATAAATCTTCAGGAATGTTAATTAACATGAAAAAATATGTATTGCCAAATAATAAATTGGTTGATGATGTGAAGACTCAGGAAAAATTTATTTTTACAATAATAGTGTTATATGGCTCAAGAGGTAAAGTATTTATTTAGGCTTAAACCCAAAGATTATCATTATGATGACTATCTTTGGCTCTATAACAAGATGGAAGCTAGAATATTAGTTTTGTGTAATAGATGGTTGTCTTGTGGTGGGAGATTAGTCTTGGTCAAGATAGTGCTGGAGAGCATTCCTGTGTACTGGATGACCCTTGCAAAAATCCCAAAGGAAATTTTAACCAAAATAAGACAGAAATGTTTTAATTTTCTATGAACTGGAAAGAGGATAAAATAAGGAATACTTCAGGTAAAGTGGTTCAGAATAGCCCTTCATAAGGATGCTTGGGGGATTTAAATTGTTTTACATAATGTTTTAAAAAACATTGGAACATTTTTCACTTATTATTTAGAATTCATAAAATGTGGATCCCTTTGGATAGACCAAAACAACAAAGCTTGTCCATATCACTCTGCATCAAAGAGGTCTAGTCCAAGAAAGCATGTATTGAAGACCCATGACTTCATATAGTTGCCCAAAGGATATGCAGACTGCTTCTCCCGTGTAATTGTTGCTAAATTATGATGGGTATGTAAGATTATTGATGAGATATTTCTATAATCAAAATGAATCCTGCCTGGAAAATGCAGTTTGTAGTAACAGGTTAAAATTTGAAAGCACGGGAAATGAGTTTCCTACTGAAAACTCAACAATACCTGCGTAAATATATTCACTGATATTACTGACCCGAGATCTATTGCTTATGCCTTCTCGTTAGAGAAACAAAAGAACACATATTTATTTAGAGAAGCACAAGTTAAATTGCCAAAATTTGGGGTCCCATCTTCTTGTCCCATTGTCCTCATTTCTATCAGTACTGTAGCCGCCTTCTTTTCTGCTGACCCGATAAGCTAATCCAACCCAAATGTTAAGCCCACCCAATCCATTGGTTTAAGTTCGAGTATATGATCCACATTTTTACTCTAATCGGGACGTCCTAACTCCTCACCAACCTCCTATTCTTTTTATTGGATAGAGGACAGATTGTTGAGTTATTAGAGTTCAATCTACATCAATCAAATTCATGAAGATATCAGGCCAAGTCAAGGTTGTAAGCACAAAGAGAACTTTAAGATTCAAATTTTAAATGAATTGTTATAGATTTCAAGTTTCTTTAGCTTGATTCTTCTAACAAAACTCCACTTCGTACTGATATCAGTGTTGGTGATTCAGCGAGATGGAAAATGCAGAATTAGCATAGTTTTCTTTAGCTTGATTCTTCTAACAAAACTCCACTTCATACTGATATATGTGTTGGTAATTCAACGAGATGGAAAATGCATTCACTATTATGCAAGGTGAGTTCTATCTCGTCCACCCCATTCCAATCAATATTTGTATAGGTGGAAAGATAAATTGAACATACTTTGTATGAAACACAACTCCATTGAAATTTGCTTGGAAGATTTCAAAACCATGATGGGAAACCTTAGCAAGTACTGGATGCTGATAATGGTATGGGTGAGCATCAATGAATTTGCAAATTGTCTTTCAGAGATTACAAAATGGATTTTTCAAGTGAAAAATGATTTGTAGGACCCATTAGGTGTCCTTGAGAACTGGTATGAGGGAAAAAATATCTATGACTGGACTGGGATAAGTTGCAGTCCAGATGGATTTGAAGTGGTGGGTATAAACTTATCAAGATCAAAATTGTCTGGTATCATATCCCCTGCATTGGCTAACATTCAATCTTTCTGAGTTTTAGACCTGTAATCTAATAATATGACAGGCCCCATACCTCCTCAACTAGGCAACAATATTTACAACCTTGAAATCCTCTCTCTTTTTGAGAATTGTCTCAATGGTACAATTCCTCCTTCACTTGGAAATATCTCCAATTTATCAGAGCTATTGTTATATTCCAATGATTTTTCTGGAACCATCCCTCCGAAAATTGGGCTTTTGAAGAAGTTAAAATTTCTCAGAGTAGGGGATAACAGCTTGACAGGTCACATTCCAAAGGAGATTTCTAAATGCACAGAGCTGAGAGTAATGTGGTTTGCTTCTTCTCTAAATGGGTCCATGCCCAGAATGCTTGGCAGGGTTCAATAGTGGAAAATTCTAAATTTACAAGACACTATTTTGAGTGTCTCAATACCCGTTGAGTTAGGAAATTGCAAGAGCCTTGAAATATTTTTTGCTGTGAGAAATGGTCTCCATGGTACAATTCCCTTGGCACTAGGTAGATTGATAATGTTTCAGCATTTGAACTTAGCCAACAATAGCCTCTCCGGACATATTCCTCCAGAGCTTGGGGGGCTTAAAAGAATGAATCACTTGTATCTACATGGAAATCACTCGGATGGTGATATTCCTAAAAATTTGACTGAGCTTTGGCAGTTGTAGATCATGGATTTGTCGACAAATATCCTCTCAGGAATCATTCCCGGGGCATTTAACAGAATTGAAAATCTCCAGTACTTGGTTTTGTCTAAAAATTCTCTAATGGGTCCTATTCCATACAATCTCTGTGCTAAAAGAAAGACATTGCAACATCTTTTTCTCGGTGGAAATAATAATCCAGGTACCATTCCTAAAGCTTTAATGCATTGCTCAAACCTACAACAATTAGATATTTCCAATAATTACTTTCATGGTTCTATTCCTGCCAATTTGGATAGTCTTGGGAGTTTGTCTGACCTTTATTTGCATAATAACAGTTTAATAGGAACCATCCCTCCTAAACTGGGGAACCTCAACATCCTCAAAACTCTTTCTTTGTATCACAATCTACTCACTAGCGCAATTCCTCCTGAACTTGGAAATTTGAAAAACCTAAGCTTGCTTCTTCTGTATGAAAATCAACTATCGGGTAACATCTCTATAGAATTGGGAGATTGCTCTAGTTCAACTGAGATAGATTTATTTGGAAACCATTTTACAGGTAATATATTTGGATGACAATAAGCTATCTGGAACAATACCACCATCTTTTGGAATCCTTGAAGGTTTGTAGATGCTTGTTTTGTATAATAATTCCCTTGAAGGAATTATTCCTAAAGACCTGACTCATTTGAAAAAATCGACTAATGTTAATCTCTCAAATAACAAATTGAGTGGAAGAATAATTCCTCTTTGTGGTTCAAGTTTTCTAAAACATTGGACTTGACAAATAATAGTTTTTTCACGGGAAATCCCATCCCAGTTGGTTGATTCCAGAGGTTTAAGCTGTCTCTGACTAGGTAGGAATGGCTTGAACAACAACACACCTAAAGAGATTGGCCAGATGTTGGAGCTCAATCTGTTGGACTTATCTTGGAATAAGCTCACTCATGGGTTACCTGCAGATCTTTCTAAGTGCATGCATTTGAGTCATCTGAATTTGAATAACAATCATTTCTCTGGACCTATCCCTGCATGGTTTGGTGATTTCTACAGGCTTGGAGCGCTGAAACTCTACTTCAATGAATTTAATGGAGAAATTCCATCCTGGCTTGGGAATTAGGGCCAGTTTACTCACTCTTGCTCTTGACAATAATAAGCTTTGGGGTATTTTACCAAGGCAGTTGGGGAACCTTGTTTCCTTAAATGTTCTCTATTTGTAGAAGAATAAATTTTCTAGACTAATCCTTTCTTCTATCAAAATCTATGAAAAACTTTATGACTTGAGGCTCCGAGACAATTCTTTGACAGGCTCAATTCTAGTGGGAATTGGAAAGATTGGTAATCTACAAGTCATGCAAGACTTGAGTGGTAATTTTTTGTCTAGAAGTATTCCTTCTTCACTTGGGGATTTAATGATGCTCGAAGTTCTCAATCTCTCCAATAATCAACTTAGCGGTCAAGTTCCTGATGAGATTGGGGATCTTAGAAGCTTGGATGAGTTGAACTTATCCAATAATTTTCTCCAAGGAAAGTTTCCATTGAGTGCTTCCAAATAGAATTGGATCTCTTTTGTGGGAAATCCTGGACTCTATAGAAAGTTGTTGGCTCCCTGATCATAGGTTTCATTGGAATATTCAATATCTAGAAGGAATCACTTGACAAAGAGAGTAGTACCTGGAATCTTTATTGAAATTGTTTTTATTTTAATACTTTTGGGTGGCATTACGTTCTTGGTTTTATTGAAAATTTATGCTATTTGGGCCAAAGCAATTTCTTCCTCTAGCTTAGTTTAGCACGGGCATGACTTTGAATTGAACAATGAAGAATGTAAATGGACATTTGAAAGCATGGTTGAAGCAACATACATAACTTGCGATGATTATAACAAAGGGTCTTCTGAGAACCATAATTTACCCTAAAGGATATGTATATTCCAAAAGAGCCACAGGGAAGAAAGAAGTTTGCAAAGTGAGAATCATGCTGATGGAATATGTCCTTGAAGGAAAGGACATTTTTGTGTTGGGCTTCATAACTTTTCTGGATTGCAGTCAGTTTTAATTTAGAATAATATCTACAAGGGATGTCTTCTTTAATGAGATCATTGTAAGAAGATTAATCATTTGGGCTGACTGATAGCATTGAACTATTTCAAGTATCATTTGGTGTGGAACTGATCTTGGCATTATAGTCTCATCACTTGCCACAACTGCCAACTGTATATGTTTATGGCCTCACAGTCGAATTTCTTGGAGCAGAAGAAGATATTATACTAATAGTGTTCCTCACATAACATGTTCAGTTTCCTTTAGCATTTCAAGTGGGAGAAGCTATTTAGTTTTCAAGGACCCCTGGGACCAGAAATATGGGAAAACATCATTAAATCAAGCTACTCAAACTTCAAATTGTCTACAACACCTCCCAAATTGCATACCCCTCAGCTGCAAGCTAGTAGCACACAGTCAACTTGAATAGCAGAGATGAATTACAGACTAGTACCACACGACTTGGACAGTAAATAGGGAGTGCACACCTCTCATGGAATCAATATTTGTGGAAACTATGTATTGTGCCAAGAGCATCCTCACAAATATGATGTTTTCAACATGGAGTGTTCATTCTATAGATGTCATTCTACTTGGACATGGGACAACTATCGAGGGGTTAAATGGGGTGGGTATTAAGTGGGTGGCTAAGAAAGAAAAGCGTGGGTTCCAGTTCTAGGTCCAGATCAATTTGCAGGTGGTCGATTGGATCGACACAGCTTGAGACTCACGAGCTAGTAACCTGCCACATCGACGAGAGAGCACATAAGACGAGGTGATGCCATGAGTTGATTCGATGCCAAAGGTCAGTTCCAATGCCCGGTTTCAAAGGCTAAAAGATAAAAATTAACAGTAAAAAGGAAACTTACTAGCGATTTTAACCTAGCTATCTACACTTGAGTATTATAACCAGGAAAAATTGATCAATTCACACTAAACCAAGAAACATACCAGGTATTTTGTAAGGGAAGAAGGTGATGTTGACTCTAGAGCTGCAGAATTCGTGGCTTGTCTCTTCAGGAGCCTCCAGGTTCTCTCTAATGTTGTTTTATCCTAGTAGTGATGGCAATTAAATACCGAAATTGTAAACCCTCAACAGTGGTAAATATCCACACCAATATCCTCAACAAAAATGCCATCACACTACTTTCCCTCATAACCCACCAAACCCTCCTCGCCTCGAGCAAAACCAAAATATTTGGCACCAACGTATGTTTGGATAGGCTATTTGGTGCCAGCGAGCTTGAGTGGTCATTGAAGGAATTAGAGGACGAAATCTCCATGGGTTCAGGAAAATCTTCCATCATGCCATGGGTGGAGAGTTGTTGGGTCGAGAGTTGGGTCGACAACTCTATTCGCATAATAGATTTTTTTTTGTTGTTATATATTTTTTTGTTTTAGTTTTATTATTTTATTATATAAATTATGCTAATTGGTTATATATTATATTTTTTTAATAATTATCGTATAACTTGTTTAGTTTTATAAATGGAGTAGTTTATGGAGTTGACGATTTGTCTTGGAAGTTGGTCGTAGTCACCACTTCTCAGCCAAATTATCGACTCCAATCGGTACCAAAATCTGATCAATACTCTTCGGGAAGATGACCAACGACATCCATAGATGAGGGCCTTACATCCCCTCGAGAATTGGCCATTTGAATGTGCCTCCTCCACATGGACTTACCAAATGCATCCAATGCATGGCCAAAAAAAATTGTCAACTTCAGATCTTTGGGCTAAAGGTATCATTCAACCCCTGCTCTACAATGACATTTGCAACAAGTAAACCTCCTTGCAAAATTTAATCACTTCTTCTAATGTCTGCTTCAGTTATCCTTTGGAGCATGTGAGGAATTTCGATGTGCAGAAACCAATGACCTTTGCAAATAGTGGCATTTCAGGAGGGTTCTCATGCTTTTCCCAGGCTGAAAGCTCAAAATGCATATGGTTATGAGCACATAGGCTAGAGATGGTGATAATTGCAAATGTAAAGTGGAAGCAGTAACTTCGGTAGCATTGAGACCTGTAAAAATCCATAACAATTGGTTATTGATTGGAGTGATGAACATGATCAGAGAGACAAGAACCATACCTTTGAAGCACTCCAAATGGTCACTGTGAGGTCTTGAACTGACCTATCATCTATAAAAATAGGGTATCAAGTGCAAAAACAGGGGAGCAGGGGTCGAACAATACCTTCATCCCACAGATCCAAAGTAGAAGTGTTTTTTTTGCCATGCATTGGATGCATTTGGTAAGTCTACGTGGAGGAGGCACATTCGAATGTCTAGTTCTCGAGGGGATGTATAGCTATGATTCTTCTAGATAGGCATCGATATGGTGTTGGTTCTAGTACTAATTCGTAATTGTTGTAGGAACCTAATTTTCCTTTGAAACGAGCTTAGCCAAGTTTGCTTCAGTGGTGCAACAGGGATAAAGATGGTCAAGAGAAAATTCATGCAATTGGTTTGGTGGATCTCTAAAGATCAAGGTGCATGGCACCAATATTACTAATAGAAGGTGTTACAGTTTACAAAATTTACACTTCATCGTCAAATTTGAAATTTTCCATGACACAATTAAAAATGACTAACATAAATGACTAATTCATATTCTTCTGGCTAGTCATTTTTTATGCTGTGACTAAATTAGTCATTTATGTTAGTCATTTTTAACTCTATCACTTATTATCTAGTCATATTTTTTAATTGGTGACTAAATTAGTCGCTAATTTTAGTCGTTTATAGTTGCGTCAATCAAAATTGCTCATATTTAGTAGTAAATCATTTGAAAAACCTATGGTGACTATAATTGTTAGTCACCTAGTAGCTAAATCCTCATTTTGTACTAGTGAGTTGTCAAATGCTCGAGCTGGAATATTATCATCGAATTTCCGCATCATGTCCCAAGGCCCATCTCCCACTCCAACTAAGACAATTGATAGTGGATATTCACTGAAAAGAAAGTGATATATTCAATGTTAAATATCGTAAGCTTCATATTTAAAAAATGACACTACATTATTGTTTTGATACGATTACATAGCTTCCACTATTGCACTGAATGTATTATGTTCTTATGTATTCAGTTGTCCATTTTCAGTGTCAACGCTTCTTGTTACCTACACAAAATTAACATCCATATGTTAATGAGATCATGTGCAGCAATATTGTGCCTAAGAGGACTTGAAGATTCCAATTTTTGTTAAGATCCAAAACAAGGGCAAAAATTGTTCAGCATAAATAAAGGATGTGGTCATAATTAAGAAAAACCACACTTAATGCATAAGTGCAACAACAATGTCTACAAACAACAAGAACAACCATGCTCAATGTATATACTATAAATACTCAGGAAAGCAATGCTCATTGCACAAATGCAACAAAAATTCCTACAAACAATAAGTACACCCATGCTCAAGGTATATGGTATAAATAATTAAAAAAATACTAAAAAAATTGAATAAATAGACAACAGACAAAATAGACCATTTAACCAAACTAATAGTTTGTTTTGATAACCAGTTTATATAAATAAGATTTTCAACCTATCCATCTACAATTATCAAGAGAACGTGGTACTGCCTACCACTTTGTTCCACAATACGGATTGCTCCTTCAATAATTGGTGAAAAATATGTAGGCCCTACAGAAAAAAGAACATACAAGAAATGCATAAGAAAACATGGGATATATACAATAACACCAAATATCAAATAAACTAGTCAGACACTCTTTTCAATATTTAAGGATTTGATATGCTAAAGGAAATTTAATCTTCATATCTTCAGGTGGCATGTCAAAATTTCATTAACTAACCAGCTAGTCGAAGATGTGGAACAATCTCCCTATAGCGTCTCAATGCTTCTTCAAATCCATTGCATAGCCTATCATCTGGATAGAAGCTAAACACACTTTGATAATTTGTTGAATCTTTGAAATGAAACAACAATGCATTATTAGCAACAACCATATTTCTCATTTGTCGGAATTCATATTAACCAACATAAGAAAAATAGATTGAGCAAAATCTAAACAATTTTTTTTTATCAAAATAGAGATCAAAACATCCCCGAAACCAAAACAAGGGATCAAGTTGTCCTCATCAAAAGTAGATAACTTCCTCCCAATTATAGATATTGCTTGTTCATAAGGGTTTGGAGTATCTCCAAGGTGGTGCAAGCTTTGGCGATTAAAAGACCTTGCACCTATAATCCATTAAAAAAATGTAAAAGTGATCAATTTGATTTGAATTTCTTTGAAGAGTAAAATTACTATAGAATTATCAACTTCATATAAAATACCAATAAAATATATAATTAGTACATATGAGATGTTTACAGAAACCCATTAATAGTTCTTGTTCTCAAATAAACGAAGCTGACCACATTTGGATAAAGGCAGATTGCTTGTTTTAAATTTTAAAAATTTCACGGAAATTATGACATTAAAAAATTCAGGATCATGTGTTATATAACTTACCTATCCACTCGTTTCTCTTAGTGAAATCAATCCCCACAATCAAGTTGGAAGAGTCCAGGCCAGCCTGTACAAGAGCTGTAGTCACCTACAACAAAGATAAAATAAAAAAATCAGTGAATCTCCAACAAAACTACTATGTCTTTCAAGAAATATTTTGAGTAACAACATTTCTGTCAATATATGGTTGGCTGAATTGCATAGAACATCCACGTCAAACTTTGCACATGTATTCCAAACACTATCTGCAACACCCTCATTTACCCTTAATTTAACACCAGAGTTCATTGCAATTAATAACTGTTCCTAAGGAAGACAGATTTATAAGTTGTCCTTGACCTTTCAAAGAGAATAAGTTTAAACCAGCACATAACATATTTATCCCAAAAAACAGAAATAGGTTGTATGCAAACATTTACAATTTTCAATTTGACAAAAAAATCAGAACACCAAAAATTATTAGAAATCAAACTTAGTTCAAAAATGCATGTTCAAAATATTGAACTCAACAATAATAAAATCATATAATGGAATACAAGTCTCCAATAAAATGATGAAATATGAAAAGGAATAAGTGATTAGTAGTACAAACACATTATCGCTGAATCCCAAGGGTGTTTACAACCATAAATTATCGGGCTAATTAACAATGAAATACATGAGATAATATAAATTTATTGCTCAAATGTCATAATGAGGTACATCCAAACCCATGTAAAGGCATTTCGTTAGGGCATTACAAACTGACCAAATCTTTGGTCAAAATGTTGAGTACTAAGTTGAACTAAAAGGAATACTAAATTGTCTTGAATTTATAGAATTATACTCATACTACTGAACATTATTTTGAGAATCTGCTTTATTTTTCAGTTCAAATTATGCATTCCACTAAATTGAAATATTTTCTAGGGTTTCATAAATCTAAAAAACCAAAGTAAGTAAGAAGAAGTTATATAATTTAAGGAACATATCTCATAAATGGAAGAAAAAACCATACGACTTCAAATCCATTTAAAAGAAATGACAACAAATCATCCTAAAAGTGAAAAATAACGAACCCTTAATTTTTAACAACATACATGGTATGCAAAAACCAAGGAGAGTAAGCACACCTCATCAAGCGAATTATAATTGTTAGCTATTCAGGAGTATCTCCTTTTTAGCTTTTGTTTAGTTTCTCGCGCTGCATGAGTTTTCGATGGAATTTTTGATGAAGGACCATAGGAAGAAGAATCCCATGCCGGTGAAGGGCCATATGATGAAGAATTATAACGCCTTGGGCGAAATATTTTTGAATGCTTGCCACCCATTTCCTAGACTTTGAATGTTGGAAGCAATATTTGCAAGGTTTGGTAGGCATGGCACATAATATCCTCCACAAAATCTACTTAAAAGAAGATAAACTTGCCTCATAAAATATAAACAGAATCCCAAAAACTTGGATATGAAAATTTGCAACATTTAAAAAGGATTAACAACAAAATAAATTAGAATATTGGCATTAAAATTACAAACTAAAGAAAACGGTTATGGACATGTGCATTACACAAATTAAATACAACTTATTTGTGACTTTTATTTTGTAAAGCAATAAATTTTTTAAGATTGATCAGGCTAAGTGTTGTTGCTTTTAGACATAAATAGAAATATCTATACCTTGAAGGAATGCCAACAAAATAAGTGTTTATTGCTTCCAAGATAAAGGGCAAATGTTTGCGATAAAACCAGGCCTGGTACTAAAAAAAATTCACAGCGCAAACACCCCCCATTGCTCGCCAATCTCAGACCAATGAAACACAACAATAACATAGCATCCTTCGATTCCTAGTGCCAAAAAAAATTCTAGGGCTATATAACAAGTTTCAAGAGCGACTCAACACATACAAACAACATGCACATACACCATTAACAGTTGATGCAAGAGCCCATCCTCGGATCTCCAATATTTAAAAAAACAGAAAGAAAATCCACAAAAGAAGCAACCACAAACGCACATAACCCTCTTCAAGTTTGAAAGTTTCACCAAGGAAACTTCTGAGAGCCTATCTTGTAGAATATTATGCTCTAAAGAGGCAGAAGAGAGTTTTCAGAAGCTATCCTTGGGCCACCGCCACCATCCATATAGAAAAAACAGTTGATTGATCCCTCCCTGTGATTCGATGCTGCTTTGTGCATGATTTGGCATTCGAACACTTCTTCCATTTGAAACGATATGAAAACCATGAAAACCATGTGCATGCCTGCTCTCTTCGTGAAAATGGCCAAAATGGAAACGATTTACAATAAAAAAGTCACAAAAATGGAAACGATTTGCAATAAAAAATCCCCAAACGTATTGGGGTATTTATATAATAAATAATATAAGCACTTATACCCTTATTATATGCTCAATATATTGTTTTGAATTTTTTTATTTTTTAACCTGCAATATGAACGAACGTGTTATAATATTGGTCTATAAGTAATGCCCCCGTGATCAAGTACTTCGTGATGGTTTTATTATAAAGAGAAAGACAACATCAATCCATAACTTTTTCTGGTTCAAGGATTGATTTTTCTTCTTCAAAAAATTCTAGAAGTTCAATTTTTAATGGCATACTCTATCCCATAACGTAGTTTAGAAAGGGACATAAAAAAAATGTTTGAATGTTCAATGAATAAGGAGAATCTAACGCATAAGCCACTTCTGAAATCTTGAACTTGGTAGGTTCAATAAAAAATTGTTGTTAATTTCTAATTCATCTTTTGTTTGAGAGTAAATTGCTTAAATATGGTTGAACTCTCATACCATTGAACCGCCTCAAATTTTATTTCACTTCAATGTTGATATACATGTTTCTTCATCTTGGTCTAGGCTATTGGACGGTTTTCTTTAAGTATTTACAAATTTTCTATAGTCTTCTCCATATGTGAGTCTACTTCATGTACTTTGTAATGGTCCTACAAAAGGGCATTGTGCTACTAGTTGGATATCCATATAGAGCTACAAATGGTAACATCTTAGTGTTTGTGTAAGGTAACACCTTACATATTTATCTTGTTAGATCAATAAATATATTTTTATAATTGAATTAATGATGTTTGCAATGCATTGATCAAATGTTTTATATGATCATAAGTCGAATAGTTGTGTCTTCTTATTAGGAGACCGACATCTTTAATAATTAGATAATTAATAACCTAATCTACTAATTAATAATTTATTAATAAATGTAATATATTTTTGGTATATTACAAGTCATCCTTATCTGGAAAGATTCGTCCAAGAATATTCTATGAGCGTGCTAAAACTGGATATTTTTCCACGAATAATGGTGCTGTGGTTTAGTAGTTCTTGAAATAATTGGTCACATTTCTATTCAAATCTTTTCATGCAAATGATTTTGTAGATAAACGAATAACATTTATATGTAGTATTCTTCGAGCTTCTAATTTGATTATGTTATTTTGATATTCTAATTTGATGTATATTTCTAATATTTATGCATGCTTTGATATGGTTTTCTTATATGTAACGACAAGTACTAATAATGTACTTACTCCTTTTTTGACGAGCTTTCCTTTAGTTGTTCCTGGGGAACCTTTTGATGTTAAGATTCTAGAACATATTAAGTTATGATCACTTGTAGAATGTTAATCTCCTCATTTGTTGCAACATCTTCTGGGTTTCATTCTTCTATGTTATCCTGATTAAGGTAATCTTGGACACTTTTATTTTCATCATTGCATTCTTCTACAACTTCAATTTTTTTATAATTAATGTTTTTAACAATGACTTCTTTTGTAACCGTATTTTGTGTTTTATTATTACAATATATGTCATCGTTGTTTTCTTTACAATTGATATTGACATTGTGATTGTCAATATCATCTTGATCTTTCATATCCTTTTCTTCTACCTCTTAAGTTTCATTGTCTTCGTCATCCTCTTCCTTAACAAGTCCTCGTTCTGTAGTTTTATTAGACAATTTTATATATTTTTCAATTGACGTGTTAATGTGCCTTACTTCCCTATCTAGCAAGAAGCTGTAGCGATATTATGGTAGATGTACATAATTTTTACTCAGTATCGTATTTTGAGGTTTGTAGTTGGGGTGTCTTTTCTTATCCCTCCATGATTCTGGTGGCTTGAATATTTTGTGAGGAGTAATATAAGGAGGCAATTGTAATGACCTCCCTTCCTTTCTAGTTGAAGTAGAGACATCCGACGCTTCCCTACTTCAATATTTAGGAGTTGTCATCGTACATTGTTCCTCTTTACTTAGGAACTTGGGAGTCACAATTGCTTCTTCTGTTGTGTGTGAAATTGTAGTTTCCATCTTTTCCTTGCTTGAAACTGTGAAGACCATAACCACTTATTCATATGCTTCTTCGTCATTTTCTCTCAAAATGGATTGGTTTGAGCAATAAATTATTTGGGGTCTGAACTTTCTACAAGTTCTTCCTTGATTCCATCTTCTTCTTATAACACCCCATTTTTGATCCCGTTTGCATTAAATATATATGATGTAAATATTGTAATCAATCATGGTGTGGAGCTAAAGACAAAATCCCCACCATTGATTTAGTGTTTTATGTTTCAGTGATTAAAATCGATGCTGATGGTATTTTTTGCTAGCCGGCACATTATAATTTTGGACATCATATAAATATGCAATTTAATTAAAAACCCACAACCAGCTATGTCAATGCAACACATAATGAGATGGGGGCATGATTTCCTAAGGATAAGGGGGGAATGTTTAACCTTGATCCATTGGGGAAAAGCCATGTGTCAAAAGAAAACACCCAAAAACATATGCTCATTCCCTCATGCATTCATGTTTTCATCTTCCCTCACTTTTTGGGGAGCCGCGGGACATTTTTTTATCATCCATCCTTCGCGTTTTGAGTTTTCTTTCCTCATTGTGCATGCCCAGTCCATAACCTAGCTCTCACCAAAACGTTGTGGTCCATTTTGATCATCCTCTAATTCCATTCTGTTCATGCGCGTTGTGTGTTTGTCCTATTTACAGAACTGTGTTTTATTCTGAGTTGTTCGCTTGCTATTACCATCCTCATCCGTGCAAAGTTTTGGGGTCTCCTTTGTTTGTTGAATGAATGAGTAGTGGAGATCACTCTATTTTATGAGAAAGACTGGTCATCTGTGGTTTCCTCAGTGTTGTTGTGAAATGGCCTCCTCTATCACAGAGTGAGTGGAATCCCGTTTTGTTGTGTTGACATTGTGGTTTGTTGTGTGTGCATATTTTTCCTTGGTATGAACTGGTTCAGAGTGAAATTGGGTCTGAACTAGCTTGATAAACCTAGTGTAGAAAGAAACCTCACAAATAGATCTATAGGGGCTGGTTTTATTCTTTTCACACCCTGAACAACACTGGAATGGAAGGCATAGCCTGAGGGACTATGTAGCAGAGAAGGGGATGCTTCCTTGTGTTGGGTGTGTATATGTTTTAGGAGACAAGCCTGATCTAGTGCAGGTGTCCATAGCTCAGTGGTTGATCTCAATAGCTTAGTAGTTTAAGCTTTCCAGCTCCTTTGTAGCCTGATAAACCCATCTGTTAGTTGGCTTGGCTAGTCCTTAATGTGATTGTTGGCTTCGATGTGTGGCTTGATAAACCCATCTGTTTGTTGACTTGGGTGAGTAGCTTGATAAATCCAACTGTTAGCTGGCTTAACCGATTAGCCTGATAAACCCAACAGTATATTGGCTTGTTTATTTGCATCCTGATAAGCCCAACTGTGTTGGCTTGGCTGAGTTTTGTTTTATCCTTAGCTATGTGTGAGCCTGCTAGTTTTCCTTATTCCTTGTGGGAATCATGCCCAGCTCGTGCGTGGCAATGATGCTGAGATTTTGATGAGTACACTGGCCTATGGTTGGGCGGAATGTTGCAGCGACTTAGCTAGTTGTGGGACAAACTTATTTCAAGATAAGTATCATGGTCTATGTAAGTCTCTGCAGTTGTATTTGCTTAATGAAATATGATAAACATGCCTAATGTGTTGAATTGATGAATTAATTCCGTTGTATAATTGCAGATGTATGTATATGTGTATGCTCTCTTTCAATGCATTTTTAAATTACATTATGCGGCTTAGATTTCTGGATTGGTGATGGCCTAAATGATCAAATATGTCCAAGACTTCTGTTAACAGGTTGAATTTCCTTCCATAACTCTATTTTCCGCAACTTGCAGGATGCGGGATACAGAAACAACCTTTCGTAAATTTTATTCCCTACAGATTTCCTTCCACAACTATCATTTCCGCATGCGAGATGCAGGATGTGACTTCACAATATCTATTTCCCCAACTAATTATATACACAACGGTCTATTCCACATGCGGGATGTGGTATACATAATGCGGGATGTGGGATGCGGGATCACAATTTCCATATTTCCCCGATTCCGTAAACTCAAGATTTCCGCACCGTTGGTTCTTGCGGGTTGATTCTCAGCCGTTGATCTGTCTCCAGATGTAGAATAGATTGTGACCATTGATTTCTGTCGTGATCTTTCTCCGCTGTTTGATCTCCTCTGAGATATTTCTTCATAGATCATTGACTTAATCACTGACATGATCAATTCTCTGCTATTCAGAAGTTAGAGAATTTATACTCAGACTTGAATAGAGTGAACACAAGATGAATTCATGCCTCTATAGATTTCTACAAAAAAATCAGGAATCCATCAAAATACATACATAATTCAATGAGCTTCGAGTTAGATGCTCCTGCAACAATCAAAGCAAGCAGTTATGGTCACGTTCTATCTCTAGTGGATGGAAGGGGACATGACAATGTGGTATCACAGCTGTAGGTTGCGGCATTGGGCCTTGATGGGCCAAGTTGAGTAGTTAACAGATCTATTGGTAAATGGTTTTTACTTCTGATTTTATTATGTAGCTAACAATTTTGTTTATTAATAGATTTTGTAGAATTATGGTCACCCTCAAAGGGCACGCCTCTATAGATTTCTGCAAAAAAATCGGGAATCCATCAAAATACATATATAATTCAATGAGCTTTGAGTTGGACACTTCTGCAACAATCAAAGAGAGCATTTATTGTTGCATTCTCTCTCTAGTGGATGGAAGGGGACATGACAGTGTGGTATGAAAGCTGCGGGTTGCAACATTAGGCCTTGATGGGACAAGTTGAATAGTTAACAGAGATATCGGTAAATGGTTTTTACTTCTGATTTTGTTATGTAGCTAACAATTTTATTTATTAACAGATTTTGCAAAATTATAGTCACCCTCAAAGGGCAGCATTCCAGATAGTGCAGTTCGGTAAAGGTTATTTGGTTGAGCCATGAGAACTGACATGTGTGATTATGCATAGAACCCCAATGAATACGAGGAAGATGCTATGGGGGAAAATGTATGAGTTGGAAATGCTAAGACATAGTCTAATGGGAGGAGGTTTCAAGATTCTCCTCCAGATTTTGCAACCACCATGAGAAGCCTAAGGGTGGAGATGCAAAGTCATAGGGAAGATAATGAAATATTGGTTAAGGCTTTGGAGGAGCAGAATCAGTTGAATGCAACCATGCTACAAATTTTGATATAAATTTAGAGGCGGATGAACTCTGGGGACTAGACAGTGGGACCAGAAGTAAGTAAGAGCACTGCTAGAAGAAGAAATAGATCTCTTAGTGGGTCGTCTGACTCTGAAGGATCCACAGTTGGTTCAAGTTCTTCTTCTCACGAGAATAAGAGAAAGAGGTGCTACCAAAACCATTCACATGATGAATTTAATAAGGTAAGGCCTCCTACCTTCAATGGTGAGATAAAGAATGGTAAAGAAGATGAAAATATGAAGGCTAGGGTAGGGCTAGGGTAGCCATCTTCAAATTGAATGGAAGAGCATCCATATGGTGGGAGCACTTTAGGCAAGTAAAAAAGATCAAGGAAAGGAAGATTACGTGGAAACAAATCCATAAGTATTTCAAGCAGAAGTACCTCTCGAATAGGTACTATGATGATAAGATCAAATAATTCCATGAGCTAAGATTGGGGCAGCATACCATGGAAGAGTATGCAAACAGGTTCTTGGAGCTGTTGAGGTATGTTAGGTACATCAAATATGAAAAAGTAAAAATCCAGCATTGCCTGAGTGGATTGCCTCAGTCTTACAAAGACAGAATTGAGTTTTATGAACCTAAAACTATGGAATAAGTGATAAGGAAATCTAAGTATTGCTATGAGAAAAGAAAAAACAAACCTAATTATCATAAGACACAGAAGGACAAGAAGAATGAGAAGTCTGACCAAAGGAAGAAAGGTTTCAAGCCTTCTAACTTTAGGAATCAACAGAAGTAGCCATCCCAAGTTGAGGAGCAGCTAACTAGAGTGGTGGGAGAAAATCCAAGAGATCCACAACAGAACAAAGAACCGCTCCAATGTTGGACATGTGGAGGACCCCACATGTGCAGAAATTTTGCACTTGTGAATGAGAATGCAAGGCCAACTTACAACATTCAAGAGGTTGTAATGAACATATATATATATATAATAAATAATCACTAAATAACTATTATATAATTAATAATAACTATTAAATATCAATATTAATTAATAATAATAATACATATTGATATTAATAATTAATAAAGAGTTATTAGTAAACAATTCTAAAATAACGCATCCTTTCATGGATAGTATCCGAAGTGCCTTTATGATTATAATATATATGGCACTCACTTTGTAATCTATCATCATATATATTCTATCATCAATTTATACATTATTATGGCTTATTTAATATTCCAAGTCTTTTGGTAATATTATTTGTGTAAGCGAATAATTATTCGCTTCAAGTGGTATTAGAGCCTAGTTTCACTGATCTGGGCCTTTGGCCTTAATTCTCAGACCTTGTTTGATTTTTGGCTTATAGCCTTATTTTAGGGCTTTCCTAAAATATTGGACATTGTCCAAAAGAAAAAGAAAAACGTAAAAAAAAAAAAAAAAAGGAAAAAAAAAGTTAAGAAAAAAAAAAGATAAAAGTAAAAGGAAAAAAAGAGAGAGGGTAAAAGTGAAACTACACCTGGTTTCTTAAAGTGGGTTTGAGTTTGAATATAAAAGTGAAAAACAATTACTAGTAAAGAGAAAGTGAGATTTGAACTTAGGTGGGGAATGTAACACTCATTCCTCTCAACCACCTAATCTACTCACATTTTACAAAACTAAAGGGAAAAAAATATAAAAAGGGTGCATAATAATTGCTACTAAAAAGCAAGTGAGATTTGAACTTAGGTGGGGAAGGTAATAGTCATTCCTCCCAACCACCCAATCTACTGACATTTTTACAAACTATTGGAAAAAAAGAAGGAGATATTGGTTAAACTTCAAAGAAAACTCAAGAATATGGATTTTAATATTGAAAAGAAGCAAAATTTTCCTATCACCTTACAAAAAAATGTTGCAATATTATTTAGAATTAAAGGGACACTTGCAGGGAAGGATATCACCATTTCTATTGCACATGTTGAAAGAAATAATTATATTAGTACTGAATTCACTAACCATTTAGTGATTCCTGAGTCAAATATAAGGGAAGAGCTAGACTTTTTGGACAAAAAACGAACTGAAATAAGTGGCTTACAACTGAGTGTTGGATATTATATGGTCACATCGGAATTCATTGTTAGTTCCTTATGAAGCTTTGATGGTGACATAATTTTGGGTTTACCTTGGATAAAAATATTGGGGACTTTCATCTTAAATGCCGAAAAGAAGTTTCTGACATTTTCCTATAAAAGAAAGAGAATCACATTTCAAGATATTACAATGAAGTCAGAAATATAACCTCTAATGTAATACCCCGGTTTTGACCCCATTTGCATTAAAAGATACATGATGTATATATTGTAATTAATCATGGTGTAGAGCTAAGGGAAAAAGCCCCACCATTGATTTGGTTGTGCTATGTTTAGGCGATTGGAATCGTTGCCAATGGTATATCATGCTATCCAGCACCTTATAGTTTTGGCATCATGTAAATATGCACTTTAATTAAAATGAACCCAACCAGCTACGTCAATGCAACCATGATGAAAAGGGCATGAGTTTCCTAAGGATAAGGAGGGGGAATTATTAAACCTTGGGCCAATGGGGAAAAGCCATGTGTTAGCTGTTAAACCCATTTAGTTGTCACCCACCCTTTTGACTCACTCACCTTTCCTTGTCTCATCAGTCAACTACCACATTAAAACTTCTATTGATTAGTTGGGGATAGTTATTGTTGGGTAGTGGTGTGTGGCAAGACTGTCAGCCCTTACCCACATGCACACTCCACCAGCAGACTCTCACTTCACGTGGGTAGGGAGGCAAACAACTCTATTTTCCCCATTCCTCCATTCTTCCCATCGAAACGTAGAGACAGTCACTCCCTTCTCCTCACACATAGGCTGGGATTCTTCCATTTTGGTCTTGCTCATCCTCACGCATATGGGGGTTCTCTCACCTTCTCATGCACATGATTCTTCATCATTTTCCTCATGCACAGAGCTAGAGAAACCGTTCTTGGTCAACCATGATCTTCCTGTGTATGTTTTCCTCCTGTCCATGCTGAGAGTCTGATTTCTCTCTCATTTTTGGACTGTGTAATTTTCCCGTTGCTTCACTGTGAGACTGGGGCTGTTGTTTTCCCCATGTTTTTGTTGGGTGTGGTGTTCAATTACATTTTGGGTCGCTGTGGATTCTTAGTGAGCTGTTTTTTGCCATCCACGATGTCCCTATGAAGGAGCCATTCACAATTTCTGCTATGGGGGTGTGTTTCCATACCGATTTTGTGGTCTGTGTATATGTTTTTCCCTACCCAGGCTGAGATTCTGATCTCCTCTTCTATTTTGGGCTCTGTATTTCCCCTTGCTTCAATGTTGAGATCAAGGCTATTGTTTTCCCCACGATTTGTGGTTTGATGTGGGCTCTTTTTCATTTTGGTTTTTTGTGGCTATTATTGAGTTGTTTTGGCCACGATAGGGCCAAGAATGACTTAGGAATCAGATTTTCCCACCCAAGCTATGAACCACTTGTTTTGCTGTGTGTATGTAATGGTTGGTCTTCAGACTGTGTTGGCTTGGTTGATTTGTTGATGGCCTGATAAACCCAACTGTGTTGGCTTGCTGATTTGTGTATTCTTGTCTATGTGTAAGCCTGCTTGTTCCTTATTCCTTGGGAAATCATGCCCAGGTCGGGGGTGGCAGTGTTTCTAAGAGATTAAGGAGCACACTGGCCTATGGTTGGGTGGAATGTTGCAGGGACGTAGCTGGTTGCGGGATGAATACTGCATAAGATAAGTAATCTTGACTATTCCATCTCTGCAATTATATTTGATGTCTAATGAATTATGATGAACTTGTTGAATTCTTGAATGTATGGTTTTGCTTCTGCTGTATGCTTAATAATTATGCATCTCTGCATGCTTTACTTCAAAGCATTTCAGTTTGTCAGTTTTTAGTTATGAAAAACTTCATGGGGCTAGTTGCCCAGGTTATATCATAGTGTGGTAGCATCCTCTTCGTTGGTCGAAGGGTCGAGGACGTTACATCTAACATCCGAAGAATTCCATGATATATCAGAGATGATTTCACAGGGTATTCAGAAGTTAGAAAAAAAGAAGCAGAAAGAAGTTGAAAAAATTGTCGCTAGTAAGGATGAAGAAATTACTTGTTTGAAGAATCATAGTCAAGACTTGATCGCATAGAATAAGAAATTAAAAAGGGAAAACAGATCTCAAGAAGAAAGCCAAGAAGAATTCCACCAAAAGGAAGTGGATCTCCAAAATGATTTCAATAAGAAACTATTACAAAAAAATGAAGAAAATTCTCGCTTAAACATTTTGAATCAAGGGTTGACTGAACAAATAAAAAAATTAAAAAATGAGAAGTTAAAAAAATCCTTAGATTTATTATCAATTAGTAAATTGCAATAATCACAAACAATTAAAGTTTCTACATGGGTTCCACAAACATCTCAAATACCTTATCGTCATCCAAATTACAGAAGTTGATACAACCAGAATCAAATTAAAGCAGAAACGATGACTAATGCAATCGATAAGTCATCAAAGGCTCAAATTCAAACATCAGAAAAGGGAAGCAATGCAAATCTTGTCAAAGTTCAAAAGAAGAATCTTATTGTCACATCGCTATAGGCATCAACATAAAATGGTTCCGAAAAACAATTACAAAAATCGTTAGAAGCACCAAAAGTTGAAGTTCTAGTAAACACTTCATAGGTAATTCGAGTACCTTATCGTGATCCAAATCACAAGAGTCATTATCATAGATGAAAAAATCAAAAGGAAAATTACCAGTATTATTCCTACAAAGAGCAAAGACAAAATCGACAACTCTCGACAATCGATCCGCAAATAATTTCGTTAAGGGTATATCTTGGATGGATGAATTCACAAGTAAAGCAACATTTCCACACAATGTTTAAAAGAAAGTATCATCTTATTTCATCAAATGTTGCAACTACCAACACACAATGTCATGAGAAAGCATTACGAGCTAGAACAAGGGATAAAGTCTTCCATAATTGTGCTTTGAGGACAAAGCAATTCTAAGGGAGAGGCAATGTAATGAAAAAATATATATATAATAAATAATCACTAAATAACTATTATATAATTAATAATAACTATTAAATATCAATATTAATTATTAATATTAATACATATTGATATTAATAATTAATAATTAATAATTAATAAATAGTTAATAGTAAACAATTCTAAAATGACGCATCCTTTCGTGGATAGTATCCAAAGTGCCTTTACGACTAATATATATATGGCACTCACTTTGTAATCTATCATCATATATATTCTATCATCAATTTATATATTATTATGGCTTATTTAATATTCCAAGTCTTTTGGTAATATTATTTGTGTAAGCGAATAGCTATTTGCTTCAGAGGCAGAAACAGTGGGTCAAGTAGCAAGGGTCGTCCCTAGGATCTATGCAGCACTGGAGGACCGTCAGGAAGATCACCAGTCAACTGTGGTTGAAGTTGCAGGTAAGATTGTTGAGTAATCTGTTTCTTTTTTTATTGAACCTGGTTCTACTCACAGTTACATTGCTCCTAGAGTAGTGGAGATTTGTGCTTTTAAGAAAGTAAAGCATAGAAAATTGTGGTTAGTTTAGCTAGCCACTAGAACTAAGAGAAAGGTTAGTGAAGTGGTAGAGAAATTCCCATTGGTGATCAATGGATTGGTCACTTATGTAGATATGAATGTTCTACCACTTAGTTCCTATGATGCTCTCATTGGAATGGATTGGTTAGAAGCTCACAGGGTAAAGCTCGGCTGCTATACTAATACTTTTGAATGCATGGATGAAGAAGGGAACCCAATATTGTAAGAGGAATTCCAAAGGTGATTTCTATGAGGTAGATTTCAGCAACACATTTGAAGAAGTTTTGTAGGAAGGGTTTCCAGTTGTATGCAACTCATATTGTGGAGGAAACAGATAATGAAACTCCTAGGTTGGAGGACTTTCATGTGTTGCAGGAATTTAGGGATTTTTTTCCTGATGATAATACAGGGATTTCTCCAAAGTGTGTCATTGATTTCACAATTGAGCTTGTTCCAAGAGTAGCACCAGTGTCCAAGACACCTAACAGGATGAGTACACCATAAATTATAGAACTGAAGATGCAACTACAAGAGTTGTTCGATAAGAAGCCTTATCAAGTCAAGTGTGTCTTTTGTTAGTTTTTCAACATTAAGCTAGCATTATGTTAGGATCTTTACTGAGAGAACAACAAGTACAGCAATCAGACACAAGAGACAATGAACATAGTATTTTTCATCGGGGAAACCATAAATGGATAAAACCCTGCAACTTCCTCAGAGATAGAATTAGCACAAGATGTAAAACCCCAAAATAGTAAGATGCACTCCCGACATCAGTAATCTTCTTCTTGTCTAGCCCCAATGTATTCTCCTTCCTCAACTATGCGCTACACTTGAGTGTGTGAGTGATGTGTACTAAATAGAGACCCCAACTCTCTATTTATACTAATCTCGACATGACTAAAACCCTACTAGGGTTGACCTCTACTAGGAGATTCTAATAACCCTAGTGTCCCGGAACTATGGGGACTTTAACCCTTAGACAATTGGAGGGTTACCCACTATGACTTGACATGACTTGTTTGCATTATTGATTCTCCCGATCGGAACATCGAGGCATGACAACATGACTCAATTCCATAATAGATACATCCCAGAATAAACATTGGGTTACAATACATAAGATACATAGATGAATACATTCCGAAGTTACAAATACATCAACACTCCCTCTTAACTAGGAAGGTTTTATTTTGACACAATTTTCAGCACTGGTCTTCTTCTCTGTATCAACTGGATCATCCTGTCATCTGCATCTCGAGTCTTCTGAGTCTTCAAGTCATCTTCATTCTTCGAATCTGGATCATCTCTTGATCTGGATCATCATCACTAGATTTGGATCATCATGGGACATCATCACTGGATCTAGATCATCTCTTGATCTAGATCAACATCACTGGATCTGGATCATCACTCAATCTGGATCATTATCACTAGACTGGATATGGATCATCACTCGATCTAGATCATCACTGCTGGATCTGGATCATCACTTGATCTAGATCTCTCGAAGTCATCATAACTGGATCTGAATCATAACTCGATCTGTATCTCATTTGGTCATCATCATGTGTGCTATCTCATCATAGAAAGTTCTATAGAGCCAACCTTCTTTCATGCTGGTTGTAGGCCTAGCCATTAGGTAGGTCTTTGCCCAACACTTACATCTGACCTACTTGTCAGAAATGCATGCCCAACACTCACATATGATCATGTAGGAACCTACAATCACATCAAAAAGGTCCAACACTCACATTCACCAGCATGATAGGACATCACATCACTAACATCTGTGAAAAGGCTTCAACACTTATATCTGACCTGGAAGGAACTGGATCCTCTCACCATCGCCAGAAAGGCTTGCACTCACATCTAACCTGGAAGGAACTGAATCCTCTCACCATGAAAGAATGGCCCCCAGTCCCAGACTAAGCTACCTAGTAACATACCAGGTGCCTCCATTCTCTTAGAGAATGGCAGTTGCCCTTATATATGACCTAGTAGGAAACAAGTCCTACACCCTCGCCAGAATGGCCTGCACTCACATTTGACATGGAAGGAACTAAATCCTCTCACCATGATAGAATGCCCCTCAGTCCCAGACTGAGATACCTGGTAATGGACTAGGTGCCTCCACTCTCCTGAAGAGTGGCAGTTGCCATTACATCTATCCTACTCGACATAATGGCCGGCACTCATATTTGGCATGGAAGGAACTGAATCCTCTCACCATGATAGAATGGCTTAGCCCTTACATCTGACCTGCTTGTCAGAATGGATTTGGGGCTCATCACTTTTGCTTGGAGGAAACCTCGATCTGGAGAACACCAAGCTTCTCCCTAAAGTAATCGAACTTCACTCTAGCCAATGGCTTCGTCAACACATCAGCTATCCATTCCTCCGTCGCAACATACTGGAGCTTCACTGCTCCTCTCTACACCATATCCCTGAAATAGTGATACTTGATCTCAATGTGCTTCGACTTGTCATGGAACACTGGATTATCTGACAACTTCACACAACTCTGGTTGTCACAATGTATACAAGTAGCATCCATCTGGAGATCAAATAAATCAGACAGTAGCTTCCGCAGCCATACTACCTCACAACTAGATGAACAAGCTATCACATACTCTGCTTTAGCTATACTCAGTTCCACATAGGATTGCTTCCTGCTAAACCAAGAGATCACGCCTGATCCCATACTGAAGCAACACCTTGAAGTGCTCTTCTTATCGATGGCACTGTCTGCCCAATCTGAATCAACATAACCCTCCAGGTTAATATTCTAATTCGCATCGTACTTGAGCCCATAATCAACTGTACCCCTCAGGCACCTCAGAATATGCTTTGCAGCAATCAAGTGAACATTTCTCCGATATGTCAAGAACTGGCTCAAGGTGTTCACAGCAAAGCAAATGTCTGGTCTCGTGTTTGTTAGGTACATCAATGATCCAATCATCTGATGATACATCATAGCATCAACCGACTCTGATGAAGCATTACTCGATAGCTTCAGGTTTGATGTCATAGGTATGGCCATAGTCTTGTAGTCCATCATCCCAAACCTCTTCAAGATCTCTACTGCATACTTGCCTTGTCCAAGGAAGATTCCATCCGTACTCTGCCACACCCCCATGCCTAGAAAATAATGCATCATACCCCTTCATCTCGAACTTGGCAGAAAGCTTTCTCTTCGTATCAATAATCAACCCATCCATACCTGTCACAAACAGATCATCTACATATAGTAGAAGCATCACTAGGTTTCCATCTTCAACCTTGTAGTAAAGGTTGGAATCTGCTTTACTCTTGGTAAAGCCCAAACTGGATAGAAAGCTATTAATTTTGTTGTACCATGTCCTAGGTGCTTGTTTCAAACCATACAGGGCTTTATTCAATTTTCATACATGAGACTCCCTATCATGTGTCTCAAAACCGAGTGGATTTTCTACATACACTTCCTCTTCCACTACACCATTCAAGAAAGCAGTCTTGACATCCATCTAGTGTATCTTCCATTTCATCACTGCAGCCAGAGCAAGTACTGATCTGATGGAAGTGTATCTGGCTACAGGTGCAAAGGTTTCTTCATAGTCTATTCCTTCCTTTTGAGAGAAACCCTAATCTACAAATCTTGCCTTATATTTTTCAATGCTACCGTCTACAGCATGTTTGATCTTGTAGATCCATTTGGAGGTTACAACTAACTTCTTGTCTGGTCTTGGGACAACATCCCAAACATCATTCTTCATGATGGACCGGTACTCTTCGATCATAGCATCGTTCCATTCATAACTGGAAGGTTCTTTATTAATGAAATCACATAGTAAACCTACATACCCAGAACAAGACCTGGTCCTCTTTCTTTCTCTGTGATTCTCTTCTAGAGCCCCATATCTTTCCACACCTTGGATAAGTTCTCGTACCCAAGCAAGTTTCCTCTTATGAGGATTCTTCTCCAAAGGTGGATCTACAGGTTTTTGTGGTTCTTCAAATTCTCGATCTTCTTCTCTAGTTTCTTCATTCATGGTTGTATCATGAATTCTGGGTGCTTCTTCTTCTTCAGGTTCTTCAGCAGGTCTCTTTCTGGATTTGTTGTAAGCTGTGTCTTCATCAAATGTCACATTTCGGCTGATATCAATCTTCTTGTATCCTGGGAAATATATTCTGTAAGCCTTCAAGCTTTCAGAGTATCCCACAAATATACCCTTCTTTCCTGAAGGATCTAATTCAGTCCTCTTCTCTTTTGGAATGTGGATGTACACAGGACAGCCGAATATTCTGAGATGGCTGAATTCTGGTTTCTTGCCGGAGAAGACTTCTTCAGGAGTCTTGTTCTCGAGTACTCTATGTGGAGTACGATTCTGTACATACACCACTGTTCTGGCATCTTTCGCCCAAAGATGTAGCTTTCGGGATAGTTCTGTTCTTCCGTTCCACAATCCCATTCTGTTGTGGATTATAAGGAGTGGACAAATCCCTCTTAATCCCTGATTCTTTGCATAGCTCTTTGAATTCATTTGAAGTGAATTTTCCACCATTATCTCATCAAATGGTCTTGATCTTCTTTTCAGTATGGTTCTCAATCAAGGATTTGAATTCCTTGAACTTACTGAATACTTCGTCTTTGTTCTTCATGAAGTAAACCCATGTCTTCCTAGAAAAGTCATCAATAAAAGAAACATAATATGCATATCCGCTTAGAGAGTTTGATGACATAGGACTGCATAAATCGGAGTGGATGATTTCCAAGATTCCTTTTTCTTTGCTTTCGCTGCTTGGAAATGTCTTCTTTGTATTCTTTCCTCTCGCACATCCTTTGCATACCCCATCATGTTTTTCTTGGATTTCTGGAAGACCTTCGATAGCTTTGCTTGCAATAGGTAGTGCTCTGTAATGCACATGTGCAAGCCTTCTATGCCAAAGTTCACTTGGCTCTATTGTGTCATGGACCAAGGCTTGTTCTGGATGGCCCTTCAATTTGTACAATCCTCCTTCTTGTTCTCCAATCACTACCGCATCATCGATAGTCTTTCCTTTTGGCCACATTATGACTTAATCATCTAAGAATGCAACTCGCATTCCTTTTGCATCTAATGTTGATATGGAGAGAAGGTTCTTCTTGAGTCCTGGCACAAACAATAATTCTTTCATTGTTAGAGATTTTCCAAAGTCTAATTTATAGGAATATTCCCCACTACCTTTTATTGGATATTGGTAGTCATCTCCTAGCTTTACCTTGTGAGGTGATTCATGTTCTAACAGTCTCACAAAATATTCCTTGAATCCAGTCATATGTTTGGAAGCCCCACTGTCTATAATCCAATCATCACTTCCATGAGTAATGTTACCTATGAGAGCGGATATCAGAACATATTCATCCTCGCTTGAAGAATATTCACTTTCATATCTAGATCTCTTCCTGGATGGTTCATCATCCTCTGCAGCATGAGCATGATGTCTTCTTTTGTTGCTCTTCTTCATTATCTTATGTTTGTTAGGACAATTCCTTACATAGTGTCCTGCTTCATCACATGTATAGCATATGATCCTAGATACATCTTTTCTAGTGTTATCTTTGTGAGAGTGCTTACCTCTGGAGCTATGAGGTCTTCTTTTGTTTGACTTGGAGTGAGACTTGGAGTGTACCATGAGAGCTTGGTATTTACTTCCCATCTTCTCTTCTTGAGCTGCTATTCGAGATTCTTCTTGAGAGCACTCTTCCCATAGTATGCTGAACTTGACTAACTTCTTTCTAGCACAGATTCCTTGGATGAAAGAATCCTATGACCTAGGAAGACCATTCAAGGTAGTTATTAGAATCTCTGCATTTTCCACTTCTTCATCAACTGCTTCTAGTTGCTCTTTGATCCGAGAAACTCTTGTGAAGTAAGACTGGATTGTTTCTACATTCTTCAGTTGGTTTCTCAGGGTCATCTTCCGCTTTATGTTCTTCCCTTCAAACAATTTGGTTAGGGCATCAAACATAGATTTAGGTGTCTTGAGAGAGGACACCTGTGGGATAAGGTGATCCTTAATAGAATCAGCAATGATCCTCTTTGCCATAACCATCTTCTTCTTATGTAAGGCCTTTGCCTCATCTCCCTCTGGAACTGGAACCTCCTCATGGATGTAGGAGTCTAACTCATTCTCTTCCAGGACCAGGGAGATCCTATACTTCTAGGCTAGGAAGTTATCAACCCCCCTCAAGCTTTTCATCAAGCTTGGTATGATGAAACATCTTAATTGAGAACCTGAAATGGAAATACAAAAGATTTTAGATCTTACCAGGTTCAAGATGTCGGATCTGAAACTTGAGCTGAAATCCTGTAGAGCTAGTTCAGGAGCAAATTAGGGTTTTTCTTTTCTGGAGTTCTGTCCTCCCAAATGCCATGAAATTTGTCCCTAACTTCGACTTTCGGGAGGAGATCAATCCATGCCTGGGATCACTAAAAGATTCCTCTTTTGTAAAAATCCCTAATTTTCGACAGTAGTGACAGGTCCAAAACTAAAAAACCTCAGAATTGGATTATGCTTTGACAGAAAGATGCGCCCTAAGGAGGACAGTTATTCCACCTTACTTTTGCTGAAAATCTATGGAGGAAGATCCACAAACTAGGAAGCCCTAGTTCCCGTAGCTGCACAGTGTCTTCTTCTCAGGTTAGCTCTGATTCCATGTTAGTTTTTCAATATTAAACTAGCATTATGTTAGGATCTTTACTGAGAGAGCAACAAGTATAGCAATCAAACACAAGAGACAATGAACACAGTGTTTTTCATCGGGGAAACCATAAATGGATAAAACCCCACAACTTCCTGAGAGATAGAATCAACACAAGATGTAAAACCCCAAAACAGTAAGATGCACTCCCGACAGTAGTAATCTTCTTCTTGTCTAGCCCTAGTGTCTTCTCCTTCCTCAACTATGCACTACACTTCAGTGTGTGAGTGATGTGTGCTAAATAGAGACCCCAGCTCTCTATTTATACTAATCCCGACATGACTAAAACCCTACTAGGGCCGAACTCTACTAGGAGAGTCTAATCACCCTAGTGCCCTGAAACTACAGGGACTTTAACCCTTAGACAATCAGAGGGTTACCCACTATGACTTGACATGACTTGTTTACATTATTGATTCTCCCGATCGGAACATTGGGGCATGACAACATGACTCAATTACATAATAGATATATCCTAGAATAAACTTTGGGTTACAATACATAAGATACATAGATGAATACATTCCGAAGTTACAAATACATCAACATCTCCTTGGGGAGCACCAGTTCTATTTGTGAAGAAGAAAGATGGTACACTCAGGCTGTGTATTGATTACAGACAGCTGAACAAAGTCACAGTGGAGAATAAATACCCTTTTCCTAGGATTGATGACCTCTTTTATCAAATGAGAGGAACATAGGTATTTTCCAAGATTGAATTGAGGTTTGGTTACCATCAGGTGAGAATCAAGGATGAATACATTCATAAGACAACCTTGAGGTCAAGGTATGGACATTATGATTTTGTAATGGTACCATTTGGTCTCACAAATGGACCAACTACATTTATGTGCCTTATGAATAGTTTCTTCAGCAGGTATTTGGACAAGTTTCTTCTTGTTTTCCTTGATGACATCCTTATTTATTCTAAGAATGAGGAAGAGCATGAAGAACATCTGAGATTGACATTGCAATTTCTCAGGGAGCATAAGTTGTATGCAAAGTTGAGCAAGTGTGACTTCTATAAATATAGAATTCAGTATTTGGGTCACATTATCTCAGAAGAGGGTATATGTCATAACCCTGAATTTTCACAAAAATTTAAAATTTTTAATGTAACATCAAATGCCTAAAGTCGCAGTTTTATAATTACTAGCGGCTAGCGGAAAAATGAAACAATTAACAATATGTAGTGATTTAATTCAAACACATAAAAACTAATACCACTTTAATTTTGATATGTTATGTATGTGACCTGCATTCATTTGCTTCTAGATGTACTGATAATTTTACTTTTTGGCAAGTAGGTGAAATCTATCTTTGAAAACTTGGGCTTACTTAGCGTTATGCTAACGCAGATGGAATGTTGGTTCTTACAGGTTCAAGAGGTAATGATCGATCAAGTAGAAGTTTAATTCATAAGGTAGCAAGAAGTATTTATGTTGCATGTTAATATGCTAGTAAAATAAACTGATTATTCTAAGCAAGCTCTAATGAGGTAAAGTAATTGTCTTCTATTGTTTTTGTTTCTAAGACAATATTCAAGTTTAGATATAAAGATCGCTATCTTTATCATACTTATTGAAACAAAAGATACTTACTGTGAGCTTAGAGCTCAAATTCTTCGTCATACATTTACTTCTATTTTAACATGCTTATATCGCTAAAGTTATGTTTAAAAGTATTGTCTTTTATTCATGAAAGTACTCCTATCAATCTCGAAGGTAAATATTTCCATTAGAGTACATGTTTCTATTTTTCCTTTTTCTTACTAGCCATGGAATTTATTAACCTGTTGTTTGTATCTAAGTATGCTAAGCATCAAGTTATAAACTTCAGTATTCAAACTATTGCTTTGCTGCTTGTACTATTGTAACTATATACAATACCCCTTATTTTATAATGTTCCAATATAATTGTTACTTGCATCCTGTAGAAATATTCTACTTGGAAATTTCCATGACATTATAAGTTTGGTTCTTGTAACTAGATACATCATCCTAAGATGGAATATTATCTACCAACACTTTTATAAAGTCTAAATCATAGGTAAATACATTATTGTGTTATTCCTATAAATTATAAACCTTGTACATGGTTTACATCATAGTAAAATCTACTATCCGAATGTTGCCTCACTTTTAATAAGATGTAGTTTATAATAACTACTATGGTAGATTTTACTACCTAGAACTTCTAATCTAAGGTCTATATCAAGTGAAACAAAATGACAAAGATTCTTATACTATGCTAGACCCAAGTAAGCACAATTGACTTTGTAAATAGTGATAAGATTCATTATTATTGCCATTGGCAAGTTGAGCATACAAAACATTATTTGTAAAAGTTTACACTAAGGTCAAGCCTCGTGATTGTTTATTTGACATGGTTTAAAACACCTTACTCTATAGTCAAATGACATATATTAGTTATTTAGCAATTAAAACTAACCTTAAACCATCGATTGCCAAAAGTCTAGTTTGAGCTGCATATAATATATAAATATATTGAAATCGTTTTGCAAAGTGAATATACAAATTGTTATTTGGAAATGTTTATTGTATGGTTGACTTTGGGATTGTTCCAATGGCAAGGTTGTTACCTCTTTACTGTAAGGTCAATGCTATAAAATCATTGTGAACAATCAACACAAACCTCGATACCAGTGATTACAATGATATATAGTATATGTTATCATTAGTGAATATATATATCAATACATTCCATAGTCGATTACATATTTGGTTTATTGATCATTGCAATAATAGATTGATTATTGGAAACGTAGATTGAATATAGACAAGACCCTTGCGTGGTTGAAATATTTGGAGGGCACATGGTCTGCTCTCATCCATGCATTGGTGACTTAAAAGGCTGGAAAACCCTATTCACCTGTCATTTTTACTCCGAGGGTTTCGCTGGCCTGCGGGTTGCTCTATGTGGTTTTCTTGGCAGCCATGAGAGGCTGTTCATCCACTTGCTTGCTCTGTGGCTTGTGTTTGTTGTTGTTGTAGTCTCATATCTTAGTCTTAGGTTCCAGAACTTTGTTGTTGTGAACCTTACTGCACAACTGGTTATTTTTTTTTGTGTCTGGCTCTCGGCCTGTCCAAGGTTTCAGTTCTGTCTTGCTAGTAGCTTGTCACGGCTTGTGGAGTTAAGCTTGTTAACACTGTCTCCACTCCAGGTCGGTGTAGGGGTTGAATACTCCTCTGTGTAATTTAGTAAAGCTGGTGACAGCTTCTTCGTTGCTCAAAATTTCTTCTACTTGCAGGTAAAAAAAATAACTCAGTTTTAATATGGAAACTCTTTGTCAACTTATGAATATGGTTAGGGTTTAGACTTACAAGATGAGAATTATACTAATGCTTGGTTTAGTGCTATGTATAGGAACCCATGATAGCTCCAAACTTCAGTGGAAAATAAAACCATGGTCGGCTTCAGTGGACTCGTGGCCTAACCAGTAAGCCCTGATTTCAAACATGGGTTTTTCCCTACTTGCAATTAGGGTTGTTGAAGGAGAAACACAGTGTTTGGAATTCTGTTTCGGTTTCTTTGTTAGTTAAGAGGTTTTAGAATGATGTTTACTCTAGTTTACTTTAAAATCCTTGCTGTTTATGCTGGGTAATACCGGCCTTTGAGCCATGATATGTATTTTTGTTAAGTTTTAGCCTTACGGCCCAACAATGTAATACAGTTGGTTTTAGAAGGAAAGACTTTGTAAATCTTTGAGCTCTCTCTTGTGTTGTTATGATTTTGTAATCCTGTAAATTATGCGTTTATTTTACTGTTTATAAAAGAGGCTTATTTTAAGAAAAAGACTGTAAACAGTTTAAAGCATGAGTTGTAGTCTTCTTGTTGAGTTTATTTACACAGTTATCAATGTAAGTGGGTAAAACTTAAATAAATTAATTTATAAATGGATAAAATAGTTATTAGGGTTTCGACCCTTAGGTTTTTCTTGCACAGGTTATAAGCCTGTTTGTTAAAGAATAATTAGCTCCTTTATACGTAATTCTTAGTTATATTTTATTTAATGTTTATATTTACATTTATTTTTATTTAATATCCAGTGACTTAGAATTATTTCGAGCTCTGTAAAGAATATAAGGTTAACTCTAGAGCTCTATTTATTTTTCATAAATAAAGGGTTTATATGTATAACCCTAATCTGGTTTTTATTAAGTAATAGTTTTAAGATTTAGTTAATAGTTTTAAAATAAATACTGTTTGGTTAATAACTTATTTATATACTTAGTTGTTAACTCCTATAAACTTTTATTTGTATCAGTATACTATTACTGTAACTCTAGTGTAGTTTACTATTTATTTTCCTACATTTTTATTTAGTTACACTAAGTAAAAACAGTAAACACAAATAAACCATAACACTGTTTCTCATAATATTTTAAACATTGAAATAAATTTACTCTGCTATCTACAAATACAAAATCCTATATACTATTTTCAATCTCTTAAGAATTCTTTAATCTACTTAAAGCATTCTAACTGTGCTAGAGCATGATCTGGTTTCCAGGTGTGGAAAAACACAGTTTAGAAATTTATTTTCATTCTATTTCACTATTCTCTAAACCAATTTCATTTCTATAACAATCTAATAAGAATACTAAATCTAGAATTTCACAAACTATGAACTTTTAACATTCATATAGCAGTTAAACTAATATTTATTTAACTAAAATAGTAAAATAAAATAACATAGAACTTGTTGAGGACAAGACGACAACAGCTTTAGGAGGCCATTCCTCCCTACCAATCTTCTGGAGAGCGCTCAAACAATGCTTCCTCAAGACCCCTGAGCCTGTTCCTGGTCTTCTTGGTTGAGAACTGGTGGAGAACGCAAATACTAGAACCCTCTATCAATTGACTAGTTCAATACCTCAGTAAAACACTATGCTCTCAGTAGTATGATCTTCAGCTTAAAAGTTGCAACTAGATCAATCAGCAGTTATCCCCTCAAACACTTTCTAGATTTCCCCTCCATTGAATTTCTCTGAAGTACATTCATTCACCTTGAATGATCACTTCTCTAGAATGAGCAGCCTTAGCTCTCTTCAATGGGAATTTTTATAAAGATGCCTAGGTCTTCTAGGTCAGTTTTCATTAATTGATCCACCTACTTTGATTCCACTTTCTTGGGGAATCATGACCTCAAATATAGGGAGGTTTCCACCTGCAGCAGTTGGAAGTGGTTTGAGGATACTGCCACATGTCAGTTTGCTCTCCACCCAGTCTTCTCCCCAATTTGATTAGTGAACACTCTTTTAACATCTCTCCTAAGCTGTTGTCTCCTCATTTATTTATTTATAAATAAAATATCCTGAATTTACAATAAATATTCTTGACCCCTTTGGTCATTAATTACAACTTAGCATAAAATTTAACATAATGTTCCTCAAATTATATAAAATTGTTTTTTGCAAAATTGGGGCATGTGACAGTATATCTGTGGACCCTGACAAGATTGAAGCCATTATGAATTAGCCTACTCCAAGAAATGTGACAAATGTAAGATATTTTATGGGACTTGCATGATATTACAGGAGATTCATTGAAGGATTCTCCAAGGTCGCACATGCCATCACTTGTTTACAAAGGAAGGGGATAAAGTTTGAATGGACATCGAGGTGTGAAGAAATATTCCAGCAATTGAAGAATATTCTCACAAGTGCACCAGTCTTGAAATTTGCAGACCCAAAGAAATATTTTGGGGTGTATACTAATGCATGCAGTCAAGGACTTGGAGGAGTTCTTGTGCAAGACAACCATGGAATAAGTTATGAATCAAGAAAGTTGAAGGAGCATGAGAAGAACTATGCCACTCATGATATGGAACTTGTAACCATAGTACATTCTCTCAAGATGTGGAGGCATTACTTGATGGATAGAAGATTTGAGCTAAGGACAAACCATTGTGGTCTGAAGTACTTGTTTGATCAACCAATGTTAAATGCTAGGCAAGCTAGATGGATAGAGTTTTTATGTGAGTTTGATTTTGGAATCAAACACATAAAAAGAAAAGAGAATAAGGTAGCTGATGCACTCGACAGGAAGGTGCAGGAAATGCATGTGGCATCTCTTAGTATTTTCCAATTGGAGTTGAGGCAGCAGATTGTTAATCATGTTGCTGAAGATGAATTGTATGCACAGGTCAAGGACAAGCTGCAGCAGCAAATCCTTGAAAAGAAGTATAAGGGATATAAATTACAAGAATATGGACTCCTTACTTATAAGAATAAAATTTATATTCCAAATGTAGCATATTTGAGGAGGGTTGTTATGGATGAGATCCATCAAGCTCCATATTCTGTGCACCAAGGATATCAGAAGACAATTACTCCAGCTAGAAAACATTACTTTTTTCCAGGAATGAAAAAGGACATGGCTCAATATATATCAAGGTGCATGCAATGTCAACATGTGAAGGTTGAACATCAACACCCAATAGGTTTGCTGCAACCTTTTCTAGTTCTAGAATGGAAATGGGAAGTTATTTCCATGGATTTTATTACAAGATTTCCAATGACTTGGAGACAACATGACTCCATGATGGTTGTGGTGGACAAGTTGAAAAAAGAAACACATTTTATACCAGTTAAGTCTATGCATAAGACTGATGACATTGCAAATATATTCATGAAAGAGATTTTCAAATTGCATGGATTGCCTAAGGCAATAGTCTCTGACAAAGATGCCAAGTTCACTTCCAATTTTTGGAAGGGATTGTTTGCATATTTGGGTACAAAGTTGAATTTAAGCACTGCCTACCATCCTCAGACTGATGGGCATACAAAGAGAGTTAACCAGGTGCTTGAAGACATGCTTCACATGTATGTGATGGGAAAACCAACCAAGTGGAAAGATTATTTACACTTGGTAGAATTTGCTTATAACAATGGACATCAAGCATCCTTAGGGATGAGCCTATATGAAGCTTTATATGGTGGGAGGTGTAGGACACCAGTGACTTAGGATAATCCAATGAAAATGGTTATGCTTTGTCAAAAAATGCTCGAGAAGATGGAGCAGGAGGTTGTGAAGATAAGGTAGAATCTGAAAGCAGCCCAGGACAAACAAAAAATCTATGCAAATAAGCATAGGGTGAACAGAGAGTTCAGTGTTGGGGATCATGTTTACCTCAAAGTGAGGGAAAAGAAGAGTTCCTTGAATCTTCGAAGTTATGCCAAGCTATCACCTAGATACTATGGTTCGTTTGAAGTGCTTGAAAGAATAGGGTCAATTGCATATAGACTTGCATTGACTGCTAGCACTAGGGATCATATTGTTTTTCATGTTTCTTTGCTTAAGAGATATGTACATGATCCTAACCATGTGATAAATTGGGATGTGATTTAGGTGGAACATGAAGGATAATTCCAAATCGAGCCAATGCGCATCCTCGACAGGAAGGTCATAATGCTCTGGGACCAAGCCATAGGGCAGTTAAAGGTGCAATGGGAGCACTATGGTCCTGAAGAGGATACCTGGGAGCTAGAGAATGCCATGCAATTGGCATATCCATTTTTGTTCAATTTTGTGGAGCACTGAGGGCAGCACCAGCGTAGCATTTTGTTCAATTTTGTAAAGCACCGAGGACAGTGCTGTTGAAGGGGGAGGGGATTGTAACACCCTGGTTTTGACTTCCTTTGCATTAAATATATATGATGTAAATATTGTAATTAATCATGGTGTGGAGCTAAAGGAAAAATCCCCACCATTGATTTAGTGTTTTATTTTTCGTCGATTGAAATAGATGCAGATGGTATTTTATGCTAGCTGACACATTGTAATTTTTGACATCATATAAATATGCAATTTAATTAAAAACCCACAACCAGCTATGTCAATGCAATAAATAATGAGATGGGGACATGATTTCCTAAGGATAAGGGGGGCTATTTTTAACCTTGATCCATTGGGTAAAATCCATGTGTGAAAAGAAAACACCCAAAAACGTATGCTCATTCCCTTATGCATTCATGTTTTCATCTTCCCTCAAGTTTTGGGGAGCAGCAGGAAGTTTTTTGATCATCCATCCTTCACGTTTTCATTTTTTGTTTCCTCATTGTGCATGCCCAGTCCATCATCTGGCTCTCACTGAAACATTGTGGTCCATTCTGATCATCCTCTAGTTCCATTCTATTCATGCACATTGTGCCTTTGTCCTGTTTGCAGAATCGTGTTTTGTTCTGGGTTTTTTTCCTGTTGTTACCATCCTCAGTTGCACAAAGGTTTGGGGTCTCCTTTGTTTTCTGAATGAATGAGTAGTGGAGATTACTCAATTTTATGAGAAAGAGCAGTCATCTGTGGTTTCCTCAGTGTTGTTGTGCAATGGTATCCTCTGTCACAGAGTGAGTGGAAGCTTGTTTTGCTGTGTTGACATTGTGGTTTGCTGTGTGTGCATATTTTTACTTGGTATGAACTGGTTCATAGTGGAATTGGGTTTGAACAATCTTGATAAACCTAGTGTAGGAAGGAACCTCGCAAATAGATCTCGAGGAGTTGGTTTTCTTCTTTGCACACATTGAATAGCACTAGAATCGAAGGCATAACCTAAGGGACTGTGTAGCAGAGAAGGGGATGCTTCCTTGTGTTGGGTGTGTAGATGTTTTAGGAGCTAAGACTGAGCTAGTGCAGGTGTCCATAGCTCGATGGTTGAGCTCACTAGCTTAGTAGTTTAATATTTCCAGCTCCTTTATAGCCTGATAGACCCATCTGTTAGTTGGCTTGGCTGGTCCTTAATGTGAATGTTGGGTTGGATGTGTGGCCTGATAAACCCATATGTTAGTTGTCTTGGCTGAGTATCTTGATAAACCCAACTATTAGCTGGCTTGGCTGATTAGCCTAATAAACCCAACAGTAAATTGGCTTATTTATTTGCAGCCTGATAAACCCAACTGTGTTGGCTTGGCTGAGTTTTGTTGTATCCTTGGCTATGTGTGCAACTTCTACTGTTCCTTATTCCTTGTGGGAATCATGCCTAGCAAGGGGGTGGCATTACTGTTGAGAGATTGATGAGCGCATTGGCTTATGGTCGGGTGGACGTTGTAGTGACGTAGCTGGTTGCGGGACAAACTTCTTTCAAGATAAGTATCTTGGTCTATGTTACTCTTTGCAGTGTATTTTATTAATGAAATATGATGAACATGCCTAATGTGTTGAATTGATGAATTACTTCTGATGTATATTTGCAATTGTATGCATCTGTGTATGTTCTCTTTCAATGCATTTTTAAATTACGTTATGGGGCTGAGATTGTCATATTGGTGATGGCCTGAATGATCAAATTTTTCCAAGACTTATGTTAATAAGTTGAATTTCCTTCTGCAACTCTTCTTTTCGCAACTTGTAGGATGTGGAAACGTCATTCTGTAAATTCTATTTGTCGCAGATTTCCTTCCACAACTCTCCTTTCCACATGCAGGATGCTGGACGTAGGATGCAAGATGAGGCTTCACAATATCTATTTCTGCAACTAATTATATTCGCAATGGTCTATTCTGCATGCGGGATGTGGGATGCAGGATAACAATTTCCATATTTCCCCAATTCCACAAACTCAATCTTTCTCCACCGTTGGTTCTTACGGGTTGATTCTTAGCCATTGATCTATCTCTAGATGCAGAACATATTGTGACCGTCGATTTTCGTCGCGATCTTTATTCATCGTTCAATCTGCTTCGATATCTTTCTTCGTATATTGTCTAATTGATCACTGATAGGATCAATTCTATGCTATTAGAAATTTAGAGAATTTATAATTAGACGTGAATAGAGTGAATGCAAGATGAATTCACGCCTCTATAGATTTCTACAAAAAAATCGGGAATCCATCAAAATACATATAGAATTCAATGAGCTTCGAGCTGGATTCTCCTGCAACAATTAGAGTGAGCAATTATGGTCGCGTTCTCTCTCTAGTGGATGGGAGGGGACGTGACACTTCTGTTGTGGGTCCAAAATCAATTTCCAACTCTTCCTTATTTGGAAATTTAGGGGTCATAACTACTTCTTCTATCATACATTCCATATCGGTTTCCTTCTTTCCCTCGCTTGAGAAGTGAGATGTCGTACATGCTTCTTCTTCATTTTCTTTCAACATTGGCTTGGTTTGAGAAATAATTTTTTTGGGGTATGTTCTTTTCGCAAGTTCTTCCTTGATTCCATCTTCTTTTTTCATGGGTGCAAAATTAGTTTCTAGCTCTCCCTTATTTGGAAATTTAGGGGGTGTAACTACTTCTACTATTGTAGGTTCCGTAGAAGTTTCCTACTTTCCCTCTCTTCATAAGTGAGATGTCGTAGCCACTTCTTCTTCGTAGGATTCTTCATCATTTTCTCTCAACATTGGATCGCTTTGAGCAATAAATTATTCAATGTTAGATCTTGCTACAAATTCTTCCTTGATTCCATCTTATTATGTCGTGGGTGCAGAATCAGTTTCCAGCTCTTCCTTATTTTTTCCTTTTCCCTTTTTCCTTCTTATTTTTCCCTTTTCTTCTCTCCCATAGGTCAAGACAAAAACTGCTCTGATAGATTTCATTATACCACTAGTTTACAAGATGAAACCACTTGACCCATTGGGATTGTGTTTTAAAGGAAAGTTTCCTATGGCTAGGGTTTAAGAGGCCATCAACGTACTGGGGTTGAAAGGTGGATGCAAATGGTTCTGCAAGTATATATAAGCAAGTTTAGAGATTAGAATGGTTCATACCTTAGCCAAATGAAGGTTGATCCAAGTAGCCCTTCAATCTTCTTCTTGCTCCTCTTGCTCCTCTCACTCCAAGAGACCTGCGAAACGAATTATACCTTCCTCAAACCAATATGACCACATATAAAGTAATGATAATCAAAGCAATATTAGAAACTATTATGATTAACATAAACATATGATCATAAACAAAGATTCAATCACACATTGAACAATGATTTGGGAAGAAGAAGGACATCACATCTTTATTAATCTTGAAAACAAGTACAAATATACCTTCTCTTAAAGTTCGGCACCTCATGAAACCTTGATCTGGTTTTGTTGTTTCTTTTCTCCAAGGAACTCAGCCTCCAAGCTTTGCAACACAAGGAGAATGCTTCTAGGGCAAAGGTGTGGGCAAAGAGAGCTCCAAATCATCCAGGATAACAATGCAAAGATTCAAGTCTCCTATCATGGACCTCCCTACCTATATTTATATGCTTTATGAAGAGTTAGGGTCGAAGACAAAGTAGTTACAACTGAAGGAATTAGTTGCATAGCTACCCAAACTACCACAATTTCAAAATATGTATTTTTTTGACATTTTTAGGAGGCATACGCGGGTTGCAGAGACAACAGTCGCGTATGCAGTAGGTATACGCGGGTTGGAATGTAAAAATTCACATATTTAAGGCATACATGAGTATTATATATAGTATGTCGCATACATATGCAGGTTTCCTTAAGGAAACTCATGTATACATCAAAAAAGCTCATTTTAAGGGTACTTCTGGGCATTTTTAGACTTTGGTGTCTTCTGGAAAGTTTTAGCTAACATAGATGCCTTTCGAACGACATAGAGATGAGGTCAAATGAAGTTACAAAACTCAAGATATGGGTCCTCCAAGTTAGGTGTTTTTTCAGTGACTTTCATGAAGTGTCTTCATGAAAGTGTCGACATGGGACGGAATCATGGGAAAGTGGTCATAGGCAGAGATGTGTCATTTTGGGCTATAACAGATGCCCCCTAATGTATGAGGTTAGAGGGGAAGACGATAGTCGAAATACATTATAAAGGAAAAAACTGAGTATGGAGAGAGAAAAGAATCCAAGATCAAAAGGCTCGAACAAAGGTACCTGAAAGAGAGATAAATGTCAGACAAAACTGATCTCTATGACATATAAGTCCATATACAAAACATCGCCATATATATATATAGGTGGATCCAACATATGTATAACTGATGAAACTACCATGGTCGCTCAATATGAAAAAAGGCACCATATCAAATATAAAGGAGCCATGGCCACAAATGAATAAGGTGGATCCATACTTGACAATTGATCATAGACACAAAAATACAAGGTGGATCTATGTCTCAGCAAAATGTCATACAAAGTGTAACAAGGTCTTGCGCAGCTTCGGCGATAGAAAAAAATGATGATGCTATTGTCGGCCCAAGGTCTTCAATCCAAATCTTCCCAAAAGGTACAAATCCTAACCATGTGAATAAAGCAGTTGAATTCGAACATGGAGGAAACCGTTTGATTACCGGTCAATGATGAGAACCATTAACAAACGCAAGGGAAACCATAGTTAATGAAAATGGTCCCCAAGGTACCTAGTACATTCTAACAAGTGTGAATACAAGGAATTGAAGTTGAACACTTGAAGAATCCATCGAGTAGGAGACATTAAGGTATTCCCACTACCCAATAGTGAGGGAAATTTCCACTGATGACTATAATCCCCAAGGTACTGTCATAAAACTCTAAATATCATTCCTAGAGCAAGATGTGTTGCAGTCGATAGGAAGAGATCCATTGGAAGGAAGGAATTAAGGAATCCGTCATCATCCAACACGAGGTAAGTAAGAGACTAATTGGATCTATAATTGGTATAGAATTTTGCAAAAAGGACCACCAAAGACATGGTGTAATGAACTGATACCAGGGAATGGCTGATACAAAAGGTCAAGGAAATTACAGAATGGCCGACAAAGGTTTAATCCTTGAACAGTGAGCATGACACAAAAGTGACTTAGGTATATTTTGACACAAAAGGACCAACAACACAAATATGCAATGTAGGAGACATTGACAGATTCCCCATATAATTGGAAAAGAGACCAACTAGAGGAGTAAGAAACTATGAATTAGGATAAGGTCAAAATACTAGGACCCAACTGTTGATAGACTCAAAACTGGTGCTTTGTTCAAGGAAACAAGACTTGCTGCCATGTTGTAAAATACATGTGAATGAACTTACCTTCCCCTCTTTCTTGTAAAGGTTTAACGAGTCCAAGAAAGCAAACTCGAGACCTTATTCATTTTTGGAACGCTCAAAGAAGAGACAAAATAATGCTTGATAAAGCACTAATTCGTGGATTTTACGAGCCCGAACTAGTACATGATTGTTGGTGTTTTCATATTTTGAGAGTCTGAAAACTCCAAAGAAGACTCCAGGGGGGTCCTTTTCTGTAAATTTAGTCTCCTGAGGCCGAAAAAGTATAAAAAATACCAAAGAAGAACTCTCTTAACTTTCGAAGAAGAAAAGGCGCACATTTTTCGTACTTAGTCAGGGAGGTCTGAAAAAGGTTAAATTACCACCTACCCAACGCTCCTTCTAAAGCAACATATAGCCTGAGTTTTAGGAGTGTGAAGGAAGGCAAGATCACTTGAAAAGATCCATTTTATTATGAGAAATGGGGCTTACAACAATAAACTCGATGCTTTGTTCTTTAGGGTTTAACGAGCATGAGAAAGACATAAAGTACACTCGAAATATTTTTCATGTTTAGGTCCAGAGCATGAAAAAGATAAAACTAAGCTCATATCGAGGGCTCCTTTTCCGTAAATTTAGTCCCTCATGTTTGGAAAAGTGATAAATCTATGCCTGAGAATACTCTTCTCAATTCCGAACAAAAGAGAGTGTTCCTTTCTCGTATTATTCCACATGTTCTGAGAAAGTGATAACCTACCACCAATGTGGATTCCCATTCACATATTCTTAACGAGCCTGAATGGACAAGTTTACTCGGCAGTCAAGTCTATTTTGAGGAGTCATACCTGGGCCTAAAGAAACTCAATATCTTTCCCGTGAAGTTTTAACGAGTCTGGAAAAGTCAACTCGTTGCCTCCTTACTGTTTTTAACGAGCTCGAAGGAGAGCAAAAAGAATGCTCTAAATGCAAGGAGACGAGTGCCATATGCAAGCAAAACTAGTTCCAAGCGCAAGGAATAGACCTATGTTGGGCTTAGGGCAGACTCGGGTTCTATACTTTTGTCTTCGCACCAACAAAAGACCCACAGTGTTGACCCTTTCGGGAACAACCTGCGAGCAGGTTGCAATCTCACCCGAAACAGCTATGGGGTGCCGTAGAATCAGGTTTCTGCAAGCAGAAGAGGGATATTACTGTACCTTTAGCCTCTAACAAATGATAATCATTAAATACAGAGCTTGACATTCACTTATTTAGCTTCACGGTTAGATAAACAAACAATGCCTTGCTTAACCCTTTACTGGGAATTCACAGCGAAGTTAGTATTTAGCAGTGATCTTACTTATCAGTTATATATTTATCAATGCATAAAAGAACATAACAACAACACCAAAGGACCACAACACAAGATATAACATGGTTCAATCCCATTTTAGGGGCTACGTCCATAGAATTGTGTTTTATTCAACTCTTTACAAAAAACACAGTTCTGATCTGCTCACTTAGCTGCAGATCCCTTCAATTCCTCAAACATGCGCACTAAGCTGTAGATCTCTGCGCACATAGCTGCAAATCTTCTTAATCACCCAAAACCCTCTGCACACAAAGCTGCAGAGGTCGTCCATGCACACAACTGGGACTTAACCTTCCTTAAAAAACAAGCCTTAGCTTCGCATCAATTCATCTTACATCAAAAGCCTAAACTGACTTCTTTACAAGAGTGCTTATTTATAGTGCACTTATTACAAAACCATGGGCTTAAACCATGGGCACCCCGAACCCTAAACCCTGGACTTAAACCATGGGTTTATTACAAAAAGAAGGATTTTACTCAACCCCAACACCCCTAAGACTATTTTGAGTCGCAACTCCACTTACAAGCTTCCACAAAAATCGCGGAGTTACCAAAATTAAGGACCGTTAAGGTGCATGCCCCAACAGGCCCCTAAGACTCACCAGTGTCCCGTCCCGGGACACTCAGCTTCTTGCCTGGTGGGAGAACTTTGTTGGTGAAGATAGTGAACTACTTTTTGAGGCCACACATGATATTGTCGGCTGCTTGCTCCTTCTCCACCAGCTCCTGCAATGCTGTCGTTGATGCTTCGGTAGCCTTTTCCTGTGAAAATTCATCGTACTCCTTCAGAACTTTGAGCTGGCTGTCCACAGCAGTACTCTATTCCATGGCCTCGTTGACAAGGGGCTGCATAGAATTTTCTAGCAGTGTTGCTTTTGTTCTGTATGACTCAATCTCCTGCTGGAGTTCCTTGCTTTGTTTTACCTTGAGCATTTTCTGCATAGGGTGCAGGGTCTTAATTTCCACTTTTACTGCGTCCAACTCTGCTTGTCGCTGCTTGATGGTTTCCTGTAGCTTTTGTACTTCAGGGTTTTCTTGCAGTGTTGTCCAGACGTCAATGCTTTCCTCTAGCAGTTTTGCTATGCTGCCCACGATATCTGATATTTTTGCTGCTGAGGCCTGAATGTCTGCACGGCGCTACTCTCTGACCTCTGGTGGGATTTCTGGGATAATGCGAAGTTGAAGCTCTGCAATTTGAGCCTCATGCTCTGCTTTAAGCTTCTCTATTTCACTGTGAGACTGCTATGCGTAGTATTTTAGTTTGGTTATTCTTTGCTCTGGTTCTTCCTCATTCTGGATGTCGAAGTTAGGAAGAATTTGACATGCCTCCTCCAATACTCGCGCCAATGTGACCTGCTTACGTTCTGCGTCGCTCTTTCTCTGCTCCACTTCCTCCAACTATGCTGCGAGGCTATCATTCTTCTTCCTGGTATTTTCCAACTGTATTTGTGAGTAGTGGTATCATGCTTGGATTTCCTTTGCGATAGCTGACTGACAGAGATGTAATTCCATCATGGACATCTTAGTGTAATCTATTCCAACTATCATGCTCATCTCCACACGAGATGCTGCATCGATTATGATGAGGGAGGCACTTGACACTTGTCCCCGGTGTTCTCTAACCGGCCATTGTCTTGTGTCTGGCTGCGCAGGTACTGGGGCACTACTTGCCGCAGTGCCAGTCGCTGATTTTTCTGCTAACTCCTTCAGCTCTGAGATTCGCTTTGCTATGTCGGTGATGGCATCAAGATGTGTGACTGCAAACTCTGACCATTTCTTGGTGAGAACTTCTGTGGATTTCGACAGAGCCTGATTAAGCTCCTCACTTGTCAAGGTGGGGTCTTCATCGATATTCTTGTCCTTCGATGCTTTCATTTTCTTTCGAGATTGAGTTCTGGTCACTTCTTTGGCCTCTGGTGACTTGCACTTATCTAGCCGATTAGGGTCTGAGATAGTTTTGACTGACTCCTCTTCTTCTCCTTCATCTCCTTCATCTCCACCCTGGTCGCTTTCACTCTACTGCGACTCACTTTGCTCTTTGCTATCCTCTTGGGGGTCTTGCTGCAGCATCTGACTAGGGTCAGTGCCCACATTGGTGACCGGAGGGATTGGAATGTTGGGCTTTGTTCCTGCGTCCTTCAACCATTCAGCCAGCCACTGCTGAACTAGCGCGAGGATGTCTTCTTTAGTCACCACATATGGCAACTTCCAGCATGCCTTCTTCTTATCTATGTGGGCCTGGATGAAGACATTGTGCATGTCGGCCCTGAAGGTGGCTACTCCATCATATTGAGAGAATAGCTCATTACTGAGCCGTGGGGTCTTTACAATCTCATATGACATACTCATGGCATAAAAGGAGAACACAGTGTTCGTCATCTGCTGGGATGCTTTGTCCTGTGACACCTAGAGCAATGCGTACCTCGCTTCACCTGGCATGCTTGGAGGTACGTCAATAAATTGCACCTCGGTGGGCTCTTTCCACCCGTTCAGAGCAATAAGCATGATCAGCCATGAATAGTGAAAGGGTCTACCTTTTTCCTATGCGTCGCGGGCATCTTCAAGAAATTCCTTAGTGATGTATGCTACCCAGTTGTAAATGTATCCTTCCGCATAGTTCGCAGCAATACTTACGATCGGGGCAGGTACTTCATTTGGTCTGCACTTCTGCATTAGCTTGCAGGCTAAGAGCTCTGCAGTGAATCAAATGTTTTGATGCTGAATGGCCGAGGTTTGATACCCTCGCTTCCATTTCGTCAACCCGAAGCATTCCTTCATGCTATGTGCTAGCTTCACATCTTCATGTTTTCCCAAAAACTCAATGCTAGGGTCAGGCCCTTTCTTCGGCAGGCCCATAATCCGATGAATGAGTTCTCCATTGATAGTGATTTTCTGGTTTCCAAGCCATAGGTACCCATCATGCACCAATGCCAATAATTGTTTGACTACCATGGTTACCTGTGTGCTGCGACTGAAGTGGGGCACATCGAGCATCTTCAACAAACCAGCTTTGTCCAAGCTAGCGGCCCACTGTTTCACTTCTAATAATGTCGCTCCAATCTCCTGATAGCGGATAGAGTGTAAGTATGTCCCCGGTGTGAACTATGGAAATTTCCCCTGATCATTTGTACCATGGTCGGTGTACTTGAGCCGGTCTATTTTCCTTGTCATTGTCCCGACCAGCTGCACACCCGATGGCAGCGAAGGGGTGCGTAATGTCAACTTCTTCATCCGCCGAGGGAGCCGAATGCCTGGTTGAACTGGAAGAAGATATGGTGGACGCTGTGGGGCAATTTTCTCATCCTCTTCAAGCGGGACCTCTGCTAAGCTGGACGGATTCATCTCGAGATCCTCTGGTGTTTTCCCTGATTGCTTATGTCTGTCTTTGTTTCGCTTAGAATGAACTTCGTGCTTAAATTTTTTCCTGGTAGAGTGTGTTTGCATTGGTTGGGTCGGTGCTAGGGGAGTCTCTTCGTGGGGTGCACATGCAGGTGGGTGGCTAAAAAGGTGCGGCAGACCCTCCTGTTCAAATTCTCTCACTAACTTTTGAAGCTCGCTATCAACTGACATGGACGCAATTGTAAAAATCAAGAAAATTTAAAATGCAAACGTCGTGGGTGTGGGTGTCTTCTTATAGAATCCATCCACAACATCTGTCATAACTGTGCATTGATGATACCAAATCTGACAGAGATCTTGTCCAAACGGCGGTAGATTTTCCAAGATCACATTAATACAGGTAGTTAATACAGGTAGCATACCGGCACCGCCAATTTTGATCTCTTCCAACGATCATATTTTAAGCTTCGACACATCTTTACTTCTTCAGCATAAGCAGTGACTCTGGCTGTGCCAAAATAAGGACATTCGACATTTCCTGATACCAGCTTCAACCTGGCTTCGAGCTTCAACCCATAATAGAATGTTTTCCACCACCTCAATGATTCCTTTCATTTTTGAGAGCCCTGTCGGAGATAGGTCCTGATATTCATGGAGAAGTTGGGTCACTTTACTCACTATTTCGTCATCCCAATAATCTCCAATGGTAGCATACTTAGGGCTTTCTTCTGACCCAATGTTTACGGTCCGTGTCTTCAGGGGCTGAGTCACTTCAGGTGCTTCAACTGCTGGTCCATGTACTTCGTATTGTCCTTCTGACTCAAGAATGTTAATGTTGAGTGGATCATCATCCTCGTCAATTGCAAGGTTATAACATTCTACTGCGTTAGCTTCTTGTTCCTTCCAATCAGGTTGGTATTCTACTATTTCTTGATCATCAAATACTTTAGTATGGATCAACCTAACAGCTGCGTCCAAAGTAGGACAAACCTCATTAATAGAAAATGTCAGCACAAAACTGTCAACAAGACTATCCCAATTTACAATACCGTGGCAAAGCTCGACCTCTGCATACCAATTCTTTGCTATAGGTTCCAGGGTGTGCACAAACCTATGTACCCATTCTTCACAAGGTACATGCTTCCATGCTTCATAGCATTGCTCCAAATGTCCCTGAGGACTAGTCTTACCATTAAACTTGCTTCGCACCTCCTGAGGTTGGTCCCTGAATCTTAGGCAAAGGGACTTCTGGCACACTTTTGAACTATGAATGTACTTCTTATGACCATTCCACCATCTGGCTACTGTGGCTCGGAATGCTGAATCTAGAGTCTCCATTTTCTGCTATTCTAGTATCTGCTCTAAGAATTGCACAATAAACTCTTATGGGTCTGACAAACCATCAAAAATAGGTAAGGGTCTTGTCTGTGAACTAAGCCATCTGAGAGACTTAGTAATTCTTGCACATCGATGTCCATGTAGCTCATACAGTCTATTCTGACAATTCTCTAGGACGTCATCTGAATCCGTCATGTAGGAGCTGTCACACTGCCAATCCATGATACCTTTGGCAGTAGGATCAACATAATCTTCTTCCTTCGCTGTGATATTGTAGATATGGTCCAAAACATCCTGGTCTTCATCTCTTACTGGTTCTGTGTACCTCTCTCCTTGAGAAGGATCCAATGGTACTATGACTCTCAGTCCTTTCTCTTAGAAAGTCATCTGCCTCTTCTTCAGGTTGATTATTGCATCATTATCTATTGCCCATTCAATGCCTAGCAGTGCTGGATAGGGGTTACTGTCATCAATTATTTCAATTACCTCAAAGTCTGCTAAGGTACTGACTCCATCAATATCTACTGATATGCTAGGGAGTCTTTCTAGGGGCACAATCTTCTGCTGATTGGCTAATCTCAACTGTATAGGGGACCATTCCAGAGTAGGTTTCCCCATTTCTTCCCATGTCTTCTTAGTTAAGACATTTACTTCTAATCCTAGATCCAAGATGACATCAGTCATGTCATATTCTCCTATCTAAGCATTCAATCTCATCTCCTTGCCAGTTCTTCTGACTCTATGAACAGTTTTATCCTTACCAGAACTTCGCTGAGGTTCACAAGAAGCAATAACTTTCTGCAACTCATTTAAAGCATTCTGATTTCTTAAGAGCTTCATACAACTCTGTAAAAAGGAGGACAGTGTACTTACTTTATCCGTTGAAGCTTCTTGTGGCTGCGACTGCTGTTGAGGTTGTTGCGCAGGTGCTACCGAGGTGTTGGGGTCAGCAAAGTCTCTCTTGGCTTCCATAAATGTCTCTTTTTCTCTTTTGACATCAAATGCTGGATTTTTTCTAGGGCCTTATGAACCCAAGCCTAGGCAGGTTGTTTCTCTTTGTTCTGCACTTCCGTCGTAGCTCCACTCCTGGTAACAACATTAATGGCTGGGACAGGTCGTTGCTCCACATCGATCAGCTGAATATTCTGAGTAGGGCCACTATTTATTTCTTGAATCTTGGCTATCAGCTGCGGGCATTGCTCAATCACATGGTCGACAGCTCTACAATATCGACATGTCGTAGTTGGGTTCCAACAGTCTCTAGCTAGATGTCCTTCTTGGTTACAGTTATAGCACACAACCTAGCCTCATCCTCTACCAGCCATACCACCACGACCACGACCTCCAAAAGTTCTGTGACCTAATGTACTACCACGATAACCATATCCATCATTGCCTTGGCCATTGTTTTGTACCCGATAAGCATCATAAGTTTGTTCTCTCATGAGGTCAAAGTTGCGACACTCATCTTTGTTGTGTCCCACTGACTTACAGAACTTGCAATAAGGGTTCTTAGGGACTTGCACATACCTCTACAGGAGATAGCAGTCTTCAGGTCAATGCTGGCCAGTTGTCCTACAGATCTCACAATATAGAACACTAGGGTTGAATGGGTTTGGTGCACCAGAATTTAGGTAATTTCTTACCGCAGGACATTGTTCCTTGTCATGACCCTCTGTCCGACATTGTGTACACCAAACCTCTTTAAGACTAGCTTTCCCTTTTTTCACATCGCGAAGCTCCAGAGCCATCGCTGCCAACTACACCTGTATTTGAGCGATACCAAAATTATCTTCGACGGGGGTTGTTTCAAGATTCATAGCGATTTCCAAATCCTCCTGCTGATCCACAACCTTCTATTGCATGAGTGGAGTCCTGATGTGCGGTAACAAAGCTGTGATGAACCATTCCTTATGCTACGCTGGTCCAATAGTGAAGCTAACTTGATCTAGCAGAACTTTGAACCTCTGATCAAAGTCCCACACTGATTCTCCTCGCCGTTGCTGAATTTCCTTTAGTTCAGTGATACACTGCGACTCTGATTTAGGCTTCTTAAATTCCTTTATCATTGCTACTTTTATATCAGCCAAGACATGGTTGTGAGTACTGGAAAACTTCATGAACCAGGTCAAAGCGCAGTCTCTAAAAGAAGTAACCAGCTGCACTCTTCTTGTGTCTTGATCTGTGATGTTCTTAGCAGTCCACACTGCTTTGCATAAGAACCAGAACTGTTCTGGATCCTCTGATCCAGTTCCTTTGAAAACAGGGAGCTTAATGTCATCATTCATATGGGGGGGGGAACTTACTGGGATAGACTGACCTGCGACAGGAATACTCAGGCTAGGGTTACTTTCAGACTGTGACAGGTTCTCTGGGATAATAGGTCTTTTCTGCGGGGTTACCGGAGGTTTTCCAACCGAAGGGGTTTCTTCGGGCTCTGAAGCTACTGGACTTACGAGATTAGACTCGGTATTCTGACCTAGGGTATAGGACTCAAAGTTTCTCTTGTACCTTTTGCCACTTCGCAGCAAACCACTTTTCTAGTCGAAGGTACTTTCACTTGCAAACATAGGTTAGTAATACTAGATCTAACAGTCTGATTCAATGAGAAATATACCTTTTTCAGCCAATAGCATTTTAATTCTCAAACTAAATGAATTCAAGTACTTACCCCTTGGTCCTTTGAAAAACTATTGTTCGGCTTCGCTGAAGGACGTACTTGTGTCAATGGTGAACTCCGTCACACATGCTTCAAGGGTTCACGCTGTCCAGAAATTAACAGCTCGGGATATCTCGTTGTTTACCCTTTCCAATATATTAATTCTTGCGGGGGTCCAATCAGGAAACTGATTTTCTTGGAAGTTCGTCCTTCTCTCTGTTAACCTGGATAACCACTAGTGAAACTCTATGTGGATACTACCAAAGAAAATTTCATAAACATCAGAAAAAATGTACCTTTGTAAAAATTTGTTTGAACTACGATGCGGATCTTTGTTCTCTTGTACAGCAAAGTTCAGATAAGTCTCTTCAATCCAATCACCGATTTCTTTCACTGAGGATCTCCAAAACATAGCCCTCGAGGTATGACGTAAACCCCTCTTGAGTAGATACTTAGTTCAACCGGAAACGGAACCAATTTTTTGGGTTTAGGGAAGACCCGGGTTCTATACTTTTGTCTTCGCACCAACAAAATACCCACAGTGTTGGCCCTTTCGGTAACAACCTGTGAGCAGGTTGCAGTCTCACCCGAAACAGCTATGGGGTGCCGCAGAATCAGGTTTCTACAAGCAGAAGAGGGATATTACTGTACCTTTAGCCTCTAACAAATGATAATCATTAAATATAGAGCTTGACATTCACTTATTTAGATTCACGGTTAGATAAACAAACAGTTCCTTGCTTAACCCTTTACTGGGAATTCACAGCAAAGTTAGTATTTAGAAGTGATCTTACTTATCAGTTATATATTTATCAATGCATAAAAGAACATAACAACAACACAAAAAAACCACAACACAAGATATAATGTGGTTCAACCCCAGTTTAGGGGCTACGTCCACAGAACTGTGTTTTATTCAACTCTTTACAAAAACCACAGTTCTGATCTGCTCACTCAGCTGCAGATCCCTTCAATTCCTCAAAGCTGCGTACTAAGCTGCAGATCTCTGCACACACACCTGTAGATCTTCTTAATCACCCAAAACCCTCTGCACACACAGCTGCAGAGCTCATCCATGCACACAGCTGGTACTTAACCTTCCTTACAAAACAAGCCTTAGCTTCGCATCAATTCATCTTACATCAAAAGCCTAAACTGACTTCTTTACAAGAGTGCTTATTTATAGTGCACTTATTACAAAACCATGGGCTTAAACCATGGGAACCCCGAACCCTAAACCCTGGACTTAAACCATGGGTTTATTACAAAAAGAAGGCTTTTACTCAACCCTGACACCCCTAAGACTATTTTGAGTCGCAACTCCGCTTACAAGCTTCCACAAAAACCGCGGAGTTACCAAAATTAAGGACTGTTAAGATGCGCGCCCCAACAACCTATGCATAATTCAAGGAACATGAGCAGGATACAGACACTTGGGGAACATCTCCTCAAGGTAAAAGGTGTCAAGTTTCAAAGGCAAAAAGATACAAGCCTGAGCGATGATGAGAGCAAAGATGAGGGCTTATACAACGAGCTAAAAGCATGGAAGCCTGCATCAGGCTCATAAGCATGAGCAAGGCACATGCAAATGCATTTACAGCTTGAACAACAAGACGAGGCCAGTAAATAGTTGTGACTCCAACTAAGAATCCTGTCTCCAAGAAATAAAAACATCAAGATCATATTCAGAAGAAAAGTTCTGATGCAGGTCACTTTGGCAAAAACACATGTGACTTTGCTATCTTCTACAAAAGGGAAATTCAAGGAAGAATCGATCGAAGAAGATTCTATAGAACCAATACTCGAGGGTTTATAATCAATAAGATCAACCTCAGAAGGAAAGAAAATATCAACAAGGGAGATAAAGTTTGCGAGAGAAAACTCAGTATCACAGAAGTTGAAAAATTCAAAAGAAAAATCAAACTCATCGAGATCACTGACTTGCTGTTCAAAGGGAGAGTCCAAAAACTCAATAAGACCAACATAAGAATACCAATCCATGGGAAAATCGACTCAACCGCTTCGTGAAAGTCACTCTCCGAAGGGAGAGTGGGATAGACCAAATGTGACATCGGTTCAATCACATCAGTATCACTCTCCGAAAGAAGAGTGGGATCGACCAAAGCTGATATTGTTTTGACCACTTGATAAATTAAAGGTTGAGTAGGCTGTTGAGAAACTATAGGTTTTTCAGGAGAAGGAAATTCTCGAGTCTCAAACCACACTCTTTGCACCTATATGATAGTAGGGCACTATTGAGTCTGATGATCTCCCTCGCATAGCTTACAAGGGAACTTAAGTATTCACTTCAAATGACTAGTTTTCTCAACAATGTCAACATGACTAGTAGTGGCTGACTGTTTTATCTCAACATGATCTACAGAGGGTGATATTTTTCCCCCAACATGACCACCAGAGGCTGGGTGACTGGGTCCAAAAAGACTAAGAGAGGTTGGTTGTTGAAAAACTTTAGGATGTTAAAAAATGGGATGACCATGAAACCAAACTCTTCGCACCTCTGTGATAGAAGGGCATTTATAAGTAAGTTGGTCTCCCTCACAAAGCTTACAGGGAAACTTGTGCTTGTGTTTTGAATGGTTAGTCTTTTCAACAGTCTCAACATGACTCACAGTGACTGACTAATTGTCTTCAGCATGAACCACAAAGGCTGAGAGACTGCCCCCAGCATGACTCGGAGAGACTGAGAGACTGCCCGCAGCATGACTTGTAGAGGTTGACAGATTGGGTCCAACATGCTTTGCAAAGGTTGGATGAGCACCACCAGCATGAACGACAGAGGTTGAATGGTTAGGATCAACATGCTTTGTAGTAGTTGAGTGTGTGTCCCTAGCATCAACTGCAGAGGCTGGGTGGATGGATCCAACATGACTTGTAGAGGTTGGATGGGGAGCTTCAACTTGAACATTAGAGGTTGAACGAGTGCCCTCAGCTTGAACTACAAAGGTTGAGTGACTGGATCCAATGTGACCTAGAAAGGTTGGAAGGATCCTACCAACACGATAAACAAAGGCTGGATGGTGAAGATCAACTTGACTTGCAGAGGTTGAGTTCTTAGATCCAACATGACTTGTAGAGGTTGGATAGGTGCCCCCAGCATGAACTGTAGAGGCTGGGTGGTGATCCTCAACTTGACCTGCAGAGGTTGAATGGGTGCCCCCTTGCTTATGTGCCTTCTTCCTATTCCTCCTTCTTTGACTCCCTTTAGACTGTTGGTTACTAGTATCAGTACTTTCATCGCATGAGGTAGAAGGAGGAGGAGAATCAACTACAGGTGAAAAGGAAGCAGTGTTTTGATTCCCATGATATAAGGATCTTACTTGTGAAGCATCGGGGGCATTCAGGATAGTTGGAGTGGAAAACAACCACACCGATAGCCCTAGGGTGAACCTAGGTAGATTCAAAGTGGACATCAAAGGAACACCAACATTCCCTATGAGAGGAATAGTACAAGGAGTTCCCAGCATGGGGATCTCTTGTTTGGTGTTCAAAGGGGTGTTATCCATAGTTTCAAATAAGGAGACAAATTTTGGGGTCGACAGAAAACCAAAAGTACAAAGCATACACCTGAAGGCAAACTAAGTACAGACAAACCACACAGCACTCACTAAAAAATACCTAAAGCCAAACAGACAAACATGTATAAGATATGATTTCTAGAAGAAAGTTGATAGACAATTACTTGGTGTCATTGTAGATGTTCTTAGGCACAAGCGAAGGAATCACCCACCGCTCTCCCACACCTTCTACCGGGGTTACCTTCCAAGCTCATCCAAGGTCAACTAGAAATAGCCTTCCAGTGTACCTATGTATGAACCCTAGATGTCAAAGAGACTAAATGCTACCTTAACTATATTGACAGTCTAGGGGGGGACAGTCGCAAGCCTAGTTCGTACGCATGGGCAGGGTAGCAAATCCTGAAACCCTGTCTAAGACAGAATCTTTAGATGCGCAAAAACCGTGGTCTACGCTTTGGCAAGGAATCAGAGGGTTATCTCTTCAATCCAAGCCTCCACGCGTCCTCGTGCTTAGCTCTCGCTTGAGAGGATATTCCCAGATACAATCAACATATAAGAGGATTTACCTAGTGATTGGCCAACTATGTCTAGAATTTAATACTTGTGGAGAGTTAAAACTCCGTATTCCACAAGTCTAGCCTAAGCTAGTTTGCGTATGAGCCTATAAAATAAAACTTACTAATAATTTTTAAATTATATCATTCATTTTAAAAGGTTGTTTTTACTCAAAGGGTAAATGGCATGAAACTTATGTGGTGTTTTGACTCAAAGTTGAAACAAAATGACCGTAGAAAAGAGAAGTAAAATGCAAAAATAAAAAACTTTTCTCTTTCTTTTTTCAAATAGAAACCTGAAAGCCACAAAAGAAAAATTTGTTTTTATTTTTTTCAAAAACAATGATATGCCATGCAATCTAGACTAAAAATCTAATCTACATGCATATAAAGAAAACATGTGTTTTTTTAATTTTTCTTTAATAAATGCAAAAGAAAAATAGCCTATCAACTAATGCAAGCAAAGTAAATAGACAACTACTCTACACCCCACAAACAAACCCTAGGTTTCCCTAAAGTTGGATATAACCTCTCTTGAAAGGAAGGATCACAAAGGTAAACAAGCAAACAAATTTGGAATGAAGAGACCAAGCAATAAGACTAACATAAACAAAGGTTAAGAATCCCCAAGAATCAATCTAAACCTGCAAACAGAGGCTGCTCAGTACCTTGTCCAACAAGGTCAAAACAAAGTAGGAGGTGTGGGGGAAGGCAGCAAAAAACAAGTTCAAAGACTTGAAAGAGACTTACAAGATAGAAAAAGAGCACCTAAAATATATAAGACAACCTCTCAGGAGTCATGCACATGACCCTTGAAGACCCTACAAACAACCCTCAAATCACCCAAAAACCCTAAAAGATGATGAAAAAACACAAATTCAGGTGCATACGTGGGTTGCCTTAAGGCATGTCATGTATGACACGTGGGTTGTAGATAGTGCAAGTCACATATACAACACAGAAATGTGACTATTTAGATTGAAAGCCATGTATGGATGACAAAAATCACAAAAAGGGTCAAAAACTGACCTAGGAAGGCAGGAAAGGTGTTCCAACATACTCAAAAGGTGTTCCTAACTTGTAAGAAGGACCTGAAACCTTACAAAAGGTTGGAATAAATACAGAGAAACCCCAAACAGACAAGGCTCTCCCCAGCAGAGTTTCCAGTTCTGTTGTAAAGGAAAGTTTCCTATGGCTAGGGTTTAAGAGGCCATCAACGTACTAGGGTTGAAAGGTGGATGCAAATGGTTCTGCAAGTATATATAAGCAAGTTCAGAGATTAGAATGGTCAATACCTTAGCTAAACAAAGGTTGATCCAAGTATCCCTTCAATCTTCTTCTTTCTCCTCTTGCTCCTCTTGCTCCAAGAGACTTGCAAAATGAATTATACCTTCTTCAAACCAATATGACCACATATAAAGTAATGATAATCAAAGCAATATTAGAAACTATTCTAATTAACATAAACATATGATCATAAACAAATATTCAATCACACATTGAACAATGATTTGGGAAGAATAAGGACATCACATCTTTATTAATCTTGAAAACAAGTACAAATATACATTCTCTTCAAGTTCGGCACCTCACGAAACCTTGATTTGGTTCTGTTGTTTCTCTTCTCCAAGAAACTCAGCCTCCAAGCTTTGCAACACAAGGATAATGCTTCTAGGGAAAAGGTGTGGGAAAAGAGAGCTCCAAATCCTCCATCATAACAATGAAAAGATTCAAGTCTCCTCTCATGGACCTCCCTACCTCTATTTATATGCTTTATGAAGAGTTAGGGTCGAAGACAAAGTAGTTACAATTGAAGGAGTTAGTTGCATAACTACCCAAACTACCAGAATTTCAAAATACGTCTTTTTTTGACATTTTCAAGAGGCATACGCATGTTGCGGAGACAACAGTCACGTATGCAGTAGGTATACACAGGTTGCAATGCAAAAATTTGCGTATTTAAGGCGTACGCGAGTATTATATATAGCAAATCATCTACATATGTGGGTTTCCTTAAGGAAACTCGCGTATACATAAGAAAAGCTCATTTGCAGGGTACTTTTTGGCATTTTTAGATTTTGGTGTCTTATGAAAAGTTTTAGCTAACATAGATACCTTTCCAATGGTTTGGAGATGAGGTCAAATGGTGTTACGTAACTCAAGATATGGGTCCTCCAAGTTAGGTGTTTTTTCAGTGACTTTCACAAAGTGTCGTCATGGAAGTGTCGACATGCGACGGAATCATGGGAAAGTGGTCACAGGCAGAGATGTGTCATTTTGGTCTATAATAGATTGTTTCTTGGAAGAATAACAATAATAAAAATCCTCTAGTTTGTATACATTTGTTCATTATTTCCATTTAAGCATCTATCCATGGATTCTAACGGTGAACTCATCTTGTTATCTTCCATAACTCCTTCAAAAAATTTGCTATGAATTTTAGATCTCTACCATTTACTATTAGTTTAAGAAATCTATGTAGCCAATGAATTTATTTCAGGAAAACAATTTCTATTTGGTTTGAAATATATGTCCTTTTCCTAAATATATGTACTCTGAATCCACAAGAATGTGTATATTTTGTGAGTCTATCCATAACCAGAAAAATGAACTACTTACTTTTTATTTTGGTAATGTAATAAAATCCATTAATATATCTTCTCATCTTTGATTTGATACGTGTGAGGGTTAAATAAACCTTGAAGTATTCATATTCTCTTGAGCGATAAACCTTCATGGATATTCCAGTTGAATAATTTGTTACAATGAATCTTACAACTTAATCCATTGTGATACATGAATTCCATAGAATGATAAAATAAACTGAAACTAGGAGAAATATAACACATCCACACAAATAACACAAGATATACCTTGGGAAAACCCACTATGGGAAAAAACCCAACCAAAAGTGAGGATTATGCCTTCCTCTTTTCTTCTCCAATATGTAATGCAATTACAAAGAAAGTGGTACTCACTATGGAGTTACCTCTAACACAGTGGCCTGCATGGATACTACAGGATCTCCTACTTCCTCTATTCTTCTCTAATATCCACTCCCTTATTTTTTTTCAACTATGGAACAATATAATAATGTCATCAAAATGGAATCCTTTCTCCTCCCATTGGCACAATATTTAACATAGCTCAATGGCCATATAGGGTTAGTTTTAGGGTTTCTACATGGCTCAACTCTTGGTAGTGGTTAGGTTTTTTGACCCTCTATAATGCTCTTGAAAGTACACATGTGACTAGCTCTACATTTGTGGGTAATGAGAGATAATGTGGAAAAGACTCGGTACAATCATGGTTAATAGGATGTCAACTTGTGAGAGGCATAACTTCCTCGTACTAACTTTGATTAGGGTGCTCTTTGCAATGTTGGAAATATATTTGAGAGTATAAAAACCTTAAGGGGTTTCACATATGTAGTCTATGAAGTTTGGACCCTTAAAAGAATCATTAAATCCCTCAAATTACCTCGAACTTATTTGGACCCCAAATCTGCAAAGTAAGACCTACCTGTAAAATGGGCCCTACAAGCCAGTCCATCCAATCGTTCCACCTAGAAAACTATAACATAGATGAAAAATTATATACTGATCCAATTCATAGAATACCTCCCCATTTTTAGAGGCTTTTGGTCCCCACAATATTTTACTAAATGAGGTGAGTAAAATTTTCCTCTACCTTCTCCGTAGAGTACCATTTATCCTTTCAGAGAAGTTTTCCTTTCAACCCAATCTACCATAGGTCATGTTTCCCTTGTCTAGTAGTTTTGGACTTCTTCTGCAAAATAATATATTCTTCCAACTATGTTTTATCATCAGGTGCTAAATCCTCTATGGTAGGTAGGACCTTCTCCTACTCCTAATATAACATGGAAGGCTTGTAGAGTTTCAAATTTCCCACATTCACTATGACCCTATAGCTTTCCTTGTTCGTTTATAACCAAACTAACTAGGACACACATCGAATGATTTTTGAACCCTACGTTGCTCATGTATAGCCTTGTACTTTTCCTATGACCTTTTCAATGTTTTTTATACTTTCAAATGGATTTGTCTATTCTTATTAATGTTTTTTCAGTTATTAATGCTTCACCTATGGTGTCTTCCCTCACTCCCCCTTGTTTTCCATATACACCATCTGGAGGTGACGATGAGATATCCAAAACAAGTTTCAAAGGATACCTACCAATGAAAGTGTGGATTTCTTTATTATGAGAGTGTTGAATATAGCTCAAAATTTTCATCCCAAGTCTTCAGATGCTCCTGGTTGCAAACCCTGAAAAATTGCACCAAACTCGCGTTGATTACTTATGTCTTCCCATTTATCTGTGGATGGAATTCTAAATGTGTCTTCAACTTAGTGTCCATCTTCTCCCAAAGTGTAGTCCAAAAGGAATTGAGAATTCTTGTTGGGGAACCTCTTTACCTTCAACCACATAACATAAAAGAAAATAACAGAAGGGAATATATTCCAAGAAGAGAGGTGGTGTCTAAATATATCATTGCAACACTTAAGAAAAACACATTGTGATTAGAACATCACAATCCATTACCATACAGGATACAATATGATCTCAAGCATATGAACACAACCCATACAATCGTTCTTTTATAGTCTCCAGATGTAATCAATTCCCTTAAAGTGAGGCAGATGTGGTCCATAAATAGGGTTCATTGGTTAATCGTTTCCACAAAATTTTCAATGTCCCATAGTTTACTTGTTTGTTATAGTCGAGTCAACCACGACCTCGTTGACCATTGATTCGAGCCTTCATCTCTTCAAGTAGATTCACCTATTGACTAATTTTATAGTCGATTGTTGTATATCGACTTACTATCTCTAGATGATCCAAGAGTGTGATGAGCCTTTAGAACCTTAGGATTTAATAAATTTGGTATCCATGTATGAGATTATGCTCCTTGTTATCCCAAAGTGCACCCAAACCATCCCAAAGAAGACATGCATTACTTCTTGTCCTTTGATGGTTTTTTAAAAAAATAATAAGAATGCACATCTTGTTGAATCTATAAACTACAACCACAAATAAATAGTCATGTCCATTCCACGTGGTTGGTAACCCACCCACAAAATACATGGAAATTATTTCTCTTATACCGAAATCTCGTCACCATCATGTTATGAGATAGGTATTCCCTTGTCTTCTCCAATCCCTCAAAGTTTTCCCTAGAGAAATGATAGGAAAAAATATGCCCTTACAAATTTTCCTTGTTTTGAGCTAGTAACGTTCCTCTTCCATTGACAAAAAGTGTTACCCAAGTGGTGCTAGGGAAGCACCTCTCCTAATAAATGAGCAAAGAGAGATGCCACCGCTTCTATCCCTACTGCAAGAAGCATTACCCCCTTAACACCATCTGTTTTCTTCATTGGAAGAGCGGTGCTCAAGTTTTCAAGGAAAAAGAGAAGCTTCGAGAGGATTCTCAAAGATTGCCTCTATGGAGCCTCATCCCTATGGTTTAGGAACCAGCTGGAGCTCAAGATCCTCCCTTTGTGGATCTAATATCCACCTCATCCATGAGATCCTCAACCATACCTATCCTCCCATTCCTTTAAATACTGGCTCACCCCCCATGGGCAAAGAGAGGAAGAATTGTGTTGCATACCCAAACTCTGTCAAAATCATTCTTGAGTCTTTGGAGGCTAGGTGAAGTTAGAGGCAAGGATCCATTGGAAGGAACTCTCAACACCAAGGAATAAAGGTTAGAGTATCTCCAATAAATATCAATAAAAAAATGTCTTTTGTTTCCCATATATAATGTTTCATTTGTATATATTGCTTGATTCCTTGGTCATGAGCATAGATCTAGTTGATTATATTGTATGCTATCATGTTTCTCGTGTTGTTTTCCATCTTTTACAAGTTCTTCTACGGGGATAGTGAGGGAAACCTTTGAGAGAAGTATCATGGAATTCCATTCAGTTGATTACTCAGATATAGGGGGATTTTAACATTTGGTGTTTGTGTTTTGTTCTAGACCTGAACCATTCAGATCTAGGGAACCAGCTCTTGTCCACAGGAGGTGTGTATTTCTAGCTAACACTTTCCTAAGGTTGAGTGGGTACAAGTAACGGATGGCATAGACCTTTCTTTATTTTATTGTGTTTGTCGGGATAAGAAAGTAATTGTGTACTCTAATATACCATGCTACATATGCTTTCATTATGGGTCAATATACATACCTTTGTAAGTTATAAATGGTCTTCCCAACATCAAAATTATTTGAAACTTTAGAGGTGTATGCAAGTTGCAATTTTTCACCTTTAGGAATGCAAAGCTTGTCTTGCTTTGTGGATATGATAGTTAGCCTTATTGTCACGTTTTTATACATTAAATTGGTATTATAGATATTAAACACCTCCTTAAAATCCTCATTTTTGTGTATCCCTCTTTGTGTGCATCATGGGTAAATGGATCCATATGCATAAGATATCCCAAAGTTGTAATATTGGATGCGGGTGGCCTTGAAATCATGTCTTGTAGCTTATCAATGTTTTCCTTATTATAATTGATGACTATATGAAATTGTTGAAAAAACACCATCCACTTGTAATGTCTGGTTTGTTGCAACTTACTTTGTGCCTACAAATACTGCAGTTGATGGTGATTTATGTGGACAATGGTCTCCTTTCCTATCAAATAGTGCTTCTACTTATTAATAGCTTGAACCATGGGATATATTTCCTTAGGATATGTAGGGTAGTTTAGGACTTCCCCATGAAACATTTCTTAATTATAACATACTGAATTACATCCCTACAACATTGAAACGACTCCATTGCATACCCACTTGCATATGTATCCTCTCTAAAAGACTTCTACAAGTTACAAAATGCAAGAATTGGTGCTTGAATAATATTTCATTTGATCTCATTGAAATATTTATATTGATTCTCTCCCCATTGGGAACTCTTACAACTTTCTTTTATGGCATAGATTTATGTGACCACCACTGAAAAAGGAAACAATAAAATTGCATAGGTATTGTTCCACCCCAATAGATATCCTAACTTCAATGAACTTAGTAGGAGCTAACCATATTATAATGACCTCCATCATTGTAGGGTCTGTATTGAGTTCCCGTCCACTGATCGCATACCCCATACACTAATGATTGCTAAAAATACTCACATTTCTTGAGATTAGGAAACAACTGGTGTTTTTTTAGAGTCTCTAACACTTTCTTGAGATCTGAAATGTGCTCCTCCCATGTATAGCTATAAATTAATATATCATATAAATACAATATAAAAACTAATCTAAATATGGGTGGAGAATGTTATTCATGAGTATCATAAATGTATCTAGTACATTATATAAACCAAAAGTCATGAAAAATCATTCATGCAAAACTTTCCTTGTCTTAAATATGCTCTTCTGGGTGTCTTTTTCTTTGAAACATACATAATGGTATCTTGACTTGAGATACAACTTGGTGAGGTATAACAAATCATTAATCCTAGGTAGAGGGTACTAGTTCTTAAGCGTAATATTGTTCAAATATCTATAGTTGATACACATCTGGAAAGTCTAATCATTCTTGGGTACAATGATAATAGGAGGACCATAAGGTGAGGTGCTTGCTTGAATCATCCCCTACTCTAGAAATTATTGCAATTGCGTCTTCACTTCATTTAGTTATAGAATAGAATATCTACACAACTCAATATTTGGTAATGGGGAGTCAAGCAACACCTATATCTCATGTTCTACTTCCCTCTTAGGTTGTATCCCTTTAGGATCCTAGAAAACTCTAATGTATTCCTGTAGAAACTCCTCCTTTATTGATTTTTTGACCTTTCGTGCACACCTATGGGGATGCCTTTACTCTTAACAATTCATCACCTAACTACTTCTTTTGTAAGAAAAACAAAACATATTTCTTACTTGAAATAATCAACCTTTTGACTTGGTTGACACTTACTAGTGATATCTTTCATTTACCTTCATGTTCATTGATGATGAAAGACTTCCCATCCTTCATGAGGTGGTATTAGTTTTCTCTCATGAAGAATTCATCGCTCATATGCATGTATAGGATTCCAAAAACTACACCACACACATCAAGGGGTACTTCATCCAACTTCACTTCATCAATAAAATATACACTTACAACAAATTGGATCTTACACTATTTTGTGACCTTGATCTCTCTATCCTTGTTTACCCGTCCCAATGGATAAGGGATAGCATGGTCATGAACCTCCAAACCAAGATTGTTGACTAAATTACTTCCTACAATATTGGCTTGTGAACCAAAATAAAATAGGGCATCTACCTTGATCTTCTTGATTCATATCTTGACATGGAAGAGTTTTGCCATCTCCTTCTCTTCCTTGTGATGAAGGGTACTCAGATCCACCTCTATCTTCAACAAAGTGTATACAATACTTTCATCCACATCTGAGTTCTTCTCTAAACGTTGGCTTGAATCCATGGCTAGAAGGTTCTTCTTCTTGGCATCTTTCTTACGGTTCATAGGGTTCAACTCTAGATAATTTCCAACACTTTTCTTCATTGTGACCATTGATTTTTCAATGATTACAATGTATTTTTTATCCTTGCATTGATGTGTTGTTCCTATAGTCTTCTTATCTTTTCCTTTCCACTTCTTCTTCCCCTCCTTAGAAGTTTATTGGTTCTCTTTCTGTTTGGAACCACTTGGTTGTCCTTTCTTCTAGTCTATATTATGCAGGTATTGTGCTTTCATACATGCCTCATCAATTGTCTTGGTATTGAAGAGCATCACCTTATTTTGCAAATGAATATGTAGATCCCTAGATACTTGAGGAGTACATATGAATTATTGGGTGAGATACCCAACATAAAAACCATCTTTGTGAATTTAGTGTTATACTCTTACATGCTATTCACTTTCCTTTTCTTGAAGTAAATCCAATAGATCCATTGGTCCTATAGATACCTAATAGGTAGAGTTTCGAATTTATGAGGGTGTTGAAATCCTCCCACTTGGTTACTAGAGGATCACCCTACAACCTAAGTGCCTCGATGTGGCTTTCCCACAAGATTAATTCATGGTTATTATGTACACAAATAATAATAAAATAATAATTATAATTATAATTAAGGGATGCAACTCTTTGTAAATAGTCAAGAAGGATACCTTTATGAATGATATATATAGGATTTATTATTTGTAAACAATCATCTATATATTTTACTCATCCAATATATATATATATATATATATATATATATAAGAATTGGAAGGGTTTTTTCATGAAATTAGTATTCGAATAAGGTTAATTATTTTACCAACCAGGTAAAAACAACTTACCAATCCCCCACCCAAAATAAACCAAGTTTCCTTCACCTCACTTATAGACAAAAATAGTGAAAAGATATACACCACCTTACACCCGAAACATGACGGGCCAGAAGAACCAGCTCAAACTTTTGGAAAAAGAATTCAACACTCTCAAAATACATCATCACAAAAACCAAGAGCACCTAAGAGAATAAATGAAGAACAATAATGTGGCACTCAAAAAAGAGATCAAAGATGAAATCATCGCAGTAATAGAGAACAATATGGACTTGATCATGAACCATTTACAAAATCAAGGTCCAAGAAGTCCCAACAAATGACAAAATGATTCAAGCATGTCTACCTCCTGATTGCATGCCTCCACCACCACCACCTCCATACAATTCATTGGGAGGCACCTAATATCAACCCCTTATGATATGCCTACCCAAGGCCAAAATAGAACTATCAAAAAACAATGGAAGTGAAGATTAACGTGTGACATGTTTTAACAAGGTCGAAGAATATTTTAGTATATATAACACTATGGCAGATGAAGAAAAGGTAAAATATACATCCATTCATCTAGAAGTTAACGCATATAACTAGTGTATGTGATGGAAAGGATAATATTACTCATACACCTAGCACTTGTTTAAAAATTACCTTTTCAAAAGACTCCATGGAATTATCGAAATGAATTCTTCTACAAAATTACTAGACTACAACAAAAGGGAAGTGTCAAGGAATTCATGCATTAATGGGAATCTTTTCCCACAAAAGTATTTGGGTTATCTAGCAAGCAATTACTTGAAACCTACTTGGGATGCCTTAAAATGCATATGATCCAAATATAATTAAAATACATGGCATTATAAATGTTGAAGTATCAAAAACAATATTTAAAAAGGGTTATTTACAACAAAAAGAGACACAATGCATAGATTGTGGAGATCGGTGGCGACCAATGTCCAATACTATTCTTCACTTCTTTTAGACATTGTGTTTTATGTCTAGTACTATTGTCTTCTTGTCATTCATGAAAATATTTTTGGAAATATATAGGAATCAAAGATGTTAAGAAATCTAAATTAGTTCCTTCTTCTATTTTGGATAGAGCTTATGCTACCGCATATCATTCCTTCTGCATAGATTACTTAAAAAAAACACCCTTTCATTTTAGATACCCCTTTTTGTTTCTTTTCTAAAGACAACCATTTCTCCAAAAAGGTATTTTATGTTTTCATTCTCTCTATTTATTTTAAAATTTCTTCCAATGAGATATTGTCACCATTTCTTGATTGCATGTAAACTAGCTAGCATTTAATTTTCATACGTATATTTCACCAAATATTTTTCCTTTGGTTTTTTACTTTCAAAAGACAATGTTCTTCCTTCTCACATTAGTAATAATGCAATTTATTGTCCCAATGAATCACATTCAACTATGAATGGTTACCATCATTTGATGTTTCCAAAACTAGAGTGTAAAGGTCATAACATCATTTAAGTGCGGGGATACTAAAGTAGCCTCTTCAATAAATACAAATGATTTTTTGTTCAAGGATGTGAATGGGGTTGTAATGCATGCATAAATCTTAACACATTTTCTATAATATCTCGTAAGACCCAAAAATATTAAAATACCCTTGATGTTCTTAGGAATGAGCCATTTTGTGATATCTTGAAGCTTTTGAGGGTGAACTTTATTGCTCAAACAATCTACTTATTGTTTCCCAAAAGCACATTTGCACTGTTTTATAGACAATTGATTGTCCTCAACTATTTGTATGACGTCATCTACATGTTTAATTGATTTAGTGCATAATTTTTTTTTGTTGAATTTTCATATGCTAAGCTAGATCATTAGTATTTCATTTCGATTTCATAACAAAAACATATAAACAGGATCACTGAAAGATAGACAAGCACAACCATACAAAAGAGAACACAAAGATTTATCCCAGGAAAACCGTAAAGGGAAAAACCCAGCAAAATCTTCCTCAATATAGATGCCCCAAAAGATAAAAGACAAAACCAACAAGGAGATCAAAGCCTAACCCTCCTCGTTCTTTAGCTACTTCTCTCTCCTCCACTAGTGCACTACACAAGTGAGAGTGTGTGCTCCAAATGAGGAGCACTGCACCTCTATTTATATTCATCCGTTCACTTAAGTTAACTCATCCGACATGTAGGCTCGAGTTAATCATGTAGGCTCGAGTTACACATGTAGGCTCAAGTAATCACACTGGGGTGCTAGTGACCCACCTTTACAATTAGAGGGGACTACCTCATGACTCTTATTAGTTCTTCCGATTAGAAGCATCAAGGTACAAAGTAATACAATTGGTTCTCTTGATAGGACCATCGGGGACCACAAAAAAAAGATACATATAGAATATTCTTCGAAGTTACAATATTTCAACACTCCCCCTTAACAAGAAGGGTATTCTACAACAAAATCAGCAACAACAATAGTAGGAGAGAGATAGAGGACATCATCAACATCATCAAGGTAACACATCTATAAATCATTGGAATATTTTCAACATCATGTAGTCTTCATCTTCAATCTTCAGTCTTCATCATCATTAATACTTTGACCGCTTCGATCAGCAACATCTTCAGCACTTTGACCTTTCGATCAGCAACATCATCGTCAGCACTTTGACCTTTCGATCAGCAATATCATTGTCAACACTTTGACCTTTTGATCAACAACACCTTTCGATCAGCAACATCATCATCAACACTTTGACCGTTTGATCAGCAACATCATCTTCAGCACTTTGACCTTTCGATCAGCAACATCATCTTCAGCACTTTGACCTTTCAATCAGCAACATCATCTTTATCACTTTGACCTTTCGATCAACAACATCATCTTCAGCACTTTGACCTATCGATTAGCAACATCTTCAGCACTTTGACCTTTCGATCGGCAACATAATCTTCAGCACTTTGACCTTTCGATCAGCAACATCATCTTCAGCACTTTAACCTTTCGATCAACAATATCTTCAACACTTTGACCTTTCGGTTAGCAGCAACATCATCATCATCATATTATGATCTTTCGATCAGAATCATCATCATCAAAACATCATCATTATCACACTTTGATCTTTCGATCAGAAACATTATTATCAAAACATCATCATTATCACACTCTGATCTTTCGATCAAAAACATCACATTCTGATCTTTCGATCAGAAGCATCATCATCATCACATTCTCGACAACTGAAGTCACCGGATTGATTATGGGATAGTCAGTCCCTATCATTTTAGGACTAAGTCCAAGGATGATGCAATCCTATCACGTTCTCGAGTACCGAAGTCACCGGATCCATTCTGAACCGAGGTGCAAGGATGATACAATCCTACCATCTCGATGACCGAGGTCACTGTATCTGTTAGTTTTTCATCATTTAATCTAGCATTATGATAAGATCTTTTCACTGAGAGAATAACAAGTACAGCAATCACATAAGCACATCACAAGAGACAAGAGACACAAATTTTTTAGGAGGGGAAACCATAAATGGAGAAAACCCCTCAACTTCCTCTAAGATAGTATCACCACAAGATGTGAACCCAATACAGTAAGATGACCTCCCAACACAACAGCATCCTTCTGTCTTCTGTCAAGCCAAAGAATTTCCTTCTCCAAAAGTGCGCCACACTTGAGATAGCAAGTGATGTAATTCACAAGTGATAAATAGAGAGACTCTTACTCTCTATTTATATTCTTCCGTTGACTTGAAGTGCACTCAACCATGTAGGCTTAACTTATAATTAATTACTCGAGCCTACACCTTAATTAGTGTATAATAACTCAAGTGCCCCTAAACTGTGGGGACTTACCTAATGACTTGATATGACTTATTTACATTATTAATCCTCCCGATCGGAACATCGGGGCAAGACAATATGACTCAAATACATAATAGAAACATCCCGGAATAAACATCGGGTTACAATATATAAAATACATATAAGAATACATTCCGAAGTTACATATACATCAACACTCCCTCTTAACTACGAAGGTATTCTTTCGACACAATTTTCAGCACTGGTCTTCTTCTCTGTATCAACTGGATCATCTTCGTCTTCGAGTCATCTTCATCTTCAAGTCATATTCGTCTTCAAGTCATCTGGATCTGGATCATCTCTCGATCTGGATCATCATAAAATGGCACCACTGGATCTAGATCATCACTCGATATGGATCAACATCACTGGACTGGATCTGGATCATCACTCGATCTGGATCACCTCTCTGGATTGGATCTGGATCATCACTCGATCTGGATCATCACTGCTGGATCTGGATCATCACTCGATCTGGATCTCTCAGAGTCATCATAACTGGATCTGGATCATAGCTCGATCTGGATCTCCACTGGTCATCATCAAGTGTGTACTGTCTCGTCATAGGAAGTTCTATAGAGCCTGCCCTATTTCATGCTGGTTGTAGGACTACTCTCATGTAGGTCTTCGCCCAGCACTTACATCTGACCTGCTCGTCAGAAAGGCACACCCATCACTCACATCTGATCATGTAGTAAACTACAATCACATCAGAAAGGCCCAGCACTCACATTCACCAGCATGATAGGACATCACATCACTAACATCTGTGAAATGGATCTGCACTTATATCTGACCTACTCGTCAGAATGGCACAATCCCATCTAGGCTAGAACCACATCCACTCACAATGATGGGAGACTCTCATCCAGGCAGGATCCACATCCGCTCACAATGATGAAAGATTTCCTGCACTTATATCTGACCTACTCGTCAGAAAGGCACAATCCCATCCAAGCTGGAACCATATCCGCTCACAATGATGGGAGACTCTCATCCAGGCAGGATCCATATCCGCTCACAATGATGAAATATTTGTGCACTCACATCTGACCTAGTAGGAACTGAATCATACACCCTCGTCAGAATGGCCCCCAGTCCCTGACTGAGCTACATGGTAACTGAGCATGCGCCTCCACTCTCCTAGAGAGTGGCAATTGCCCTTACATCTGTCCTACTCGACAAAATGGCCAGCACTCATATCTGTCATGGGAGGAACTTAATCCTTTAGCCATGACCATAATGGCTTAGCCCTTACATCTGACCTACTCGTCAGAATGGCTCAATCCCATCCAATGATGGAAGACTCTCACCCACAATGAAGAGAGATTTCTGCACTTACATATGACATGGAAGGAACTAAATCCTTTAGCCATGAACAGAATGGCACAGCCCTTACATCTGACCTACTCATCAGAATGGCTCAATCCCATCCAATGATGGAAGACTCTCACCCACAATGAGGAGAGATTTATGCACTTATATCTGACATGGAAGGAACTAAATCCTTTAGCCATGAACAGAAAGGCTCTGCCCTTACATCTGACCTACTCGTCAGAATGGCTCTCAATCTCAGCACTCATATCTAACATGGAAGGAACTGAATCCTCTCACCATGACAGAATGGCTCAGCCCTTACATCTGACCTCCTCATCAGAATGGCTTTGGGACACATCATTGTCTCTGGGAGGAAGCCTCGATCTGGAGAACACCAAGTCTCTCTCTGAAGTACTCGAACTTCAGCCTAGCCAATGGATTCGTCAATACATCAGCTATCTGTTCCTCTGTCGCAACATACAGGAGCTTCACTGCTCCTCTCTGCACCACATCCCTAATATAGTGATATTTGATCTCAATATGCTTCGACCTGTCATGGAACAATGGATTCTCTGACAACTTCATGCAACTCTAGTTGTCACAATGTATACAGGTAGCATCCAACTAGAGATCAAATATATCAGATTGTAGCTTCCGCAGCCATACTACCTCACAACTAGCTGAACAAGCTGCGACATACTCTACTTCAGCTGTACTCACTGCCACACAGGATTGCTTCCTGCTAAACCAAGAGATCACACCTGATCCCATACTAAAGCAACATCCTGAAGTACTCTTCCTGTCGATGGCACTGCCTGCCCAATCTGAATCAACATAACCCTCCAGGTTAATCTTCTGATTCGCATTGTACTTGAGTCCATAATCAACTGTACTCCTGCATGCTTTGCAACCATTAGGTAAACATGTCTCAATGTGTTCACAGCAAAGCAAATATTTGGTCTCAGGTACATCAAGGACCCAATAATCTGACGATACATCGTAGTATTAACCATCTCTGAAGAAGCATCACTCAATAGCTTCAGGTTTGATGCCATAGGTGAGGCCATGCAGTCCATCATCTTGAACCTCTTCAGGATCTCTACTGTATACTTCCCTTGTCCAAGGAATATTCCATCTGTATTCTACCACACCACCATACCTAGAACAATAGTGCATCGACACATAACAGGAGCATCACTGGTCTTCCACCTTCAACCTTGGATCAAAGGTTGGAATCCACTTTACTCTCAGTAAAGCCTAGAATCATCAGTAATCTGCCCATCCTGTCGTACCATGTCGAACCTCGGGATCTTCTGCAATCACTCCCTTTGAAGCGGAGCATCATACTCCCTCTGTCTTCCGTACTCTATGCACTGAAACATTCTGTACTGGAGTGACAAGTAGTATCCATCTAGGATCACTGGATACTAAGATCCTCTATCTTGAACTTCTTCAAAAGTTCATCTTGCACCCATCTGTGAGCTTGTCATATTATTCTTTGTCTTTGAACTATGGTCACT
>LPNX010860994.1:287351-315659 GCA_001517045.1 Pseudotsuga menziesii | reverse complement strand
TTTAAGAAAATATTAAATCTCAATAACAAACCAAAAAAACTATATTATAAAGATTGTAATTGTGTTATTTCATAATAATAAAAAAGTTGTGTATGTATATATCTCGATTTTTTAGTGTAGGTTTTTGCTTAAGCCCCATGAGTTATTTTTTTAAGAAATCATGGTCAACTTCTCAAAACAAGAACTCAAGATAATGGACATTTAAGTTCATCTTTTTTTCTCTTTTATCCAATAATTTTTAATATTTTGTTTTTTATGAGATCTTCTTAATATTATCAAACAAATTTAGTTTAATTTAATAAAAATATTATTATTCATTTAGGGATATGTGAAATGCTAAAGAGAAAAGAGATTAAAACACCACTCTTACTGTTTATTCATACATCCCAATATGTTAATCCAACTCAATAGCACTTCTCCCCTTAGCTAGCTCCTTTTTGTGCCCTTTAGGCTCTCTATGTCGGCTAGAGACAGCTAGCTACAACCAAGGCGAGTGCTTTAGGCTGAAGGTGGGCTTGGCTTGTGGAAGGCTTTTGTTTTGCTTGGAATCTGCGTTGAAGGTTAAAGGAAATACTCTCATCTCATTGAATCTATGGAAAGACCCAGTGAAATATATTTAGCCACAGAGAAGCCAAAGATCGGGGTGACACTTAGACCGGCGGGAATCACCGGTCATGGATGCAAGACTCATATCCCTTTCTAGGACATTTGCCATCATCCATATGCCATAATGCTAGTTATACCTCTATACCCATTCATTCTTGGTGCACAACTAATCCAGTCATGGCACCCGTATCCCACTCAGATGCTAAAGAACCCCGACCATGACCCCCAAAATGATTAGATCCGAGTCAAACCAGCTTCATTACTACGCATGATCCTTAACCAATTGCCCCACCAAATCCCGATCCGAGCAAAATCTCTGAGCCAACTTACAATTTTCTAGAATCCCGATCGGCTACTGCGCAGGGCTGCTTGGATACTCTGTTTTCCTTGCATACTTTGCAGCTACCTGCCAAGGCTTAGAAAAAAAATAGTTTGATTTAATAAAAAAATTATTATTCACTTGGGTCTATGTAAAATGCTAAAGAAAAAAGAAATTAAAAGACAAGAATAAAATAAAATGCTAGTTTAATGAAGAAGAATGAAATCATAGAAATAATTAGGTTTAAGTCATTTTTATGACATAGGATAAAAACTACCTAATTACTTCCATTTTTCCATCTTTTAAAAATTTGACTAGAAATTGCATTTTTGTCATTTTGCAATTTTAAGAATCACAAAAAAAAAATTAAGAAACTCATTTCCCATTTTTTCAAAAACTTGATTGGAAATTGCATTTTTGTCATTTTGCAATTTCAAGAATCACATTAATTTTTTTTTTCAGAAAATCAAATAAAGTTTTAAATAATACAAAACATAAATATATAAAAATTAAATTAATTCTCATTATTATGATAATATATTTGATAAATATATGACCAATTAAATATGTTTCAATGCCTCAGCTATCAGCAAATTTAAAAATGATAAAAGATGAGAGGTCTAATGTTATTTGACGTTGGAGTGTATCCAACGGGTCGAATGAACCACTAGGACTATGTCAAAGAAATAAGGTTTTGTTAGAGTTTCTAATACACAAGTTTTAAGAGAATTAACAGATAGCAACAAAAATATGGAAGATTAACCCCAAATAACAAACCTGAAAGATGCAAATCAGCTTAATATATGTATGGAGAAGAAAGTATTTGTGTGCTTAACAAACGGAATGCCATGAAATAATCACACTTTAACTACTGTGTCCATGAGAAGGAATGGAATGGGAAATTCAGAAACTGAAAAGCCTAAGTGAGCATTAACGCTGGAAATCCAGCTAAGCATTTAAGTTAGGGCACTCACTACCAAAATAAGTTCACACAACATTTACTTGCCAATTATTTCCTTAGTTGCTGCTACAGTAGCTCGATGGTTGTGCTCCTCAAGAATATCAAGTTTCAATTCTTCGCTGAGCGGTGGAAGTTTGCAGGAATCCATAGATGGATCTGTAATTTGTAGATAATTATAAGGAGCTGGATATTTTCCTGTTCTGTGGAGACACTTCTTCCCACAAGCTAGAGAGTCAGTATTATCCACAATTACACTAGTTGGGTAGAATGTTACAGACTTTTGCCTCATCCCACTACTGTCGTTCGACACTCTGGATGTTTTACTCAAACATGGCCTGGATTGGACTGAAGAAAAGGATGAATAAATGGAAGAATGTTTTATCTCAGAAGAATCACATGAGTTGGACTCACTTACAGTGGAAAATGATGAAAGATTTGGCTTCTTGGTACCACCGGCCATAAACAGAGAATTGAGAAAAGTTGTGAGTTTCCTGCCAGGAGAGGTTGGTTCGTTGGGCTTCTTGGAATCCTTCGGAGTTATGGACTTTGACTTAATCTTAGATCGATGATCTGTAGAGATGAAAGGCTTCTCCGTAGATCCAAAATATCCATCTCTAAGCAATGATTTTCCATGTAAATCTCGAGAGCATTTCCCCCCAATAGCCCATTTACATTCTCTATCTTCATGACCCACGTGATGAGAATCCCTTTCTGTTTTATCAGTTGGAATTGGAGAAGTTTGTGTGTAGAAGTACTCCGCACCTGAATATAAATATGGGCAGATGGAGGTAGAATCACTCCTATAATCAGAAGAACACGATGCTGCAAATGGCATATTAGACTGAAAAGACAGATGAAATTCTCTATGGTTGCTTATATATGCAGCCTTGGCTTCGTATTTTTCTGCATTGAGAACAACCTGCATCTCGGTATCTCTCCAGCGCATCGATTTCACATCATTCAGCCATGGATCATCGTCCCATTGTCTTTCAATTCTGGAAATCCTCATGACTCTATTATTCTTTCCCATGAAATTTCTGGTCTCTACTTGATTTCCACTTGAAACTTTTCTTAAGAGGCAGGTACTTAGCAACTATGTTGCTATTTGGACCGAAATTTGAAAAGAAGAAGGTCAAGGCATACAGTATGAGGAAGGCCGGATGATTGCCGTCGCAGAAGCCTCTGGGACATACTTTGCCTCGCCAGTGGTAGCAAGCGCGAACATGAAGACGGTCATGAAAAAGAATCCCATCAGCTGAATTTTTTTTCTTCCTATGCAGTCGATGAGGAGTACTGTGACCCAGTAGCCCGGGACTACTGAGCAGAGAGCAATAATCGACTGCGCTCTTGCTATTTTATAAACCTCTTTTACGGCGTTCATTTTTTTGGCCGCGGGAAGCCATCCCATGGCACTGAAGATGTCCTTTTGGAATAGCATTTGGCTGTAGAAGGCGACGTCGAACAAAAACCATGTGCTTGTCATGCCGAGTAGATGCAATCCGTGTCGCCTTATGAACTCTCTAGAAAACAAACCGAACCTCGATTCATTCTGTCTAAACAATTTAACATTTATTGGGGGTTCTCCCATATCTATATCAAGAAACCTAGACATGTCGGCCGCAGCTCTTTTCTCGTCTTTTTCAATGAGCACTGTGTAGCGAGCTGTTTCGGGCATTTTCATTCGCCAGAAGTATGTCAATGCAGCGGGAATGGCCCCCAACATAAGAATGGTTCGCCATACAAAATATGCTTCAGGGACAATAGAACCTAGATGATCATCTGTGTATGTGCCGTTGAATCCTGCGGAGAGGATAATGGCCACGGTAGCGCCGGCGAGGATCCCAAAGCCTTGCATAGCAAACACAACTGATGTCATAGTTGCCACTTGTCATCTAAAAACTAGATACCAAATTCCAAAGCTGACATCATTTGTCATTGGCCAATCACAACACAAATAAATACATTTTTATTATAATTAAAAATTATTATTTATAAAATTATAAAGTTAAACATTGTAAACAGCATTTTGATTTTTTATACCTGCATCAAAAGAAAGCAACTAATACCAAAGTCAAACTCAATTGATTACAATATACTTGTTGAGGCAGGTATAAAAATGCTTATAAATAGATTCCATGCTAGTGTACTATGTTTTTGTTTATATTTAGAATATTTATTTATAAATTATATGGAAATTATAATATTTTTATTAGTTTATTTAATAAACAATAAAAATAAAAGAAAATATAGTTAATTATTGAGTTATAATGTTATAGTTATTATTTTTTTCTAGTTTTTTGTGACATTTTTGGTTGGTATAGTCATAATCTTTTTTCTTTATGTTGATGATATTGTTTTTATGGCATGGAATGCCTATAATCTCAACAAGCAACAATTTTTTTTTAAATATCTTTGCTAAAGTATGGGTATGCTAATTAATACCGACAAAACAAAGGCTGAGAATCAACTCCCAAAAGATCTCTTATGTTAATTTCATGCATGACAACAACAACTTGGAGGAAGTTGCTTCTTACAAATATCCTTAACTAGAATTATAGCATTGAAAAAAATATTAATGGAGGGTGAAAAGCTTATTATGGACTTGAAAATAGTTGTAAATCAACTTTGAATTTGGGATAAAAAGGAACTCATGTTTGAGAATATCATCTCTCCTATTATCTTATATGGATGTGACGTTTGGGGTTGCAACATCTTTGGAGGATCGTGGAGAATGATAGAGAAAATTCAAAAGTGCTTTATAACATATAGTTTCAAAATTAAAAGGAATACATCAAATTATATCCTCCTCATAGAAGTGAGTCTCTACAGCATTTAGAGCATGACTGTGGCTAGAAACCTAGTGCACAAGAACATGACAAACAACATGGGAAACGAGAGGCTTCCTAACATTGTTTCATACTCTATTCAAAACAACTTGCATCTTAATCTAGGTTGGCATAAATATGCCATGTCTTAGCTAAATCATTGGGGAGTTAAGGACTTGAGGTCACTTTGCATAATAGCGATAATCGCCAAAGTATTATTGCATCTAAATTTAAGAAGAAGATGTGGTGTGATAAAGAATTGATGGATAAGATAAAATAAAGATATTATAAGGATGTGATGAACCCCAATATAGAATATCAAAAGTATCTCTCCACCTTAACTAGCATAAGGAATAAAATAAGCATTACTAAAATAAGAAGAAACTCTCACGATCACTATAATAAAACAAGACATTGGACAATCCCTAAAACATTGTGGAACACAATAATTTGTCATCTTTTTTATACTAAGAGGGTCAAAAGATGAAAATCACTTCCTCATAATATATTGTTCATACATCCATGTTAGAGCACAATTTCAAAACATTTGCTACAATAGTGACATTTCTAACCTTTTAACTCATCATAAGTATTGTGTTTTAGAAATGCTTCTTTTACAACTTTTCAAGTATATAAATAAAATTAACAAAAAAAAACAAATATTTTTTTACATTTTTAATGTTTCATAAACTAAATTAATTAATATTAATGAATATTATTAACCATCATTATCAACCATTACAAAGTTATTGTATTAGAAAAAAACATAACATGAAAAAATTATAAAACACTCATCAAAAGCTACATATTGATTGTTTATTTGATAAATGCATCTTCACAGGAAGGAAATTGGGTTTTGAAATTGTTCTATATCTATATGAAATTTATGATATAATAAATATGAAAATGTAATTCAAATTTTATCTTTATAAATACATTTTTTTTATTTAATTTATTATTTTTCAAGTATACAATAAAATGTTTATAAATGTAATCAAGCATATTAACCCCAAAATTATATGTCATTAAATGTAAAATAATTAAAATCCTTAAAAATTTAAAAAAAATCCATATCTTATAATTCTATGTGGCATTTTATATTATATTACGTAGCATTTTATATTGTATAATTGGGATATATGTGGAAATGATATTACTTATAAGTAATGAATAAATAACTTTTATAAATACGTAATGTATCCTTCTTATAATTATACTTATATTTTTTTTTATTAAAAAAATAAATATATTTCATATAAAGTAATACATAATTATAAAGTTATGAGTGTTATAATTTGTTATAGAGTCATCTTAAATGGTTGTGGATTATTGGTATCACTTAATATGAAGTCACTTGTTATAAAAGAGGTTATGAGATTAAATCTTACATGGGTTTACTTGTGTCTCATGGCTTGCGGGTTGTTGTGGGGAACCTAGGGGTATGGATCCCTAGACCCTGTGTCATACGAGTACCATCCTAGCCTCAGTTGTCAATTCTGCTAATAAAAAACATGTTATAGAGTCGTGAGTCAATGTCATAACTGATGAAAAAGTAAATTAAACTATTTTAATACTAATAATAATAATAGAAATTAGTTAGTTATAAAGAGTGGGGAACTGCTATATTAAGGGCCATATGGTTCGTTATTTCAAGATGGAATATAATATAACATTATAATTTATTGATTAATATATAATATTATTAATTAATAATATAGTATGTGTTTATTAAAACTATTATTATTATGGTGATTATGAAAGTTAATGTTTACTTAAACCAATTTTGGTTTATAGGACCTTACGAAAGAAAAGTAAGGAACCACTTGGTTTGCCTTAAAGTTTTATAACTTGGAAATGAGTGTTCCTCAATAACTATGGTTTTGATGAGATAGAATTTTGGCAAGTTGTTATTGTAACAACATTTTTGAAATTGAGATCTTATGTGGGTGTATGCAGGGCAATCTAAGAGGAAGTGGTTTTCATCCTCAATACTTACAATCTCATAAAGATGGTAGTCGGTCCTTTAATCCCACATAGTTTTAGGTAAGGTACAATGCCTTGTTTCACTAGAAAGCTCATGAGAGTTCATTCTTATTTTATTAGTTAAAACAAATATATAATTTTGATCTTAATTTTATTTTATCCTTTAAATTTTCATCACACCACAACTTCCTTCAAAGTAATAATATATTTAATATCATCTATATTTTGCAAATTGCATTTTCATCAATTCCTCACATATTTAACCAAGACATGGCATCTTTATATCCACTTCACTTTTACTTAAAATATAAAACGATTTCAAAAATCTTTAGTCTCCCACACATATAATATATAAATTAAATAACAAATTATATATATAATAATTAGTAATATAATATAAACTTACTACTAATTTTTATTATATACTAACTAACATGTTAGTTAACTAATAAAAACTAATTTATTGTTATTTTTAATTTCTATTTCTTAATTTTATATTAATTTAGATTACATAGTAGTATGATGTGGTGTATATATAGTTTTGATGTAGCATTTTTTGGATGCCATTTTTTTAATCAAATTTCTTTAAATAGCTTTAGAAATCCATTTAAAATAATATTATATAATATAGTTTTATAAAACTTTTCTTAAAAATAAAAATAAAAAACTAATTTGAAATCATTACAATATATTACAATAAATTTGTTAAAAAAATGTCAAAGATGCCACAACCTCCATTAAAGAGTTAAAAAAAACCTTTAACAAATTGTAAACATAAAATATCTAATGAAATGATGTACAAGAACAAGGTCCAACAGAACTACCTGACGTATTCACAACCTTTAGAGAACGACTCAATTAACTTTTTTTTTTTCAGGAGGAAAAAAACAGTCCTTGGTATTCTTTATTAAGAATCAAAGGGCCTTTTAACAGCCACCCATAAATGGGGTACATCATCAAGATATACATCATATAATGCGAATCATATCGAATTGCATCTGGAGGGAAGGGGGTATAATGACATGTGTCCCATCAGTAAACTGCCAAATCATAATGAAGATCATCCATCATCATTCCCATCTATCAGGATACATGTGACCAGTGCTGCAATCCAAAGGAGCACTCAGTTAAATCTATGGTGTATATCAAAAAAAATCTAGGAATAAACCCCATATACACTCAGAAAAGCTGATATGAGTTACTATGGACCAAAAGGTCGCTCCAAAATTCAAAATAATACCCAAATCCAGGGGAATACATGAGTGCTTGTTTGGAAAGACGGTCCGCAATCCCATTGTATTCCCGATAAATGTGAATGATAGAGAGATCAGTGAAGCTTTTAAGAAGCTGAAGCGATTCCCTACACCAGTGGAAGAGCTCTGGTGGGGAAAGTGCATAAATACCGTTTTCCCAGTTGATAATGACCTGTGAGTCACCAAAAATGCGGGTCAAAGGTATACCCATCATTTGGGATGTGTGCAGAACTGCTCAGAGTCCAAGAAGTTCTGCTTTAGTATTAGACCCCCTTCCAACCCCCAGCACAAATTCAAGACGATGATTCTCATTGAGGTAAATACAGTATCCAATGCCAGCAGAAGTTGAATTCACAGCACCATCAAAATACCCACATGGATAAATCATATGTGGTTTATGTCCAATCCTTCTGCCAGATTTCTTTTTCCTACCATTAGTGGCTGACTGTGAGGTAATTACATGAAATGCATTTATAATCTGATGCATAATAGCCCATATATTAACCCTGATATCCTAAAAAACTGCACGATTGCGGGCCTTCCAAACAGACCAAATTGCAAGGTGAGGGATGTAAAATAGTGTTGTACTGCGATGGTGTAGTGAAGACCAATTCTCAAAGAAAGCCATAATAGAATCTGGAACAGGGGGAATGATAAGCTGTAACTGGTCACATACAGCCCCCAGTATATCTCTCCATATCGAACAACAAATAAAAATATGATGAACAGACTCATCGAAAGCACAACACATGGAGCAAATGCCAGGACCAATTTTACCCTTCTTCTGTAAATTGTCCCATGTAAGTATTTTATTTTTTATAACCAGCCATGAGAAGCAACCAATCTTCCTTGGGAGGCATTTCGTCCAAAGAGTATCATATAGTCTGCTACCCAGGTCAGGCTGGATGGTATTGATAATATAATCATATACTTTTTCAGTCGTAATCGATCCCTTGTTCTTATCATAATTCCAGATCAGAGAATTAGGGGTATTTGTAGGTCTAATACCATTCAGATCCAGACATCTAACATATGCAATCCATATGTTTTTCCATTCACCATCAAGATATAGATCTTCAGCAGTATACCAGTAATGTTGTGCATCAGATAATATATTGTGTGCTAGAGCAAGTGAGGTTATACCCAGATCCTCCAGATACGATCTAAGTTCATCAGGAAAGGTAAATGACTCAGAGTTACCAATCATAGGGTCAGTACCAATCAGGATATCGTTGCCATTTCCCACGAGCCAAGTGAGGTGCGGTCCCAGGTTTGGATAAACCCCCTCCATATAACCGATACACCCCTCGTACAGAACTTTTTCTCTCTAATCCAAGAAGTAACAGTGGACTACTTCAAATATTTTGCGATTAGGACCCGATGCCAGAGACCATCACAGAAAAGAACTCTCCAAAAGGTCTTTAGTCGGAGAGAAATACTAAACCAGTGTAAATTTTTAATTCCCTAGCCCATATATTTCTTAGGCAGTGATAAGGTTGACCAGCTAGCAAGATGATATTTATGAGACTGACCATGTGATCCCCACAGGAAAGCAAATATGATACTTCTCAATTTCTGTAAGATAGATACCGGCAGGGGGGCTAAACCCATCCAATAAACAGGTATGCTGGAGAGAACTGCTTGAACCAGAACCAATCTGCCTCCCGGTGATAGGAGCTTATGTGACCATAAGTAGATTTTCTTTTCAAACTTTTGAATAAGCCAATACCAATCCTTAAAGCTCAATTAACTTAGAGATTTGCACGGACGGGCATTCAAATATTGTATGGGGCTTCACTTAACTTGGATTTAAACATTGGTTGGTATTTGGAAGAGCTTACAGCCGATTGCACAGGAACAACTATGGGCGGGTGGGACAGAACTAGAACTACCTTACTTAGGAAGAGCTACTGCTAGAATATTTAGCAGATATCGTGGAACTGCCAGATCCAGATAAGTTATAAATAGCCAGAACTTATGAGACATGGACATGGCTGAATGGAAAAAATGTCAAAGATGCCACAATCTCCATTAAACGGTTAAAAAAAACCTTAAGCAAATTGTAAATATAAAATATCCAATGAAATGATGTACAAGAACAAGGTCGAATTCTTTGAAAGAAGAATGTGGTGGTGGTTATCGAACCTAAAGAAACCAATTAATTAGTTTGTTTTAAAATTGTATTCCTATGCTCAAAGAGCTTTGTGAGAAGCGTCCCGAGCTCATTATAATTTTGACAAGTTAAAATGCTAGAAAGGTCAGTATTGCAGCCAAGATTATGAAACTGAGATCTAATGTGGGTGTACGCAGGGCACTCTAAGAGGAAGTGATTTTCATCTTCAATGTTCCTATTCTCACAGAGATGGCAGATCATTTCCACCCATGATGTTTTAGGAACTTTCCAACGACTTCTTTCACTATGGAGCTCATGAGAGTTCGTTCTTATCTTGGCTATATTAATTTTTTTCTTTGAACTGGTTAAAACAGATACTTTTAATCTTTTAAAGTAGGGTTGATGACCTCCTTATAATATCTTAATATTTTTTTAGCCTTTAAATATTTCTCACACTACATTTTCTCTTTAAACTTAGAAGTAACAATATTTTTAATATTATGAATTATTATAAGATATTAATTAATTTTATGAAATTATTATGAAATCTTATATCTATATTTTTTTTAATAAAATCATAAATTTAAAAAAAAAATTTGATTTTAAAGTTATTGCATAGTTATTTATTAACCATTTAAAAAAATAAAAATTAAAAAAATCATTTTTTTCAAATTTAAAATCTTTTGTTTGTTATGGTATTTTAAAAAATAAAGAAGAAACTTCTAAAATGTATTTGACATAGAACGTAAAGTGTATAGTTGTTTTCTAAACATGGTTGTTATTTAACCAATCAATGAGATATGCATTGGAGCAAAGTTTTAAAAGTGTTTAAAATAACGTCTTAATTTATTTTTTAATGTCATATTTATAAGTTGGTGAATTGGCAGGTGTATTTTTTATTATATAAAAATAAGAAGTTTGAAAAAATAGGTAACATAAAATATTTTTAAAATTTTAAAAGTAAAATAATTAATATGACATTTTATTATTATTCATTAAAAAGAATTGAAAAAATAATTTTTAAATGAAAAATGTTGCTTAAGGGGTTGGATCTATTGGTGAAGAGAAAGGAGTTTTTCACTAGTGGGAAAGGTTCAATTTCAATGAGGGTCGAACCTGGATCCATCGGGATACTTTGAGGTAGTGGTCAAACGTTTGGTTCCACCTAGCGAGATTACATGTTACATGATCTCGTGACCCGTGGACACATAAGTGGATCAAATCCCATCCCCATCTCCTCCTTAAAGAAAAATCATAGAAAAATCCACCAGCTATAGAATAGTCAGTGGCAGGTGTTATGTTAAGACACCCCTAAGTTGAATGTTCATCGGTTTGAAACCTCACAGATACAAAAAATCCACCAGCTGTAGAATAGTCAGTGGCAGGTGTTATGTTAAGACACCCCTAAGTTGAATGTTCATCGGTTCGAAACCTCACAGATACAAAAAATCCACCCGTGTTAAGGGTTGGTGCGGTCCAGGCCAGGTGCAAATCCCGAGCGATTTTGATGGCTTAGATGCCCCTAGTTTGTTGTTTCTTAACCACAAGCAAACCCTGCAAGTAAGGGGTACCACTTGGCAACAAAAAAAAATGAAAAATGTAAATTTATTGTATTTAAGATGAGTTTAAAAAGTAAAAAACTATCTTGATAAAAGAAACGGTAATACTGGTAACATCATATTTTGAAACAGGGTTAAAATATGCTGCAATATATCACCTTTGAAAAGTTGAGAACTTTGTACGGTTTTCATTGGATAGGTAATCATGTTAATTACCATCACAGAATGTAAAGAGTTGTGTGTGCAACTCATGGAACTTACATATTAGGGATTAATCATAGGGGGTTCACCAGGTAGGAACTATTATAGTATGTGAGTTCATATTGGGGGATTTAATACTCTAAAAAATCGAAAGAAATATATCGCCCAAGTATATAAGGGTCTAGGCGCTAGGGGTATTTTTAATACATTAAAAACATATAGACGTTATGGGGCATTACAATTATGTATCTACGGGCTTAAATAGGATATTGAAGTGTTTGGATTGGTAGTCTATGTCTAAATTTGGTGTGAATCTGACTATGTGTGAAGTCAGACCAGTGTTTGAAAATGTATGATGTTTGAGCGAATGTGGTGTGAATTCGATTGGGATGGCTAGGTATGAAGTCGACCTATGTTCATAGGGTTTTTCCCGATCTTGAAATATTTTCTCACTAAGATTTCACATTTCACCCTCTTTTATGGGTTATAATAGTTGTTCCATATAACCATAATAATGGTAAGAGTAAAAATGGGTATTAAAAATTCAATGAAAAGAATGGAGACCTAAGATATCCAGTGAAAATAAGGGTTTTTATAATTAGAAATGTGTATAGGGGGAGGAGAGGTGTGCAACGGAAGGATTTTTGGAGGCATTCCTTAATACCTAGTCAAATTCGGGGTATTATTTAATGTCCTATAATCTTAGGTTCTATGTTATAGGTTCATAGAGTGAACCCCATGAGGGATTGATAGCACCAATTATTTTCATGAAGAAGGAGGGAACCCTTAGATTTTGCATCAACTAACGTGATTTAACGAAGAAAATGTTAAAAGAAAGTATCCAATTCATTGAACTGACAACCTAATTGATCAACTAATGGGGAATTAAATGTTTTCCAATATCAACTTTCGATCTTAGTACCACCAACTAATAATTAAGGAGGACGATATGCATAAGACGGTATTTAGAACAAGGTTCAATGATTATGAATTTGTTGTGGTGCCACCATTGGGATGATGAATGGTCCTACAATGTTCATGACATCGATGAATGGTGTGTTCCAAAAATATTTAGATAATTTCATTTAAGTATTTTTATATGGTGTTATCTTTTATTCATGGAATGAGCAGGGACACCAAGAAAATTTGAGAATTGTATTTGAATTATTTAGAGAACATAAGTTGTATGTGAAGCTATTCTTCAATGATTATGAATTTGTTTTGGTGCCTCCATTGAGATGATGAATGGTCCTACAATGTTCATGACATTGATGAATGGTGTGTTTCGAAAATATTTAGATAATTTCATTTAAGTATTTTTATATGGTGTTATATTTTATTCATGGAATGAGCAGGAACACCAAAGAAATTTGAGAATTGTATTTTAATTATTTAGAAAACATAAGTTGTATGTGAAGTTCTTCAACTATTCCTTCTTTTATAAGGAGATTTAGTATCTAGGACATGTGATCAGTGGGGATGCCATTTCCATTGACCTTAGTAAATAAAGGTCATAGTGAATTGACCTTAAAATGCACAACTTTATGGTGTTGGGTAGTTGTTACAAAGGATTCGCAAGAGGATTTTCTTGAATTTCCAATCCCATAACCTCCTTGCAATAGAAATGAGTTAAATTTAATTATATAGATAAGTGCGAGGAAGCATTTTCAAAATCGAAGTGGCAATTAACAAGCATATAAATCATTAGTGTGTCACATATGGATAAATACTTTTTCATTTTTATGAATTCTTATAGATAAGATTTTGAGTGTAATATTGATGAAAGGAGGAGGAGTTATATCTTATGCATCACATAAGCCTAATAACTATGAAATAAATTATATAGTCCATTCAATATTGGTTTTGGATGCAATAGTGAAGGCCCTAAAATTGTGGAGACATTATCTTATAGGGTGAAAAATTTGAACTAGAAATCAATGGTTGAAGTCTTCAATATAATTTAACCCAATGGGACCACAATCTTAGCAAGAATGTTGAAGCAGATTCTTTAGTGAGTATGATTAAAGAATATTCTATGTTAAGGATAAGGACATTTAGGGTCTGGATTAACTGACATTTAGGGTCTGGATTAACTCACTTATACCATTAAAAATGGACTTGAGGTTTTTAATTTGAAGCCATCTAGTTGAGGGTAGATAGAATCAATAGGTTAAATATTCCTTGTAAAGTGAATTGTTGGTGGGATTTAAATTTGATGCTTAATTCTTGGAAAATGATGGACTTTTACAATTCAATTCAATGTATATGTTCTAAATAGTGGGTATCTTTAAAAACTAGTGATGGAAGAAGCTGATTGAGTTCCTTATTTCACACACCTTTGAGGTAGGAAGATGCATGAAGATTTGAAATATGTTTTTTTTACACAAGAATCAAACATGATATAATATATTGTGAGGCATGGTGTCTTCAAAGTCAATAAGTTATGATAGAACACTATCACCCTATAGGTATTTTACAATCCCACAATATACTAGAGACTAAATGGGAGGAAATCTTGATGGACTTTGTAAATGGATTACTTTTGATACCCCAAAGGAAAGGTTGTATCGCGGTGATAGTTGACAAGTTAACCAAGAGTTTTTCTTTCACTACAAGGAAAAGGCCCTATAGTAGAGGTTTTTAGTGTTACAATATTAGTCAAAATTTTCAAAAAAAACTCTACTACAACCTCCACTAATGGTGCCAAATGTTTTAGCATAGTTTTTTTATGGAAATTTGTTATAACTCAAAAATATAGACATATGGAGGATTTAGCGGATGTTTTTTCAATGACGCGATTTAATGAGACATGCATATCAGTGTGCTTATAACAAAGATGCACTGATGTGATTATACCAATGAGCAGCACCAGTGTGCTTATACCAACGAGAATCATCAGTGCACTTAGTGACCAAAGATGCATCAATGCGCGTATACCAACAATGAGCACCAATGTGCTTATAACAATAGTCCTCTAATGCACTTATACCAAAAAAGCATCAATGCACCTTAACCAACACTAAGCATTGCTTCCATACAAAAGAGGATAAATAATGACAAAAAACAATAGGTCGTTTACAGAAACCTTGTGAACATGGAAATAAAGGTAGGTGATTTAATAAATAAAAGATTATTAAATTGTAGTGATATAATAACCTTGATTTTGAATATCCCAAGTATTATCCCTTACCCTTGTTTATTAATGAATCTCTTATGTACATTTTATAAATGAAATACTTGCCGAATATTAAACAAAATAATAATTTTGATTGTTTGAAACAAAAAACTACACTTAAAAGAATATGAAATAAGACATTATCAATAAAATTAAAAATAATATTATGAAAATGTACAATAATTAATATGGAAATGTTAAACATTACAATTTATAGTAATGGTGATCAAACCAACCGTACAAAACCATGGTGAGTACCAAACCACTCCATTTACCACTTAATGAGTGTATCTCTTGTAATTACAAAAATACTCAATTGTTACATGAAGAATATTTGATGAGAACTTTCCAAAACCACTTATACACTAGGGATAATATGCCTAACATGGAGAATCAATTCTCTTAGACCAAAGAAGAGAACTAATGTTCCCACTCCTTAAAATAGGACCACCAGTGCAATTATACAAAAAATGAGCATTGGTGCACCTTCAATTTACCCAAAGTGACAAAGTAAAGGAGAACACACCACCAAAGGATCATCTCAACAGTGAGAAATTAGACCCATGCATTGTTATCTACAGGAAACTCTTGGAAACAAAGGGCATTTTATTGCAATGTTTTGGGAAGAGAAAGAACCAATGTTGATAAATATAGCCTACATATTGTATTGCAGATCTTGGAATAATATGATGTATTGTGATATTCTCTCATTTTTCTAAACTCAATGGATTCAAAGAACATAACATAACCTTTATCTTACAAAAACCTAATGAATACTCATAAAAACATGGTACTAATCGTAAGTAATCACCCAAGCGGCACAGTGTCAATGTCATCACAAAACCAATAACATTCAGTGACCACCAATCTATGACACACGTTATGGAAAACTTAATACTAGCCTTTCTTTTTTTCAGGAAGAAAAAAGCTTGCCTTGATATTCTCATTAAGAATCAAAGGTCATCATTACATTCCCCCAATAAACGGGTAACAGCATCCATATCTACTCAATAACAACCACATCAACCCAAGGAGGAAATCACCAGGGGGAAAGGCAAAAACAACAAATATAAAAGATCCCATCAGAAAACTGTCTCATCATAACGTGAGAACTGTCCGCACACCCACATCTACCGAGCTCCAAAAGGGGCTGTACAGCTGTCCAAAAGGTTCACCCAACTCTGCAATACAAATTAAGGGAGAAGGACATCCCTGTATCAATCTGAAAAGATAAAACGTATCTTGAGCAACCAAATGGTTCTCAAAAAATTCCTTAAAGATACCATTACCCTGTGGGTAAGTGAGAGCTATTTTAGATAGACGGTCAGCCGACCGATTGTGCTCTCGGTAGATGTGGGAGAAAGACAAGTCCTTGAAGCTGCCAATGAGATTTTTTGTCTCCCTGCACCAGTGCCAGAGGTCTGGTGGGGAGAGCGCAGTCGATCCTTTCACCCAGTTGATGATTACTAAAGAATCACCAAATACATGGGAAAGAGGGATCCCCATCATTTGGGAAGAGTGAAGAAGAGCCCATAAGCTGAGCAATTCCACCTTTGTGTTGGTGCCATATCCAACCCCCAGTGAAAACTCTAGGTAATGTGTCTCATTTATAAAAATACAAAACCCCACACCAGCAGTCATACATTTAGAGGCACCATCCATAAATCCACAGGGAAAAACCTTGCAGGGAGCTCTTCCCAATACTCTTTTACAAACTTTCCTTGAGACAATCGGCGAAGGGAGAGCTTTGACAGTACTAAGGATCTATTTAATCAGGCTGTAAATATTCCTTTTATCCCCATCGAATAAGACCCGATTACAAGCTTTCCAGAAGATCCACATCATGTGGAAAGGGAGCAATTGTAAATGTGAGTTCTTAGGCAGATTTTCATTCCAAATTCTGATCATCTCCCCAATCGAAACAGAGGGATCAAATGCTGTGAGATTTAAGATATCACAAATATGAATAGCTACCATCCTCCACACACTGAAATTATTAAATAAGTGATCGACAGTCTCTTCATCCAAGCAGCAAAAAACGCAAATCCCAGGGCCATGGAAGCCCCTTTTCTGAAGATTCTCCCAAGTGAGGATCTTATTTTGAAGGAGGAGCCAAATGAAGCAGGATATTTTGTTGGGAAGGGATCTGTTCCAAAGAAAGGACTCTGCAAAGCTAGGAACCGAAGGTGAATGGGAAAATACAATACAATGATAAACCGCCTTCGCTGTAATAGAACGCGAGTTTTTTTTAAAAGACCAAACCAGTTCATCTGAACTGTTAGTGAGGTGGATACCAGCTCCAGTAAGGCCTCCAATGTATTTATTCCAAATAATATAGTAAGAGCCCCCAAGATCCAACTCGTCTGCAGTAAACCAATAGCACTTCGAAGGATACAGAGAATTCCGAGCCTGTGCGAGAGAGCAGATGTTCAAGTCCTCCAGGTAAGACTGCAGGTCTTCAGGGAGGCTAAAGGATGAACGAATACCAACAATAGGGTCAATTCCTATGAGAACATTTTCACCATTTCACACCTGCCAGGCCATATGTATGCCCATCCAAGGGAGGGTCTGAACAAAGCCTCTCCAGATGGCTGAAGTGCATCGCGTGTTAAAATTCTTTTTTTTGAGCCATTTAACCATAGAGGAACCATTGATATATTTAGTGAGAAGGACCTGTGACCAAAAACCATTGGTGTGTAGAGCTCTCCACAAATTTTTGAGACGAAGGGAAATACTAAACCACTGAAGGTTTTTGATACCCCAGCCCCCACATTCCTTGGTCCAAGACAGGTCATTCCAATTTGCCAGATGAAACTTTTTTTTTTTTTTCTGAGGAGCCCCAAAGAAAGTTGAACATAATACTTCTGAGCTTTTGCAGGATAGAGGCAGGGATAGGAGCAAGGCCCATCCAATAAATAGGAATGCTAGAGAGGATAGATTGAACAAGAACCAGCCTGCCTCCTAGATAAAGATACTGAAAAGTCCAGTTACTAATCCTCTTTTCAAGTTTCTAGATAAGCCAAATCCAGTCATTAACACGATAACCAAGCGGTTTCAGAAAGTAGCCTAGGTAAGTGAAGCCAGATTGAAGAGGAAGCATTATGTAGGGAATAGAGCCAGCAAAAGCACTTTGACAGGCAGATTCCATATTGCAGAAGAGAAAACAAGACTTATCAGTGTTGATCTTCATACCAGAGGCTTTGCTGAAAGATTCAAGAATAACTTCGAAGGCCAACCAATCAAGGAGAGTACCCGAGCCCATCAAGGAGGTGGGAGAGAACAAGGGAGGGAGAGATTTGAATGCCCCTAATGAGGCCATTGCTTCTGGCATCCTGAATGAGAAGACTAAGGCCCTCGATGACCAAAATGAAAAGAAGGGGGGATAAAGGACAGCCTTGATGTATACCCTGAGAAGCAGTGAAGAAAGGAGAAGGGGTGCCATTAACCAGGACCGCAAAATTGACTGAAGTGAGACAACCCATAATCCAATTAATAGTAAGAAGAGGAGTACCAATTTGGATCAGGATAAGTCTGACATAAGACCAGTCCACACGGTCAAAGGCCTTAGATAGGTCAAGCTTTAGAACGAAAGCACATAGGTTCTTGGTCTTGATGGAGTGAAGAACTTCCTGAACAATGCCAATAGGTTCAGAAATTTGACGATCTTTGAGGAAGCCAAATTGTTCCCGAGAGATACCCAAATCCAAGAAGGGCTTTAAACTCCCCGCAATAATTTTAGCAATGAGTTTATAGAGCAGGTTACATAAAGAAATGGGTCTAAAATCAGCAAAGGATCGAGGCTTATCTTTCTTGGGGATAAGGGCCAGGAAGGTCGAGTTCAAAGAAGGGGGAACAAACCCCAAAACCCTAGTCTGATCAATAACCTTGAGAAGGATAGGGTTCAGGAGATCAAAGAAGTGTAAGACCGTAGCCCTAGGCCTGACGGTTGGCCGGTTGATTTCTACTTAATACTAGCCTTTCATTACTTAGATACTCTCACCCACGCACACTTCTAAGTACAATTTATGCGTAAGATACTATCCTAATATAGCTAGATTTAATTACAAGCCATGACAAAATCCCATGATTTCGGTAGGGTCCCATAGTCCAGTATTAATGTGTCCTCATCCCTTCTCTCATATTATCATGCCTAATTCCTTCAATTAATTTATTTAAAATTGTAATATACAACTCTTAGGTACAACATTATCTTTTCCACCCTATTTTCCAGTAGACATCGTCTTAGTCCTCTTGTCAAACATGAATTTCTTTTGTTGAATTTAATTGACTTATGTCAAAAGTAGTACAAATGTTTAATTGTTATTTTAATATACAATATTGAAATAATTATTGAATTTGTAAAATATTGAATTGTTAATGAATATTATAACTAAGAAATATAATTATATATTATATAATTAAATAATAATAATAAAAAAATAATTAAGAAAAAAATATAAAAACAAAACCAAATAATACTCATTAAGTAGAAATGAAATACATTGTTTATATTTTTTTATTTTTATTTTTAGGTTAGGGAAATCGGTAACTCGTCGGGATTACCTGGGCGAGGCCCAAGTTCAAAGCCGTCGGCTGCCACTATAAACCCCAGCTATATCCAACAGCCCGCAAGCCAGATATACCAGAAACTTGTGACTCAGCAAGGGCCGAGGCGTCCTGGACTCCAATCCCGTCCAGGGGCGGTAGTCTATCCCAGGGGGCGTCTACCCTTCGAACCTTATCACAGCGGGCCATGTCTCGGTGGGATTTGATCCCTGGTGGGCTGGGTGAAAACCACCTTCCCCCACCGTACAAGATCCCACGTCATTGACCACACTATTTAAACTTTGTTATATCCACATTAAAGAAAATGAGAAATCTAGACGACCTTTGCATGGGCCATGTGCCCTCTTTTAGTGAATCCACAACTTCAAAAACAATTTTAAACTCTCGAGGATAAAAAATAACCACTTTATTGTTGTTAAATTTTTCTTTCTACGAGTATTTTTTATCTCCTCTTTATTCTTTGCTAGGGATTCCCTCTCTTGTATTTTGGCCCCGTCTCTCTTGTTCTCCCCACCTCCCACATCGCACCCCTAAACTAGAGTTTTCATGGAAGTTGTGGAGTTATATCTCACGAGTATAGATTATTTATTTTTATTATTCTTTGTTTTTTTGCATTTACTCACTAGTTTTTCTTTGGCTCAAATTCTATTTGGGAATATTTATTATTATACCTTGTTAATTTTCTTCTAAAATTTATTCTTGTAGGGTTGGCTCGTTCATCCCCCTTAACCCGCAATATGCGTTGCATATGTACCTACAATAATACATTATATTTATACCACACTTACTCATGTTTTAGAAAATCATACCACCTAGTACCATAGTCATGATACCACCTAGGACCATAGTATCATTCCTTTTCACTTATGCTACATACTCCAAACTTGGTTTATGGTGTCTTACTAAGGTTGTTGGGGGGGGGGGGGGGGGTTGGACCATTAAATGCACCCAACACCCTCATTTTGGTCAACAAGGAGATAAGACACCCTCATTAATTACTTTTTGGTCCCTTTGGGTGCACCCACTCCTTAAATCATGAATCTGGGTTGAGTACGGACGCTTATGCACTATATTTGGGTGTGTTTGGCTCTTTTGGACCATTTATGACTGCCTAGAGCCACTTGCACTCCTCCATGCACTCCACTAAGCCTAATATATTGTCATTTATGACCAATCATGCCTCTCCAACATTCACATAGCCATTTGTGACTGTTTGAGGGGGTTTGGGAGCCTATTGGTCCACCTAGGGGGGGTTTGAGGTCCAACGTAAGATTGCCACTTGTATGCTACCAATTTTCCTCCAAAGGATAACAATTTTATCCTAATGTAATACAAAAATGTTCCAGACATGTTTATATGTTGGAACGTAATATAAATCATAGTTATTTACACCATCTCGATGTGTTATTTTTCCTCTTTTACATTGTTTTAGCATATTTTGTCAAATTCTTGTATTGTGAGGATTCCTTTGGATAGTAGATCCTAATGGTGCTATAATTTTACATGGTTCAAAGCTCAAGTAGCTTCAAATCAAATTCATAGAGTTTAGAGGGTTTGAATTCACAATCTATGGTTTCCTCCAGAAGATTGAGATTTTGCATTGCAAATTATTTAGTGGTTCTTTGTCACTCAGCACGCAACATAAAATGGAGAATTATCATGTCACATTTCTCATTCAATTAAAATACTTTGAGTGGAATTCTAAGATGGTAATCTAGATGATATCTAGAGGTCTCTACAGAGTTACCATGGGGACATAAAATGAACCAAACTCAATTATTGAGAAGTCCTATTTTTTTAATATAATGGATGAAGCGTTTGGGATGCTATGTCTTAGCATTTCGAGATACCTCCTATTTCATGTTAACAGTCTCACAAATCCAAATGAAGTGTGGCTTAAGCATAAGTATTTTTTTTGGAAGACTGGTGAATCGATAGGACATCAACTTGAAAACGAGTTGATCACCTTGATCCCAACTCATTTTGAGACGATCCAAGATTTCTTCACCAAGTTCAAATCCCAAGTTCTTCAACTAAAGCTATGTGGCATTGAAAAGAAGGAAGAGAAACCGATTTTGTCCATAATTTTGAAGCTAGGTCCCTAAAATTCAGTGTTTGTTTCGACATTTCACTTAGGCAAGATGACAGTTCAAAACATGAGAATGCTATCTTTGGGAGACTTCAAGGAGTCTTTGACTTAAGAAAAAGACAAGTTGGTTCAAATGGGTACCATCAAATATACCAAGGACCGAGCTCTTGCAATAAGATATTCGAAGAAAGAAAAGGGAACACAACATGATTTGAACTTGAAATTCGATGAAATCCGACGTCAGGTACGGATGTGTCGGATTGCAATGACTAAAAGTATTGTACCTTTCGAAATTTTTTCGAGTCATAGAATATTCAACTGATACAGCGTCTATTTTTCGACGACCCATTGACGTCGATTATGCGACGGTATTGGTGTCGAATATCCGACCATCATGTGTCAGATATTTGCACAGCATTTTTCTAACGGTCTCTATGTTTACGCCCGGATATTCGACAAGTGTGCGTTTATAAACATTCGTGAAGCAACAGACGGTTTCAGGAATTGTTTTATTCTTCAACGAGTGGTTCTAGGATTTTTTTTTCTTCGACAAACATTTTGCAGGAAAACTTTTATTTCTTCGACAAACCTTCGTTTGAGAAAATTGTGATGTGTGGAACTTTATTTTTTAAGATTGTCGATAGTATTCATTCATGAAGTTTGTGACAAAATGTCAAATAGAAATATTCCTAATCCAAACGAAAACAATCGACAATTGCTTGCTAGACTATGGGATGCAAAGAAACGAAGGGGTGACGAAAAATGTTATTGTCTATGTACTCAATGTAGGGGATTTAAGAGGAGAAGAATATTGATCTCAACAACCACAAAACATTGAAGGGAACATGGACACGCTGAGGGGGGGAATGAATATCGTCCATTTGTAGGTTTAGCATTATAAAGTTTTTTATATTCTTTGCTTTGGTAAATGTATGTAGTTTTTTAATATTTCCTATATTAATGTATATCTATTGATGTTTCCATGTATTTATAAAGGAAAGACACCTGACAGCATATCATCCAGAGGAAGTTCTTTCAGAACAAGTTCCCAATCAAGATCATGGAGCGTCTATGTTTAATGGAGAACAAGTGAATGATCATATTGAACAATATGATCATACTGATAATGTAGCTGAATATGATGGTACAAATACATTGATCCATGATTCATTTAATGTTAAAATGAATGATGATGATGACGATGATGATGATAATAAAAATGATGATGACTTTGATGATGTTCATGATATACCTCTTCTCGATAATGCACATGAACCCCTTTATGAAGGATCCAAAACAAATCTTCTCTCTGCTATATTGTTGATAATGAACTTGAAGGTTATGAATGGTCTTTCAAACATATCAATCACACGGATGCTAAGGTATGTAAAATAATCAATCACATATATAGGATCGTCATAAAGTTTATTTGTATTCCTCTAATGATTGTTTTGTTAAATCATTATTGATAATCGTACGGATGAAGTGTGTTTCGTTAATATTATTTATTTATTACATTAACTATATTTTGTTTTTGTAGCTTGATAGCTGAATTTTTGTTACTAGCATCAAATATCTTACCTCACACATATTGATATTTATCTACCATCATGAAAGAGATTGGAATGCATTATGAAGCAATTCATGCATGCCCCAATGACCATGTTATATATTATAATCAGCATGAATTTGCAACAGAATGTATGGAATGTCATATAAGTATATATTGAACTGATCAAGTAACAAAAAAGTGCCTCAGAAGGTTCTTCGTTATATTCCCATCATTCCACGTTTGCAAGGAATGTTCAGGTGCAAAAACATAGCGCAATTTATGGATTTCCATGCAAGGAACAGAAGTCAAGATGATGTTATTCGGATGCTTGCATATGGTTCTTCTTTTAGAGATATGGAGGAAAAATGGCCTCACTTTAAAGAAGAACCACATAATCTTAGGATTTCTTTGGCATTGGTGTTAATCCATTTGCACATATGAAATCCATTTACATTGTGGCCTATTTTTGTTATCAACAACAATATTCCTCCATGGTTGTCAATAAACAGGGAGCACATAATGTTGTCAATGATCATTCTAGGTATTTTGTGTCTACCATTGTTTTATTTCTAATGTAGTTGTGGCATCTCATTTGTCGTATTAGGTTTCCTAATTTCATTTGTATATTTCTGTATATTAATTACTCTTGTGCATGGTTTATATATCTTAATGGTTCTCATAATTATATATTTTATATGTACTTCAAATTAATCAGGTAAGTTCCAAGTCAAATATATGAATGTATATATTGAGCCTCTTATAGATGACCTACTGAAGTTATGAAATGGAGTCACTATGTATGACGTATCTAGACCAATACGGTAAAGGTAATTTCAATTCCATGCAATGGTTGTATGGACAATACACGATGCCCTTGGGTTAACCCAATTTTGTGGTTTGTATTTTTTAGTTCCACTTTAATTGCATTTAATTATATGAAGTAGTTAATACAGTTTATATATAATTATAATTGAAATAGAGATTCCAAAAGTATATATTGTAGGTCTTTAGACAAAGGGTAAATTTGCATGTCCAGTTTGTGGACCTAAGATCAAATCTCGTCGCTCGAAAAGCTTAAGAAAGGAGGTATTTGATGAGTATAGGCATTTCCTCTCTAACAATCAGAGGTATACAACAACTGAAAATAAAAATCTTTTCAATGGGAAGCAGGAGATTGCATTAAAACCACGGATAATGACACCTCACCTTTGGAAGATGTAATACAAAAGAAATCGTCATCATGGTATGTATGGATCATTGTATATGAATTGTTATGTATTTTAATTTTTATTGTGAGTTGTTTACTGTAGTGGCCATATTTTATTTATGATGTAATTTATTTATAAACTAATATTCATGATTTCCATCTTGATCATGAAGGCATTAATGGGTTTCCACAAGGAATGAAAAGTTATCCTATACAATTCAGCGGGTTTCCCTACTATGAGCACCTACAAATTGCTCATTTGTTTGATACAATGCATATTGGAAAGAATGTGATTGAAACATTATGCCGACTACTGGAGCTAAGGAGGGAGAAATATAAAGTTGTGAAAGCTTGCAAAGACATTTAAGAAAGCAACCATGCAATGAAATACGTCATCCAATTTCATAGCAACGGAGACCAAGTTAATATAAACTCAATTCCATGGATGTTTACGGAGCAGTAAAGCAACGTTGTCAAAGAATTAATGCGAAAAATTAAATGTCCCACTGAATTTTGTGCAAACTTGAAGAATATAATAATAAAAAAAGTGATTTTGCAGGGGTCAAAACACATGATTGGCACATCTTCATCAAGGTAATTATTATTGTTGTGTCCATATAAAAAAAATTTTGTTTCATTTTATTGCATAATTTTTTTTTCTTGATTGTGTGACTCTTTGTTTAATAAATGGTGTGGGTTGTATATTGATATAGTATGCTCTACCTCTCTCTCTCCCGGACAAGTTCGACAACAATGTCAAACAAGTTATATATAATCTTGGTAAATACATGAGGTAACTAGCAATTAGTTGCTTCTGCTTAGTGTTTATTTAATTCTTCGTATAATTTATATTTGTTTTTTGTGCACTATTTCATGATATGTAAATTAAATGTTTTTTTTGTTGAATATCGTTATTGTTTTTTGTCACTTGTAGATTGTTGACATCTAAATAAATCTATACAGAAGATATAAAGTATTGGAGGAGAGAAATTCCTCGTCTCATGTGTGAAATGCAAAAGCATCTACCTTCTGCATTTTTTAATGCACAAGAACACTACCTCATACAACAAGTTTGGGATATTGAGATGTGTGGACCCGTGCACTCAAGGTCCATGTGGATGGTTGAGAGGCACTTGAAATTTATGAAGGGTTTGGTGAGACAACGAGCACATCCTGAGGGTTCTATGCTGGAAGGATATACGATATACCAAAACATGTTGTATGTCAGTGAATATCTTCCTTTGTTAGTGTCAAAGCTCAATTTACATCGCATTTGTGATCTGGACCACAGTAACAAATTTGAAGGGGAAAGGTAGATCGAGGAAGGCGAAAGGTAATTATTAGCTAGTGGATGTTTACAAGATCTTTCATATTCTAATTGCATTTTCTTGTTATTGCATAATTTTGTAGAAATAATAGATCAATGCTATGAGAAATTATGCTAAGAAGAAGCACAGGAAATAGATCTTGCTACTAATAATTCTCACAAGCATACACAGGAAAATAGAGAGAAGAAAAGAGACTGAATCACATGAATGAAGAGATGAATATTGGTGTGTATCCTTCCCATTGAATAATGACGAATAATAGTGTACATAAATATTACATCCCTCATAGAAAAATCAAATTGTATGGAAACAACTCATAAAGCTCAAAAAGGCCGACTTACCAAAATATAGCAAACCCCCATAGGTGGCTAAAGCACTTCCCAAATCTATCAAGGACCTCACGAGTTGGAAAAATCATGAGTGAGTTTTCAAGGAGATGGAAAAAACATGCCAATACTAGAAAATGGAGAAAAACTAATGGAGGATGGGTTGAAAACAAAAGCTCCCAGTTTCCTAGTTGACTAGCTTTTATCTTATCCATATAAAAGCAGGAAAAGCAAAAAAAGCAGAATAAAGTAGAATCTATTATAAAGTCTTGTATACTAATTCTGGATGGTCAAAAGGTGGTCACGATCAACCCATAATTAGAAATAAATCATTCCTAGGATATAGATGGCATGTATTGACTTTAAGGTGCAAGTGGATGCCAACTAATTAAGGTAGTGGGTGAATAATTAATCAAATAATGATTAATTATTTTATCCTAAGTTATGATTGGGTTTAATATATTCCAAAAACCCCCTATAATTCTGACTTTATTATGGTATGACAAAAAATATAGATGCATATAGGGCCCAGCAGCAAGGCTATGGTCACCCTTTAACAATTATTATGTCCAGAAAAGTCAGGAAAGAGGCAAAACCACATGGGGAAAATCCTCCCTCAAGAAACGATAAGGCACAAAAATTGAAATATGTCTTCAACATATCTTCATATTCACTTTAATGATCTGAATGAACTTCTTCTAGATGAAGGACTTGCTGAAGAAATCATGAACTCCATGATCATGTGCTAGAGTGTAGAACCTGCAAGAAGGAAGAGGAGAGACTCCTTGTATCTCATCAACTGATGATGTAGGAGCATTATCTGAATGCTTCATTCTTCTGTCAAAATCTGATCTGCAAACATAATATGAAATGGAAAAGGGATCTATGCATATTCCTTCCCAAAGAGTACAAAAATTAAGACAATTTATTTCACACCCAATTCCCTGAATAGCTACAAAATTGTGATGTGAATCACATGTCAATATTCCAATCTGATGTAGCACCTATATAGATCTGATATGAGTCTGATAAATCTCTGATATATCATAAATATTAGCATATGGAACAGCAAGTACAAAGGCTTCAGTGGCTCCATGAGGATATAGGGCTAGACTAGGAAAATTATGAGCAATTGGGCAAAACTGATAGGTGTAACAATCTGAATGATGGATGGGCATAAGATCTGAAACATAAGTGTTTAGAATAGATCCAAACATGTTTAATATCAGTCCAAATATGACTAAGGACATGGATAACCAACCAATGAAATATAGGAAAGACTCCAAACCATGTAAGATAAATATCACTGCATAAGAGACCAATGAGGAATCAACTAGTGAGCTTGGGATTTGTATAGTATTTGGATTATTCAGAGGTATGGTAGATGGTATGGATGGTGGTATTATATGTGTCATTAAATTCATATCATCCTAAAAACAATCTTCTAAATCAGATATACAAGCTTGTGAGGAAGACCTTCTCAAAGGTAAGTCAATATCTAGTGAAAAATCACAATTTTGGGGAGATGAATCTAGTAGACTAAGAGGAGGATCATCAAAGAAAGGTTCTGATATTTATTATTCTGATATATCAGAGACTAAATCTATATCAGAGATATGAGAAAATGAGATAACTTTGGCACTCAAAGCATAAGTTATATCACCTTTGAACTACGCAGGTTCTAAGGAATCAGTAGGCTTTTCTAGTTCATCTGGAACTTCGATCTTGTGCTTCTCAAGAAGCCGAGACATAATGTCCATATTATTCTTCAAACACTTCTTCTCTGAATGAAAACCCTTGCTGCAATAAGAACACTTGGATGTGCTCCCTTTCTTCTTAACTTTCTTCATTAAATCTTCATATGAATCTTCATCTTCAATTTCTGACTTTGGCTTCTTCACAATTTGCTTCTCTTTTGATTTGTGATTCTTGCTTCCTTGAACCAAGAGAGCATGATCCCTTCTCTTGGGAGAATTAATAACACCCATATGGATCAATTTATCCTTCTCCTTTGTTAGTGACTCAAGAAAAGAATTTAAAGAAGGAATTTTCCACTTAGGAACAACAAGCCTAGTAGCATGAAAGGTAGATACAAAAACTGAGTAATCAGGACCCAATTTTGAAAGAATGGAAAGGATTAATTGATCATCTTCTTTCTCAATCCCACATTGCTTGAGAATTAGAACAAGTGACTTGAACTTGGTGAAGAAACCCTCAAGAGATTCGAAATTGCTTGGACTCGGTT
>LPNX010860994.1:198055-287332 GCA_001517045.1 Pseudotsuga menziesii | reverse complement strand
CCAATTGATGCGCTCTTAGCTCATCTTGAACTCCAAAGAGAGACTCCAATTGAGTCCATACTTGGTTTGGAGTGGTCAAACCATCTATATGAAAGATTAGAATAGGAGAAATAGAGAGGCAAAGCAATCCATATGCTTCATCCAACCTATTGTGCCACTTAGCTTTCTTAATCACAGGATTGGGCTCATTCTCCAAAGCTAGAGTAACTCTGTACAATCCTCTACTGCACAATAGAATGGAGATTTTGAATTTCCATTCATGGTAGTTGAAGGGAGTAATAATTATTGATGAAGTAGAATCCATATTTCTAAATTGATGTGCTCAAGAAGAAACTCTCTGCAACTTGCAAAACAAACTAGGAGAAAATCTTGTAAGCTAGGCAAGCTCTTCTTCAAAGAGGGATAGGAGACTGGAAGCGCTCCTCAACTCTGTAGAAATTGATCAACCTGCTGCTCTGATACCATGTACAAATAATATATCAATTCTATGATAAATGATGCTAAGAAGAAGCACAGGATATAGATCTTGCTACTAAGAATTCTCACAAGCATACACAGGAAAAATAGAGAGAAGAAAAGAGACTGAATCACATGAATGAAGAGATGAATATTGGTGTGTATCATTCCCATTGAATAATGATGAATAATAGTGTACATAAATAGTACATCTCTCATAGGAAAATCTAATTGTATGGAAACAACTCATACAGCTCAAAAAGGCTGACTTACCAAAATATAGCAAACCCCCATATGTGGCTAAAGCACTTCCCAAATCTATCAAGGACCTCAAGAGTTGGAAAAAGCATGAGTGATTTGTCAAGGAGATGGAAAAAACATGATAATCCTAGAAAATGGAGAAAAACTAATGGAGGATGGGTTGAAAACAAAAGCTCCCAGTTTCCTAGTTGACTAGCTTTTATCTTATCCATAGAAAAGCAGGAAAATCAGAAAAAGCATAATAAAGCAGAATCTGTTGTAAAGTCTTGTATACTAATTCTGGATGGTCAAAAGGTGGTCAAGATCAACCCAGAATTAGAAATAAATCATTCCTAGGATATAGATGGCATGTATTGACTTTAAGGTGCAAGTGGATGCTAACTAATTAAGCTAGTGGGTGAATAATTAATCAAATAATGATTAATTATTTTATCCTAAGTTATTAGTGGGTTTAATATATTCCAACACAATTAAGAGCATATAATACTTTGTTCAGGAAATTTACACCCGTCTTTCATTTTAATGATTATTGTCATCAAGCAGTTGGTCGAGAATGGGATGCAATTCATTTATACATCGCAAACAATCTTGATTGGATGAAGGTATGGATTGAACGATGCATACAATCGGGTCATGGAATATCATGGGAAGGTGTGGCTTCATTGGTAAAAGAAGCACATCGCAATGGAGATAGAAATCTTACAGAAAGGGAAATCAATTTAGCATATGGTTTAAAAGATAAAATGGCAAGCATATTAATCAATCACTTTGAATATTTTATGTTGCAAATTACATTTTGACGTACATGTTCTTTTCCATGTATTGTTGCATAAGTATTGAATCATTGTGTAATCTTTTCATGTATTGCTTGTTGTAGGTAAGACACCATAAGGCTATGGTCTACAATGGTTGTAGATATCGCATCAAAAATTTAAATGAAACAAAGAAAACATCAGATTGTGGGATATCTGCAGTCTTTGAGGTCACCAATGTTTCATCTAGAAGTGACAGACATCCAGAACTCTCAAAAAAGCAATACTATGGGTATTTGGAAGATATTCTACAGTGTGACTTTAAATCATTCAAGGTGGTTCTATTCATTGTCAAATGCTATAGGTTACAATTGAATCAACGTGATCCCAATAGAACTATTGTTGAACACGATAATAGATTTACCATGGTAAATAAAAGATTGTTTGAGCCAGGAACAAAGTCCTATGTTCTTCCAAGCCAATGTGAACAGGCATTTTACTCGGAGGTTCCAGGTAAAGCGGGTTGGTCATTTTTTGTGAGACACGATCCAAGGGCAAGGCCGGTAAAGTATAACCTAGACGATGGTAATGAAGAGGGTTCTCTAGAAGAAGAAGACGATGAAGAGCATGATCAACATGATTTAGATGATGATGATCTAGCAAAAGATGTCCAAGAATTAGTTGAATCAGATGATGCAACAAACAATGCCCATGAATATTATACCGACAATGAAACGATGAGCATAACTGACTTAGATGACGATGATGATATGGCCAATCCTTACAATGTTGAATATAGATCTGATGATACGGATGATGACTTGGATGAAGAAGAGGATGACATGGATGAAGAAGACGATTTGAATATATTGAAAGGTAAATATTTATTAGACCTATTCTTTTATGTTATTTTTTTTTAAAAGAGTTACTAACATAATCATAATCACCATCATGTTCATCATCATCATGTTCATCATCGTCGTCACTATCACTATCATCATCATCATCATCACTAACATATTCTTTGAATGTTTTTTTCAGCTGTTGAATGATTGAATGGTTTAATGAATTATTTAATGAAAACTTCTTTTAGTTATTGAGTGAAATAATTTGCATTAAATTTTTATTTTCAAGTGTATGCATTGTGTTTGGGAATTGAGAGTGATGTGAGGGGGAGGGGGGCCATAAGAGCTTCCACTTTCACGTGGTTGGTCCTGTTTAGTAGAAAATAGTAAATTATTCTTGAAACAGAGAGGAGCTCAATGAATGGTAAGGAAGAATACATAAAAAAAAAATAGTTATTTCTATAATTTTAGTGTTTAATTTTCACTATTGCTATTTGACTCCTCCAATGGAACTTGTTACATATAGCGTTGAGATACATGTTCATATTTAAGAGGAAAGAAATGGCGTTTTGATGTGATCGATGGCCTTATATACATAGTGTTTTTGGCTATCCATGTTTTATCAGGTGATCTATATATGTTTCGTCGATTCACTTATTGGTCCAAATACATCGAGGGAAAAGATTCAAGGGAAAATTAATTTGTTATGACCCAAGAGGGGCACACATAGAGTTAATATATATTATATCACCCCAACATGCACATTTATGCAATAAAATGTATATGTAACATTGTTCATCCTAATAAAGTACCTACATGTGTAATGAATTAACACATATTCATACAAGTCATATAATTACTCTCGAGGGAAACAATGAATACATACTTATACGTCCTATAATTACTATTGAGGGAAACATGTGATTTGGATATAGGAATGTATTGGAGTATTTGAACGTTTTATTCTTCAAGTAGTTATTGTATAACTTATTTGAATTATCTATCTTTAAGGTGTACCATAAGTTTACATTTGCTGCACATTATGTATACTCTTTGGTATGTTATGTTGTTTTCACTATTTGGGACATAATAAAAAACAATCAAATTATTCTCATTGAACAAATGTAGGACAAAGTGTTCATATTTGTTGAATGTATTTTTGATGAGTAAAACTAGTGGAATTATTCAAATGCAATTTTCATGAGTTAAAATAGTGGAATTATTCAATGTTAACAATTGTGGCAGATTGTCCATATCTGTTCGATGTACTCTTGATAAAATCCATTTTATAGAAGCTCAACTATACAATAGAATTTGGAAATAATTTTAATTATTTGTTTTATTATTTAAATCAAGGTTATTTCCATTAACATATTTCTATTTTTTATATAAAATGTAGAAATATAAATTAAACAAATATTGCTTATACTTTTAAATTCAATATATGCTTATTTGTTTTTTCCTTGGGAAAAAAATCATAATTTCATTACATCTTTCAGAACAAAATTACATTTTGTAGATACGCTACTTGTGTATTCGGAAAGTACCATAAAGGTCCATACAAAGAGTACAAAATAAGGGAAAAATACAGTCCCTGCTACCCACATATATCAAAAAAACTAATATATCAAGTTCTAGCCACATACTGAAATACGTCCAAAAATAAATATCAGAAATAGGTAACTACTGTCATATCCCACTTAGGAAGTATAGCGTGCTGATATAACCTGTTATATAATAAACAATTTAGAAAAAATAAAGCAAAAAAATGTAATATGAGCTTCCCCGATCATTCCTTCAAGGGCCGATGATAACATTCATGAATGAGCTCCCCACGGTGTTCTCTGATTTGCCATTGACCCATTGCCAATAGCAAGCCTGCCATGTCATAGAATTCTGCACTGATGAGTCCCTTTAATCCAATTGATAACAATAAAATAAATAAGTCTTATATATTTAATTATATGAAAATAAAAAAATAAACAAAAAAACATTTTCCAGATGCTAGCTTAAAATTGACATTTCAATTTTATTACAATGATTGAAAAAAAAATATTATTTCTAATTTGAGCATTTCATTTTTGTTCTTTCCTTTTATTTTGATTGATTTGTGTTCCAAGTCTTTTTTTTCTCCATAGGAAAAAAAGCTGAAAATTTTATTAAAAGCTAGACAAGTCTGTACAAAACTGTATGCAGATGCATACCACTGCTTATGCAACGAGCATGCTGTAACAACCACTATTCCACAAGGAAACAATTTACCATCTAATCATCTCTATCCCAAGAGATTATGCCAAAAAAGAGCTAGATATAAGTGCTTTGATGTTGTTGTTTAGGTTACCCCTGAGCCTTTTGATAGTTCCGAAAATGAGCTTGGCCTGTAGCCTATGCTCATTTTGATGAGCGGAGAATAGAGATGAAAAAAGCAGAGTTTAAGAGAGGTCTGTAGATATGTGTGTCCAAAATAGTCAAACAAGTTTCCTTACAGGAAAGGCTTCCACAAAAGTTCTATGGTAAAAAACTCACAGACTTCCCCGTCTTTGTGTTCAAAAAATTAACAAGGCTTGTTCATCCTGTGTCTTTTTTTTTTCCCATTCCTTTAGCAGCTTCTTAACTCAATCCAAATTTTGCACAAAATGTGTTGCAACATTTGATCTGCCTTATGCTCCATAAGGGGTGCAGTTTGATTTTATGAGCTCAAGTACCTCCTCATGCTTAAGCCAGGCTGCACCAAATTTAAAAGGACAGGATATTTTTTGAGGGTTTGTTGATACTTCCAGGAAGATGGGCTGATGATATGAGTCCCCTCCTAAGTCTCCCCATTCCTTGAACTACAGATCATACTCCAGTAAACTTTCCCCCACCAGAAATCTATATAGTCTTTTTGCAATTAAGTCTTTCCCTGTTCTTCTGTTTGTCCAACTTGAATTGAGCTTCTGAGGATCCAGGTCCACCAACTTAAGGCTCTGTAACAGGTTTTGGAAGAAAGCTTCTAGGGGGTCCACTCTTGCATCTGGACCCCAGATCTCATGGGTCGCAATGGTGAAATTAAGCCCCCCGGCGATAATCACATTCTCCTTTTCTAGAAACTGAGAGGCTTGTACTGACTCCCAAAAAGTTACTAGACCATTATAAATCCCATAGATGTTTATAAGTTTGAGGTGTAGGTTTTCTTCTGCCCAAAAAAGTTCCAGCCCCATTCCAAAGGATGCTCCCCATGAGTTTTCACAGTGCAACATGGTAGGGTTCCATACAATTGCTAAACCTCCAGAGTGACCTTTTGCACTCTGGGCTAGAAAGTTGAAACTACTTGAAATAGAGGACAAAACCCTAGATACCTCCTCTTTAGTGCCTATGGTCTCTTGCAGTAAAATGATATTAGGTTTCTGCACCTGTATAACTCTTTTTAGGGCAAGTTTTTCCTTGGTACTTGCCAGACCCCTGCAGTTGAGAGATAGGAATTTCATTTGGGATCCCCTTCAGGTGTTTACACTGCTCTAAGTGCCCCAAAAAGAGTTTTTTGCTTACCATTTTCTTGATCTCGGAGTGATTTTTGATGGGAAAAGGATAGGAAAGAGGGTATGCCTTTTCCTTTCCCCTGGGTTGGGAGAATTGGGTTTTCCCCCAAGCAGAATAAAGGGTTTTCTTGAGATGGTATGTCCCTTGAATGGAGTTGAAATCTGATTGGTGAAATGGAGTCGAAATTAGGGGATGAGTTGATCAGGGGTTGTGGAGCACAAGACTGTGTGGGGGAAATAGGTCGCTCTTTTGAGAGGTAGTGGGGAGAAGGTAGGGAAGCAGGAGGGGATGTAGATTTTTCCTGGGTGGGAGGGGGATGGACTATCATAGAAGTGTAGTTGTGTGTAGGTGTAACATCATTTATAATCAAATTATTTAACTATTCCTTTATAGAAACAACAGAGGACATACCCGTGAGGTGCTGCGCGCTTCCTTCAGTACAAAGTTCTGTCTACTCTTCAGGTGGGTGCTATGGCAGGACAGTCTCAGACCTTCTTGCACCTGGTGCTGAAGCTTTCGTCCCTTTCTCCTGTGGATCGATATTATTAGGGTACCTTATTTTACATGTTGTCGTTGTAGATGTTGCAACAGGGCATTTTCATGCTAGATGTCCCACTTTGTGGCACTAATGACATCTAAATGGTAGACCCTCATAGTCCAATGGTTGCTGCCGAGTTACATTGCCTCTGATGAGGTTGAGGCACTCCTTCAGCTTCATTTTGATGTCCATAGAAACCAAAATTCACGCCACAGCCCTCCTCTGGGTTTGTAGGTATGAGAAATCTGCTTCCAGGTATGTACCTGTGGCATTGCCGAGGTCCTTCAACAAGGCTGCATTCCATAATTCCAGCAGTAGGCATGGTAATCGTACCCATATGGCCATTGTATCCATTCATTCATTGTCGGCATCGAACATGGGCATCCATCTCTTCAACAGAATGGGTGTCATCCCATAGAACCAGTTTCGGTTCAATATTTGCTCCGTGTCATGCTTGCTGCCGAGGGTGAAACTATACCAACCCTTTGTTAATTAACCTACCTCGGCCATAGATGATAAGAAGTCTACCCAATTTAATTGAACCCATCCCTCCATCTCTTCAAGGGTAGGGTGTCGGCCATGAATTTTCCCAATAATTACCCGGTTAGCCATATCTTCCACTTCCTCAATGGACACATTGACACCGTAGACCATATATAGGTTTCCATAGGTTGGGTCCAAACACTTGTTCTGCCTCTTTTGCCTAGGGCTTTTGTTTTCTTCTTCATCCTCTGGTGTGGTTCCTGCAGATGGGTTGTGACTAGACTCCGAACCTAATCCTAGTAGAGCTTCTTCAGTTGGTACTACCACCGAGTTGACATAACCCTCTGCATCAATGGATTCTCCGACTGCAATAGTTGTTTCTGGAGGAGGTGGTTCCGACCATCCAGCATTTGAAAAATCCCCCAATTATGTAATGGTTTGATCAAGTATTGAGACATCCTGGTCCAGATGGAGGAGAAAATCAATGTGTGCTGCTCCAGATGGTGAGAAAACTAAGCCTGATCAATTGAAGAAACCCTCGACAGAATCCGGTGATGGGAAAAATGTAGGGTTTCTGGCTGAAGGTTCTGCAGCAATGCCTGTTGATGGGGATAGCGAAAAGATAGCGGTTAGCGGGTCGTTTTCCTACTTTGCCTCTTGGTTGTCCATGACTGTAGTGACCCTTCCAGCTAGCAGTGCTAATGTTTGTGCCTGCGGTTAGGATGAACTAGGCTGGGTCAAGATGAACTAAACAAAAAATCATGAAAATTTTCATATAAAAGCAAATAAAAAAATAATTATAAATAAAAATTAAATTATAAAAATCAAATAATTTTTTTTTAATTCTATTTAAAATTAAATTTTATTAAAAATATAATCTTGAGTTTTTTATATAAAAATAAAATAAAATAAAAATTAAATTACATTCCAAGTTTTTTATATAAAAATGGAATAAAAAAAATTAAATTACATTAAATAAGACTTAACATTATATTTCTCATTTTGAAGATTTATTTTCTTTATTTAAAAAAATAAAATGAGAATGCATAAAAAAATATAAAATGTTAAAATAAAAATAGTGAAGATCTTGGTTTAAATAAAATAATATATTACATTACACATAATCTAGAATCACATATAATGTTGGGCCTTGAAATTGTCTTTTATAATGGTTTTATTTACATTAATGTCCAACCTATTTACTATAATTTAATACATCGATGTTCAATAACGTTGTCTTTTACTCTGTTTTATTAATTAAAATCTCGTAAATGTAAAATAAGAAAAATATGTTATTTTTATGTATAAATGTAGTATTTTGCAAATAATAGGCGTTCTGCACTCCATTCAGCCCCTTCTTCCGGTCCTATGTTCCACGCTAGGTTTAATGGCATGTTTTTTATTAGGTTCTTGGTTTGGTTTACCCTTGTCTTCTATTTTCTCGTTGGCCGTGTTGATCCTATATATGAAAATCAAAACAAGGGACTAACGATAAGTTTCATGGAAATACTTTAAATAAAACTTAATGGAATATCAAAGAAGGATTATTATTAATCTTTTTAAGATAAAATTTGCTTAAAATATAAAGTAAAAAGAAATTAATATAAAACAAATGTGGAAACACATAAAATAAAATATGGGGAAAAAGGTCTAAAGTGGGAATGTGTTAAAATATGACAATTACATGTTAATAAGCCATAATATATTTCGATTGCTTAAAACACATAAAACATATATGGATTTCCTTTTATGTTTTATAACCATTTCGTTGACTTCCCACTTAAACAAATATATTAATATGATGCCCTTTCATGTTTTAAATCTTATTGCCATGGTATAATGCTTATGTAACGTTATGTGTAGGCCGCGAAACTCACGAGGAGGAGGGAACGCAGCATGAGGATGAAAAGGATGGAGAATCGCATGATGCAACAATAAAATCTGGCCACTATCTGAATCTAGAACCCAACCATCAATGTGACCAACAAACCAGTAGAATATCCATAGAGAATCCATATTTATGAACCAATCTTGGTTATAGGTCATCCGGACATTCATCTAGAACCTTCATCCAGACGCCCATGTAGACCACGTGTTTTTAACAGGCAGTTGATTTTTGGGCTTTATTTTTGGGTTTTTTCCAAATTCATATCCATTTGGGAGAAAATCATGGTTCTCTGAAACCAACTTTCCCAGAAATTATGGTTAGCCATTTTTTGAATTCATGGGTAGTTGTTACAACATTGAAGAACCTCTATTTTTAGCAAGAGGTGGTTGACTTGCTCATCTCTTGTAAATGCTATATATACCAGCCTCTTCTTGAGAGCTAGGGGTGGATATATGTGATCATTCTGATTCCATAAACTCTGTAATATTTTGTTTAAATCAATGAAAGTTTTGTTACATTGTGTATGATCGTGTTCTAGTACCATTTGAAGAGCTATCACTCTGTTTGCTGGGAGAACCCCTCGACAACCAGAGCTTTATATTTTTGTGTATTTTTTTTTGTTATTTCCCTTATCTGTAATTAGTATAGGTTGTTTATAAATTGTTCATGTAATTCCATTCCTGTAATTGTTCATATTATTTTTCTGTAGCATAGATTTCACTTTAATGTCATGATGGCTATGTAGTTTTCCTTTCTCAAGTTAGCAACCGGTTGTGCATAGATTAGATTGCAATTAGATGCATTTCCAGCTTGTTTGATTTTATGTTAAATGCTTTGATGTTGTAGGATCTGGATTATAAGTAGTTTCAATTCTGTCAATTTCTATGTCGTTGTAAATTTCTTCCCTTGTTTACTTAAGATTGCAATAAGTAACAATGCTTTTCTAATGATGAATTGAATTTGAATTGTTTTGCAGGTTGAATCTAGTTGTTAAGTAGATTTAATTATGTTCTTTATATCTTGATATCATATGCATGGATCAATTGGTCTTAAGAATCATTTAGAATAATTATTTCTTAACATTTTAGTATTTTCTGTGTGCAGACTGTCATTCGGATCATCTGTTCGGACAGCTTGTTTGGCCTGTCATTCAGATAGTTTGTTCGGTCTGCCATCCAGACCTTTGTTCCAACCTATCATCTAGTCTTCCATTCAGCTCCTAGCTTGTTTGATCCATTTTTAGTATGTTTCTCTAGTTTGCTGAGTATGTTTCGATTAAGTTAGTTAGATAATGGTTGTATTTCTTTCTAAAATCCTTTGGTTAAATCGTTTAGAATACTTATTGATTTTTATTCTTATTTCTTCCCTCTTTTCATCTCATGTTTAAAAGTATAATTTGTGTTTTGGTTTATTGTGTTGCTTTGTGATTATTTCTTTAGCTTGAATTGATTTTACCTTTTTAGGGTTAGATATTTCAATATGTTAGTACCTTGTAAGTAGGATTTGTTCCTTTTAATTAGGTGGTTACTTGGGTCTGCTTGAATCCCAAGTTTAGTTTGATTTGATTAAGTTTACTGTTTTAAAACGTATTTATTTATGGTTGGTCTTTAGAACAATATTTGTTTTGCTTTCTACGAATCTGCGGTTACTTGTTTTGCTTTCTATGAATTTGCAATTAAATAATTCATTGCTTTCCATGAATCAGTTGTGCTTGCATTCCTAGATAGGAATTTACTCATGCATACATGGAATAGTCTCCAATTTATAATATATATCAGATAATTTGCTGCAAGTAGTTGGTTTTTCTCTCATTTCACTTTCGGACCAAGCGACTGCTTTCTATATTAGTATCTGCAATTTCCTTCCATAGAATAGATTAGCATAGCATTAGATTAGTTTGAATCTCAGTTATTAATCAGTTTCCTTCCTTTATAGAATAGTTTAATATAACATTAGATTATATTTGAATTTATAGTTTTTTTTAGCTGCATAGATCTATTATATTACAAAGGAAAAAAAAATACATATTTTAACTTGGCTACCTGAGGTTTAAGGAGGTGAAGCCCCTTCCAGATCCTCTCAAAAAATAATAACCCTCTAACAGTATTCATGTCTAAGAAGTCCATGGCTGTGAGTACAAGCCTGAGGCCCTCTAGATGAGACATAATTACAGTAATCCATAATAAAAATGACATGCTCATATACTTGAGCGTAGACAAATATTTCCATATCAGAGATAAAAACGGGCAGTGACATGATATATAATTAAAGACCGACCAAAACCACTAATGTCATGACAAAAAAAACTTGGTGTCACGCCCATTAAATTGGAGGAGTTTCTTCAATGGTGGGGCAGGCCCATGTTTCTTCCTGTGACAAAGTAGGCGAGTTGGTGGAGGCATTCGGGGCTAGAGAAAGCATATGCTACTGCTGCTTAGACTGTTGGGCCGACATTTCCTTCAGACGTTTGAAGAGAGGCTCAACCGTAGAGGGGACCAGAATGGGCTTGATGCGAGGAGCTTCGATTGAGCAACCGATTGAACTACCACTACCATCGAGACTGGTAAGAGCCCGACCTCTAGATTCACTACCACTAGCACCACCACCCTGTGCATGGCCCCCAGCCTTCATCCCGCTTAGACTGGAGATGCCAACCGTGCCTTTCCAAGAAAAGGAATTGTCCATAGCCATAAGCTAAGCTTCAATGTCTGTTGTTTTGGTTTTCATGGTATGAACAAAAACCCAAGCCTTTGACCAATTGCTGAGCATATCCTCCACCAAGTTGCAGAGCATGTTCTTCATCATCCTATAATGATTAATTTGGATACCATCCTCACCAGTCGAGAGCTTCTGGTTGAGGACCCGAGTATCCTAGGATTCAACTAAAACACGAATGCATGGAGAGATGTGAGGTTCGTAATCCTCCAAGGTCTGAGCACTACAGCCCCACTGGGCTTTACCTCACCCAGAGCTATCTCGTTTAGGAGTTCCTCTCTGTCGGGACATGGCTGCCAACTTAAGCCTGAAACCAATTTGCAGGGGAACGTTCTTTCCTACAATGAACCTATGGCAGACTAATAAAGATACATAGAGAACCTCCTGATGTAGAGCAAGCCCAGCAGTGCTTCTAGCCAAGCCATAAATCTCAACATCATTCTAAACAAGACGCCTGTCATTTGAAGTACCTACAAGCATTAACGTTCGAAGAAGAGTCATGAAAGCACCTAGGAGAACGGACCTTTGCCAGCCCGATTCGCATGAGCCGAAGTGATAGAGGGAGCTTCTCCCATGTGCAAAGAGCCTTGAATGTTCTTGAGAGGTGAGCTATCATGATGGGTGTCAATGATGGGCACAAGGAGGGTGACATGTGCTCTTTGCGATGGCCAGAAAGAGGGACAGCTATCGCCTGAAATATCACCCCCATCCGAGAGGAAGAGATCAGAGATGGCTAATTAAATTCTATTTTTCTGGATTTGTGAATCTAGAGAATCATGTAACGTTCCTTCCACCAAGTTATAAAGAGAGTTCACTCCTGAATTAGCTAAGAATTTTGTTAAGGCATTGGAATTTATGTGCACGTGGTGGAAAGTGATAGTGTGCATGCTCTGCAGGAGGGAACCCAGACAATTGATACTGTGTGCCAAGCACTAGCTGGTTGTAACTTTAGAAACCGGTGAACCATGGAGGAGTTTAGCAGCTAGAGTAAGGATTGTAGTAGAGTCTCCTTCCACAATGATAGGCAGGAGACCTTTGTTGTCCACGATTTTTAACCCTGCAGCCATGCCTTCAAGTTCAGCGGCATTATTTGATTTTAAACCCATATTTCCATAGAATAGATGGATGATTTCGCCTTTGTGATTTCTTATAGCTCCCCTGAAGCCAGCCATTCCCAGATTACCCTTGGAGGTACCATCAAAATTTAGCTTGAAAACTTTCTCAGGAGGAGGATCCCAGTGAATTGGACTAGCAACTCGCATGATGGGCTTGTTGGAGGAGGGAGGGACTACTGAAGAATCGAAACTAAGGGCATCCAGGATACGCCTCTCATTTTGAGAGGTGGGGAGGTTAGAGTTCGTCCATCCTTTGGAGTGAATGGTTTCTTGAAGATTATTTTTAATAGAGTTCCAAAAAACCTGAGAGGAGGAATTAGATTCCTTGAAGATTCTGTTCTTTTTCTCTTTCCAAGTGTGCCAAAGGACAAAGCCTGGGGTAATCATCCAGAGTTGATTGAGGATGTTATTTTCAAAGGGAGAATCCATCCAGTGTTTCAGAGACTCGGTTATGTTTCCTTTCACTCTGTTGGTGCGTCTGAAGGCCTCTACAACATAGTCCCATAAAGAGCTAGTGAAAGGACAAGCATCCATTAGGTGGTCGATGGATTCCTATTGAATCTTGCAAAGGCTGCATTTGAAGGGACCTTGGAAGCCTTTTCAAGTCAGATTCTCCCAAGTGAGAATTCTCCAGTGTAGGAGAAGCTAGAGAAAAGGGGATATTTTGGGCCATTGAGGAGAGATCCAAAGATGGGTCCAAATAGGGGAGACCTGATTGTCAAGAGAGGCCGAAAGGATGCTATAGGTTTCTTTAACTGAGAAGTTACACGACGACCTATGACCCCATCGAATAATATTCAAGCCTTGCATTTGCTTGAGCCTTCTTGTAAAAAATTTTGGCTAGATTTTTTTTGAAAGGTTTTTTCTGGGGCAATGTTCCAGGACGAGGGTTCTTTCCAGCTGCAGAACCCATTAGTCGAATATTTCCAGAAATCCTTAACAATTAGGTGGTTGTTAAGAGTGATGTAGTTCTGACTGTCAGGGTCAAGGATAAGAATTTTAAGGCTAGGAAGTTTTTTCCAGGAATATTCCCAGAAAAGAGCCTTATCCCCTGCTTTTATTTTCCAAAAGATGTGCTATTGAATGAGGGCCCTTTTCTTGTTGGCAACCTTCCAAATGTACGATCCTTGCAATTATTTATCAAATCTGATCAAGGAGTGAGGGGGATAGTCTGGGGCATACATGTTGTTCCAGAGCATGGTCCAGGGGGTGTTGTTCTTAGAGATCCAGTTCCACCATATTTTAGCTGAGTGCACCTAATTGTTTATCTCTGGATCCTTGATGCCCATACCTCCTTCATTCTTCTTTTTACAAAGCATGTCCCAACTTACCATCTCCCATCTACTATTGTTATTGTTGCAAACCCAAAGAAAATACCTCTGTAGGGATTTGATAGATTTTAGAACCCATTTTGGGGCTACTAGAACCGAGAAGAGATACAGAGGCATAGAATCCAAAGTGGATTTAAGCAGGACTACTCGGCTAGGGATATTGAGGGCTCTGAAGGTCCAGGAAGTGAGGTGGTTCTCAAGTTTGTTTAGGAGTTCCTTCCAAGACGCATGTTTAAGAGAAGCATCGAACAAAGGGGTGCCTAGATATTTAGTAGTCAAGGAGGAGACTGAGAAGTGGAGGATACGAGTGATGTTTCTCTGGGCCGCAACACCATTGTTGAAAAAAAAGATTTGAGATTTTTCCAGATTAAGGGTGGTTCCTGAAGCTTCTTCAAAGGATAGAAAGATGGAGTGAATGGTCCAGGATTCATAAATAGAGGAGTGACCAAAGAGGAGATTATCATCTACAAATTGTTGGTAATCTAGAGGCGGGGCCTTGTGGAGGGAAAGGCCTTTAAGGGAGCGAGTAGCCAAGGCTGATTGAATCATGCGGCCTAGACCTTCAGCCATAAGAATGAAGAGGAAGGGGGAAAGAGGGTCACCCTGACAGATACCACGCGAGGGGGAGAAGGTGGAGGAGGGGGAGCCATTAACCAGGATGGAAAAGAAATTTGAGGAGATAAGGGAAAGGATCCACTAAACCCAATCTTGACAGACACCAAAAGCTAACAACACTTTTTCAATGAAGGACCAACTAAGTTTGTCGAAGGCTTTGGAGAGGTCCAGTTTGAGAATCATGCCCCAGGTTTTGGAGGTTTTAAGAGAATGGAAAACCTTGTGGGCTAGGATTATGGCATCAAGAATCTATCTTCCTTCCACATAACCCGATTTCTCTAGAGAAATGAGAAGAGGCGGGAGGGGTTTCAACCTGTTTGCCACCACTTTAGAGATAATTTTTTAAATTAGATTGCAAAGGGAGATAGGTCGAAACTTACCAGGGTGAGAGGCACCAATTTATTTGGGGATGAGATCCAGGTGGGTTGCGTTGAGTGCTGGAAGGATCCATTTATTTTGGCGCGATTCCTCAACCAATTCCAGAACTTCATCTTTGAGCAAATTCCAACAGTGGTGAAATAAGTCAATGGTGAAGCCATCTGGGCCTGGGGATGTTTCGTCCGCCATTTGTTCTAGTGTTGCATCTACTTCTTGCATGGTTATGGGTTGCATGAGAGACTAGTTGTGCTCATTATTAACAAGAGAAGGGATGTGCTGGGTTACCTTGTGAATGGCTTCATGACGAGTGTGGTCTGGTTCAGTGAGGAGCCGACTAAAATGCCTTGTTAATTCTTCAAATATTTCTTGTTGCTCCTCCAAAGTCTCTCCTGAATCCAAGTGTAGCTTGCTAATTTTGTTCCTCATTCTGTGTTGAATGGTGGATTTATGGAAGAATCTTGTGTTTCTCTCACCATATTTTAGCTGTTTAACCCTGGCTTTCTGATTCCAGTAGATTGCTTCTTGATCACATCTCTTATTGAGTTGATGAATAAGGTCTCTTTCCTGAAGTTGGGTTTCTAGGGTGAAACCATGATCCATGGAATGGCGCTGGATAGAGGCCAAGTTTTCTTGAATGACCGCTTTTTCTTTGAAAATTTCACCAAAAGTGGTCATATTCCAAGTTCTGAGGTGACCACGGAGTTTTTTGAGTTTTTGGTGCATAATGTCCATTTTTGAGCGGCCAAAGATGGACATATTGTTCCACCAAGAGCTGATTGAGTCCATAAAAGTGGGATTGATGAGCCATAAATTTTCAAACCTAAAAGGTTTGTGAAGGGAAGTGCCCTGACTGTGCTAGGAGAGGGCTATGGGCCAGTGATCTGATCCAGCAGTGGGAAGAACAAAAGCATCAAGAAGCCCTCCAAGGGTGAGGGTGGGTTCCGAAACAAGGAAGCGATCTAGATGTTTAGCAATTTGGTGCACTCCGCCTCTTTGGTTGTTTTAGGTGAAGAAACCAAAGGAGGTTTGGACGTCCACCATTTCACAGGAGCTAATCATGGTTTTGAAGGCCTCATCTTCAGCAGAGAGGGTTTTTAGACCTCCTTTCTTCTCGTTCGGATTGGATATCATGTTGAGGTCACCACCAATTATTAGAGGAGACTCATTATGCAGGATGTGGAACCAGTCAATATGATTTAAGAGGTTCCTCTTAGAATCCACCATCTGAGGGCCATACACATTCATTAAGAATCCCCTGATACTAGAACTGAGAATGTGGAAGGAGGCAAAAAGAGAATGTATAGAGGAAAGGGCATCTTCTAGAGTGATGAGAAGAGGGTTCTAGCAGATTGAGAGGCCCCCAGAGGCACCTTGGGCATCAATTGCAAGAGTGAGACAATCTTTCCAGATCTGAGCCAAAATTGAAGCAATAGTTTCATTGGGGCATTTCGTTTCCTGAAGAAAAAGGACAGTGGGAGGTTCTTTTTGTATCTTCATTTTAAGCATTCTTTGTTTAGAGTGACCATTGAGACCTTTAATATTCCATGAGAGGAGATTCATTGATTAACAGATGGGGGGGTAGTGAAGAATTCAGTTAACTGGGCATATTGGCCTGAATTGACCAGTGCTGTACTCAGATGGTCGATTCTTTGTAGAGAATATTTGCATCCCTTTTTTTGGATATTTCTGAGCTTTTTGTTTCTCTTTTTGACCCAAGGTAGCCACTCCAAGTTGCGCTTTCACTTTGACTAGAGATTTGTACAGAAGCTGGATCTGCTTGGGAGGGATAGATTTGAAAGCTTTTCTGGTGCATGCATCTTCGAGGCCAATTAGATCAAGCCATTCAGGTATGGAATCCTTCATATCCTATTCCTCTAGCACTTCATGATTTTGATCTGGCATTTGGAGATCTAAATGGGCACTTCCTTGAATATCATTAAGGTTTTCTAAGGATTTACCTGAAGATTGTTCTGGATGCTGCAAGATAGAAGTATCATCTTTTTTGGATGCATGCAGCTGCTCTGGTTCTTCTTGCCTCAGAAGTTGATATTCGATGTTCTTTTCATGTTCGGTATTTGTTTCCTCCAGCACTTGGAAACTATTGCTGGTGGAAGGGGGTTGATTTGGAATCTTTTCTTGGGTCGCTCTTCTGTGGTTGCACTTTTTTCTAGAAGCTTGCTGAAACCCTTGCTCATTGGTGGTTGGATGTTTTTGATTCTCTTGATATTTATTCAGTGGACAATCTCTAAACATATTCCCATGTTCATGGAATTTTCGACATCTAAACGGGAAATGTTCATAGTCTAGCGGCTGGATCCAGTCGCTATCTTCATGGGAGAGACAAATTGCATCTGGAAGGGCCTGAGCAATGTGCATGAAGACATAGATTTTGGTGTAGGAGGTGAATTTATTCATTTTGCTTTTATCTGTCGTGCATACAAAAGTTCCAAGGGTATTACCAATCTCTTATAGGGTGGATTTGTCCCAATATTCTTGAGGGAGAGAAAACATGCGAATCCAAACAGGGGCCCAAGAGAAGTCCTCTTTCTCTGGACAGAAGAATTCAACCCAGTCCCTGAGGTACAACCCTACAGAATTGAAGAAGTAAGGCCCGCCTTCTTCAACATGATATTTGTCTTCCAGGTGATGAAAGATAATTGTGAAGAATCCTTTTGAGCCTAACTGAAGATCGAAATGAGATTTTGGTTTCCATTTTGCTGAAATCCAACCACGGAGAGCTTGTTCGATCGACCAGAATCCCATGAATTTACCGATCAAAGCATGGTCTTTCATTTTTTGGGCTCTAGAATTTATCCTTTCCACCGAGAGCGATAAGAAGGGGCGCTCAACCATGCAGGGGATGCATAATTTCTTCTTTCAAGAAGGATTTTCCTCATTTTTCGTACCAGTGACAGCAGCGGTCTTTTTCAGCAGGGATTTTATCATCCATGAGAATGGGTATGTATTCTGATCCAATTTTCATTATGTTTCTGGGTCCCATGTGATCCTCAGGGAAGTTCAGTGCAGCAAGAGACTGGGAGGGGCCCGACACCCCCTCCGGACGTATTTTTCATAATGCTAATCAGGGCCAAGAGGATGGCCATCAGACGAATCTTCTCAGTGGGAACAAGGTATATAGATCTGAAAGCAGAACAGGGTTAGGACCAGTTACAAACCCTAGTAGAGATCTTTGATCTCATCTCCTCTATCTTCTTACATTATTTTCGATTTGAATTTATAGTTACTTTCCAAGTTCTTAGTTAATTTCCTGCTTTCATCGATAGATTAAATTCTTGCATTTAATTCATGATAGTCATGCATGTAGATTAAAATCATATAGTTGCATGTTAGCACATTTGCATATTTAGTTAGATTATATTAGAATAAGCTTTAATCCTACACATATAGTGTTTGCATCTCACAAGCTCCCTTCCTGGGTTGACAAATTAAGTGCTGAATTAGATAGTGCATATTTTACCCAACATTTTGGCGTCGCTGCCGCAGAGGTGCTCAAGGGATTAGAGTTTAGGTAGATAGATTGATTTTACATTACACAGCAAGAGGGAGGGGTGAACGGTAAGAGGAGAGGTAATATCCTACACATCCATTATAGTGGGGTGCCCCAAAGCCTTGTTGTTCCTTTTCCGCAAGTTAATTTTAGATAGGTTTTTTAGTGTGATGTGATTTTGTAAATTTGATTTAGTAGTAGATAATATTTTTAAAAATAAATTAAATAAAATAGAGAAGAAAACACATAAGATTTTTGGGTGCTGTAAGAACCCCAGAGACTAATCCTTTTGTGAAGAAGGACCTATCAACCAACCAAATGGATTCAAAGGTGTTTATTAGTATGAGAAAACTTTCTCAACTCTTAGCAACAACTGGGATATTGATCTCTACCTCTCAAGAATAGAAGCTCTTGATAGTAGTTGAGAGCTTATCGGTCACTCCTGAAATGACAAATGAACCAAAATCCCATGAACTACAAAAGATGTTCTTTGCGAGACTGCAAAATAAGCTGATACATTGGGAGAGGAACCTGAAATTAAAGAGTTCTCCACATGCAAGCTAATAGATCCATCATGTGCTCGAACAACTGCTCAATTAAAAGAAGGGGATCTATATGACATAGTGAAGGAAGGTGAGTACCAAGACTACATCGAAAGATGGTTTTAGGAGGTAAGTCGACTGCAATACCATTCCTTCGTTCGATGCCTGTTGATGGAAAGAAAAGTAATTTGCTTGAACTTCCACGTTCAGGTAATCACTGCAACAATATTTTCATATGTGGATAAAGGTACAATTCTTATTTTTCCTTGCACTTGGTTTCATTGGAAAAACTCATACACTTGAATAAATACGTTTTCTTTCTTCTTAGGGTAGCGAAATATGTATATAAATAAAATGTTGCATTCTTAGTTTAGAGAAAAATGAAACTTTGTTTTTTTTGTTTTCTTTTTCGAATAAAAGAACTAAGAAAAAGGTCAGGTTAATGACTAAACCAAAACAATTTTACATCATTATTCATTTTCATACATGCATATTTCTAATTATACCAATTACTCAAGACCAACTTTAAACCTCATGGGGATTTGTCATAAATTAAGGTCTATCTAAAACCTAGAGGTCACCCGTACATCCTAGCTTCATTATCAGGGCATGTTATTTAAGCATCTTTACTACAGGGTAGCATAAGGGTGAATTAAATTCCTAGTTTGTGGGGATCACTACTATAATTCTATATGAAAGACATGAATTTTGGGACTAGAGACACATTTCACTCATTATCTTATGGCTCCATCTACTCTACACTAAATCCATCAATCGTGTGTATCTTTGATTCAGTAGATTCCTCTTGCGGCCTTTATTTTGGTTCATGATAATAAAAAAGAGAAGACTAGCTGTCCTCCAATCCATATACTATCCCATCCTGTAGCATGGTTTTCAGAACTGCTCCCCCACCACTCCTTCATAGGCAAAATAATTTGCCGAATATCTATAGGGACTGGAAAGAGAGTCTGAATTAATTTATATGATCTTCATAAGCATGAATTATTACTAGTGGTGGAATCATATGTATTAAGAAATCTTAAATAATATGAAGTTGTTTTGGTCATCTCATAACATAACTTTTTTTTTCTAAGTTCTAGTTTTCATGTAGTAATAAAGATGGGTTCGTTTTGTTGAACGATTGCCTATTAATGATCAAGTAGAGTTTTTGAATAAATGAAAGACCACTTCTGATTCATTCATGGCACGAGGACGTGCCATACCTTTGGTCTGGGGGTATGTTGGGCCTCAAAATTGTCTTTTATAATGGTTTTATTTACATTAATTTCCGACCTATTTACTGTAATTTAATACATCTATGTTCAATAAGGTTGTCTTTTACTCTGTTTTATTAATTAAAATCTTGTAAATGTAAAATAAGACAAATATGTTATTTTTATGTATTAAATGTAGTATTTTGCAAATAATAGGCATTCTGCACTCCATTCAGCCGCTTCTTCTGGTCCTATGTTCCACGCTAGGTTTAATGCCATGTTTTTTATTAGGTTCTTGGTTTGGTTTACCCTTGTATTCTATTTTCTCACTGGCCTTGTTGATCCTGTATATGAAAATCAAAACCAGGGACTAATGATAAGTTTCATGAAAATACTTTAAATAAAACTTAATGGAATATCAAAGAATGATTATTAGTAATCTTTTTAAGATAAAATTTGCTTAAAATCTAAAGTAAAAAGAAATTAATATAAAACAAATGTGGAAACACATAAAATAAAATATGGGGAAAAATGTTTAAAGTGGGAATGTGTTAAAATATGGCAATTACATGTTAATAAGCCATAATATATTTCGATTGCTTAAAACACGTAAAACACATATGGATTTCCTTTTATGTTTTATAACCATTTCGTTGACTTCCCACTTAAAAAAATATATTAATATGATGCCCTTTCATGTTTTAAATCTTATTACCATGGTTTAATGCTTATGTAACGTTATATGCAGGCCGCGAAACTCACGAGGAGGAGGGCACACAGCATGTGGATGAAAATGATGGAGAATCACATGATGCAACAATAAAATCCGGCCACGATCTGAATCTAGAACCCAACCATCAATGTGACCAACAAACCGGCAGAAAATCTGCTCAAAATCCGGATTTATGAACAAATCTTCATTACAGGTCATCCGAATGTTCATCCAGAACCTTCATCCAGACGCCCATGCAAACCACGTGTTTTTAACAGACAGTTTATTTTCGGGCAAAAAAAAGCGAAATTTAAAATTCTGGAACATGGGTTTTGTGCATAATAGGCCCATTTCAAACTCAACAAGGATTTTTCTCCAAATTCATAGCCATTTGGGAGAAAATCGTGGTTCTCTGAAACCAACTTTCCCAGCAATTATGGTTGGCCATTTTCTAAATTCGTGGGTAGTTGTTACAGCATTGAAGAACCTCTATTTTTAGCAAGAGGTGGTTGACTTGCTCATATTGATCCGAAAACAAGATCTTTGCTACTCGATGACGTTAACATGAATTTCATAAAGAGCATGAACGAAGCTCACAAATCCATAAGAAGAGAACCAAACAGCATAGACAACACGCACATAAAGACAACAAGTTGATAATGGAGTTCGTCCAGGATGGACTACGTCTCTGGGCCTGCTTCTCAATAGGAGGGCCGATCTATAATCTCAACATAAGGCAAAATACATGGCAATGATACAATGATACCTTGGTGACAATGTTCGGGAAGAGAACCGCTACCCAAAACACAACAAGACTGCTTCCAGCAACTCCAAAGCCTGAAGATGGTGTAAAACGAGTATAAACACTCATACCTTCCTCCTGCAGAGCTACGCAATCTCCCTTCTCTCCTTTAGCTACAAAGTCTCCACTCCAAAGCATGTCTCAAATGGAGAGCTCTGAGTGGAAGAATGCATAGCCCTGTTGGAGGCATGCTGCACATACTGGATCTGTTCATCCCATAACTTAGGATGCTTGTTGCAATAACCTCGAAGCAAATGGACAACTATCCTATTGACTACCTTTGTCTGTCTGTCGGTCTGTGGATGGAAAGCGGTGCTCCTCTTCAGCTTGGTGTCCATCATACACCATAATTTTGTCCAAAACTCTCCAAGGAATCGGGAGTCCCGATCTGAGATAATGGACATAGGAAGTCCAAAGTGAACCCATACATGCTGAAAGAAAAGAGAAGCAGCCCGCTCTGCAGTGACCTACTTTTTACATGGCATAAGAATACACATCTTGCTAAACCTATCCATGACCACATACAAGTAGTCATGACCCCTCCTAGACATAGGCAAACCCCCCACAAAATCCATGGAAATGCTTTCCCAACGATGATTCTATGGTACACACTTATATTATGCTCATGTTTACTTGCACTAACATCAGAAAAACGATCCTGTTGGTCCTGATTGTTTCGAGCGGGTTCGATGACTTTCCGGGCTCGCCCCTGGGATCATATCACATCTCTTGTAAATGCTATATATACGAGCCTCTTATTGAGAGATGGGGGTGGATAGATGTGATCATTATGATTCCAGAAACTCTGTAATATTTTGTTTAAATTAATGGAAGTTCTATTACATTGTGCATGATCGTGTTCTAGTACCATTTGAAGAGCTATCACTCTGTTTGCTGGGAGGGCCCCTGACAACCAGAGCTTTATATGTTTGTGTATTTTTTTCATTATTTCCCTTCTCTATAATTAGTATATGTTGTTTATAAATTGTTCATGTAATTCCATTCTTGTAATTGTTCATATTGTTTCCCTGTAGCATAGATTTCATTTTAATGTCATGATGGTTATGTAGTTTTCCTTTCTCAAGTTAGCAACCGGTTGTGAATAGATTAGATTGCAATTAGATGCATTTCCAGTTTGTTTGATTTTATGTTAAATGCTTTGATGTTGTAGTATTTGGATTATAAGTAGTTTCAATTTTGTCAATTTCTATGTCGTTGTAAATTTCTTCCCCAGTTTACTTAAGATTGCAATAGGTAACAATGCTTTTCTAATGATGAATCGAATTTGAATTGTTTTGCAGGTTGAATCTAGTTGTTAAGTAGATTTAATTCTATTATTTATACCTTGATATCACATGCATGGAACAGCTGGTCTTAAGAATCATTTAGAATAATTATTTCTTAACATTTTAGTATTTTTTGTGTGTAGACTGTCATTCGGATAGCCTTTTTGGCCCGTCATTCAGATAGTCTATTCGGTCTACCATCCAGACCTTCGTTCCAACCTGTCGTCCAGTCTTCTATTCAGCTCCTAGCTTGTTTTATCCATTTTTAGTCTGTTTCTCTAGTTTGTTGAGTATGTTTCGATTAAGTTAGTTAGATAATGGTTGTATTTCTTTATAAAAGGCTTTGGTTAAATCATTTAGAATACTTACTGATTTTTATTTTCTTCCCTCTTTTCATCTCATGTTTAGAAGTATATTTTATGTTTTGGTTTATTGTGTTGCTTTGTGATTATGTCTTTAGCTTGAATTGATTTTACCTTTTTAGGGTTAGATATGTCAATATGTTAGTACCTTGTAAGTAGGATTTGTTCCTTTTAATTAGGTGGTTACTTGGGTATGCTTGAACCCCAAGTTTAGTTTGCTTTGATTAAGTTTACTGTTTTGAAACACATTATTTACGCTTGGTCTTTGGAATAATATTTGTTTTTCTTTCTACGAATCCGAAGTTACTTGTTTTGCTTTTTATGAATTTGCAATTAAATAATTCATTGCTTTCCAGGAATCAGTTGCGCTTGCATTCCTAGATAGGCATTTACTCATGCATACATGGAATAGTCTCCAATTTATAATATAGATCATATAATTTTCTGCAATTAGTTACTTTTTCTCTCATTTCACTTTCAGACCAAACGACTGCTTTCTATATTAGTATCTGCAATTCCCTTCCATAAAATAGATTAGAATAGCATTAGAATAGTTTGAATCTCAGTTATTAATCAGTTTCCCGCCTTTATAGAATAGGTTAATATAACATTAGATTATATTTGAATTTATAGTTACTTTCCATGTTCTTATTTAATTTCCTGCTTTCATAGATAGATTAAATTATTGCATTTAACTCATGATAGTCATGCATGTAGATTAAAATCATATAGTTTCATGTTAACACATTTGCATATTTAGTTAGTTTATATTAGAATAAGCTTTAATCCCGCACATATAGTGTTTGCATTTCACAAGCTCCCTTCCCGAGTTGACAAATTAAGTGTTGAATTAGATAGTGCATATTTTACCCAACATATAACATTTCATGTTACAAGATTGTATGTCACTTACGGGGGTGACTATTACCCAAATCCACTTGGAATCCTCCCAAACGTGTTTGAATACAATGATGTTGAACATACTAGATGGGAGGTATTAGTGAAAATTGGGTCATGGTGCTCCATACTAATGTAATTGGAATTGAATTTTTAGTTGTAATTAAACATTAAATTTGAAAATGAAAACAATGATGATGGTGATGATGGAGATGATAGTGATGATAATGATCATGATCATGAAGACGATGATGATCAACATGATGAAGATGATGATGACGATGAAGATTATGGTGAAGAGGGTCATGATGATGATGAATATTATGGTGATGATGGTGAGGATGGCGATGATGAAGATGACAACCATATTCACCATCACCATCTCCATCCACCATCCACCATATTCATCATCACCATCGCCATCCATGCTCTTTACCATCACCATCCATGCTCTTCACCATTACCATCCACATCACCATCATGACGATTATGGTGAAGAGGGTGATGATGATGAAGATTATGGTGATGATGGTGAGGATGGTGATGATGAAGACGATTACCATCTTCACCATCACCATCACCATCCATCATCTTCACCATCACCATCCACATCACCATCATCACCACTGTGACCACCATCAATATCATGATCACCATCATCACCATCATGGTCACCATGACCATCATTACCATCATGGTCACCATGACCATCACCACCACCATGACCATCATCATCATCCACATCACCCTCATCACCACCATGACCACCATCATCACCATGACCATCATCATCGTCACCATCACCATCATCATCATCACCACCACCATGACCCTCAACATCATCATCATCACCATGACCCTCGTCATCATCATCATTTCCATCATCATCATCATCATGTTGATCGTCATCGTATTCATGGTCATTGTCATCGTATTCGTGTCGTGGAAATATTTTAACAAAGAAAACATCAGACGATTTTTCAAAATGAAAAACTGGGTCAAACTTCTAAGAATTCAACTATTAAGGTAATCAAACCATAACAAAACACTTAAACTAGAGCATTATCAATCTATACTACTCTATTCTATAAAAAATTACTGAAAGATAACAATGAGAATGCACAAAAAAAAATCTGAAAGATTTTATGTCACTTATGGGGGCGACTTATGGTGTTGATGGAGATGGCGGTGATGATGATGATGATGATGATGGTGATATACATCATGATGCTGATGAAAATGATGATGAAGACGATAATGATCAACATGATGAAGATGGCAGTGATGATGGTTATGATGATAATTATGATGAATATGATGATCATCATTGTCATCATCACCATCATCATCGCCTTTGTCATCATCATCACGATGATGACGATGACCATTATGGTGAAGAGGGTGATGATGATGAATATTATGGTGAGGATGGTGATGATCAAGATGATTAACATCTTCACCATCACCATTATCATCCACCATCACCATCCATCATCTTCACCATAATCACCATCATGACCACCATCAATATCATGATCACCATCATCACCATCATGGTCACCATGACCATCATCACTATCATCATCATCACCACCATGACCACCACCATAATCCAAATCACCCTCATCACCACCATCACCATCACCATCACCATCACCATCACCATCACCATGACCCTCATCATCATCATTATTGTCATCATCATCATGACCCTCACCATCACCATCACCATGACCCTCATCATCATCATCATCATCATCACCATGACCCTCACCATCACCATCACCATGACCCTCATCATCATCATGATCACCATGACCCTCATCAGCATTGTCACCATCACCATTACCATGACCCTCATCATCATCATCATCATATCCATGGTCATGGTCATCGTATTCATGTCGTGGAAATATTTTAACAAAGAAAAGATCGGAATATTTTTCAAAATGAAAAACTGGGTCAAACTTCTAAGAATTTAACTATTCATTAGAGGAAATTTGGGGTCTAAAATGGGCCTTATAAGAAAATGTGCCAAAATAAGTTTTTGTGAGTTGGAATTCAAGAACCAATAGAATTTCAATAAAATAAGTCAACCATAATGGTTGAATTGACATATTTGTCATTAAAAAAAACTACTTTTTTTGTTCGTATTTTCGACATATCTCATTGTGTTTTTACTCAAATTTCGATTGGGAGAGCTCGTTGGATGTGAAATTTGATTCTGCATCCAACGAGTACCCACACTGCATACTTTTGAGGGACCCCTCTACCCCAAAAAAAAGAAATACCTGAAAAAATGTGATGATGACATCATCATCACGTTTTTTCAGGTATTTCTTGTTTTTGGGGTAGCGGGGTCCATCAAAAGTATGCAGTGTGGGTACTCATTGGATGTGGAATCAAATTCCACATCCAATGAGCTCTCCCGATTGAAATTTGAGTAAAAACACAGGGAGATATGTCGAAAATACGAACACAAAAAGTAGTTTTTTTCTTTCTTCCTCCAAAATTAATCAATATTATTTTATTATTTTAACTATTATTTTATAATTTTAACTATTATTTTATTATTTTCCTTAGGAGGCCCATTTTAGACCCCAAAATTCCTCTAATGAAGGTAATCAAACCAGAACATAACACTTAAACTAGAGCAGTATCAATCTATACTACTCTATTCTATAAACAATTACAGAAAGATAAAATGAGAATGCACAAATTTTTTTTTGAAAGATTTTATGTCACTTACAGGGATGACTTATGGTGTTGATGGAGATGATGGTGATGATGATGATCATGATGATCATGATGATAAATATGATGATGATCAACATGATGAAGACAATGATGATGGAGATGATGATGATGGTGGTGGTGATCTAAATCATGATGCTGATGAAAATGATGATGATGATGAGGATGAAGATCACGATGGTGAAGATGATGAAGATGTCGGTGATGATGGTTATGATGATGATGCTGATGATGAAGATGATGATGATGATCATCTTTTCCATCATCATCATCATCATCACCATCATCATCGCCACTGTCATCATCATCACGATGATGATGATGACGATTATGGTGAAGAGGGTGATGATGAAGAAGATTATGGTGATGATGGTGAGGATGGTGATGATGAAGATGATTACCATCTTCACCATCACCATCAACATCCACCATCACCATCCATCATCTTCACCATCACCATCCACATCATCATCGTCGTCATCGATCTTCGCCATGAACAAAAATCCAATCATGAGACTTCATGAACACGACAATTAAAAAATGAATATCAAGAATGTTAAAATATACAACCATCTTAGCTTATTAAATGGATAAATTGAGGAAATATGTTTTTATTGGACATTAAATGGACATACTTTTTGAGAAAATTGGGTCATGGTGCTCCAATGTGACAAGCACATTGATACTTTGATGACGATGATGTTGGACCCTCATCATCACACATCATCATCTTCATCTTCATCCTAATAAGGGTATGGTCATCATCATCAACATAATCATCATCATCATCATCATCATCATCATCATCATCATCATCGTCATCATCATCATCAAGGTCGTCATCATCTTCGTCATCATGGTGTCGGACTTTATTTTCATTTATCCAAGATAGGGATGTGTCATTATGTAGATAGTTCTTCCCTCATTAATGTTAAGGTTCATTATTCAAGTTAGGATGTTTTCCTTCCTCTTAGGTTTGCATATCTCTATTGAAATTATATTTGGGATCCATAGTTCTAGAAGTTGAGGAATCTATTAGTTTAGATATAAGAAGTATTTGAAGGATACAAAAAATTCCTTTCATTTTATTGGCTATATTCAACAATTTCCTTCTCATCACTTTTTGATTGAAGGGTTTTCCAGTATTATGCAATTTTTTTCGAAAATGAATATTTGAAGTAAACTAAGTTTTACTTGTTCTTAATGTTGGTGGATTACAAAACAAGTATCTTTGAAGTACAATAAGTTTTACTTATTTTTAATGTTGGTGAAAAGTTCATATCACTACCTATATGTGGATATGTGTAGAAATTAACCTTCATATCACTACCTATATATGGATGATGGTGATAAAATAATATATAATAAAAAAAACATATTAAACATAAAATACATATAATATAAAATATGGATGACTAGTTCTGGACAGTTCTATGCAATTTGGACAGTTTTATGAATTTTGGAGTAGCTCCTGTCAAGCATTTCGCGGCGGCTCACGGGTTCGATCCACAATTTCGATTTAGGAGCTCATGGCTCAACGGGTAAGAATCAACTCATTTTTTTGGGCATGCTGTGACATGGTTTTTTGGGCATGCAACCGGTTCAGGGTTCTAGATTGGATGGGCATGCAACTGGTTCAGGGTTTTAGTTTTTTTGGGCATGTTGTGATGTTTGTTGTGTATTTGTGGGAAAACATCTACAACCACATTGATTCCAAACTGAAATTTTAGATTCCCTAGATTGCCACATTACATTAGCATAGATGAAAACTAGGGGAAACATTATCTCTTGGATCACCATAGCCCACCCATCATCGGAGTTGCAAGGGAGTAGGGAGCAGTTCTATGTGAATACTCGACCTGAATAGATCAGTGGTTTACCTTGAGAAATAGTTCCCACTCTTTATTGCACGCCAATATTTTGTTACAACAATTAGAAACCTAACTTGAATGAGATGAATCCCCCACCCCTATATGATTATAAAGGGTTTCTCAATGTTGGAATGAACTCGATTAACCACTCAGTTTCCAAAATTGATCTAACTAGGTTTATGGGTGACTGGATTTTTCTTGATGTCATTTAGAACATCCATGTCTATATGTATCCGAGCTATGCATCAAATTGAATGGATAGCATATACAATAGGGTGGTTTTCCACTGGACAAGGGAAACACACATATTACCAACATGAGAGAATGCCAACAAGTTTTGTTTGGTCTTAGTAGGTCCTTAATTTTTTATATTTTAAAATAACATTTTTTTCAATGAGGTGGTGAGAGATGGAAGACATTTGGTTAGATAAGGAGACGAGATAATAGGCAATCCATCAAGCCAAATAGTGATGAAAGACATTGGATATATATGGTTTTGATTGGAACTCCCCACCCTTAAGAGAGGATATATTTTGTAAAGGTTTAGGCCTGGAAAAGGATTGTTGGTATTTTTATTAATGATGTTGTTATAGTTGATAGCTAGTATAATATGGTTAAACAGTAGAAGGGTTTTCCAGCTGCTTTAATTGTAAGGCTTTTGGGATAATAGTGGATAGTCATTCTTGTAATATGATCTATACAAGACTTGTACTAGAATATTTACCTGGACTTTTTGATTTCACCGTTAAGTTGAACCTAAACGATAAACAGAGAGGAGAACTAAGCAAGCTACAACACTTTGTAGGAAATCGAATGAGTATAGATATAATGATGTCAGCACCTAGAGATCCTGTAGAGTGGATGCTTGGTTTCTCTATAGGTTCAAAATATGTATGTCCCTCATTAGATGCTTCACTATATGAATCATATATGGGGTCCCCAAAACTATGATTATTGATTTCAAATATAACATCCAACTCTTCATGAAATGGATAAATGCATGCACTTTCCATCTCATGGAATTTCGGAATGCATTCCTCCCATCTATGATTATGAAATTGATTAGGATACCCCAAGATGTCCGAGAAAACCATTAGAATCTTCTATGAATTGTTGGGTTATGCACTACATAGTAGCACTAAAGAGGTTAAAACATCCACTCTATAGGATCTCCAAGAAATAACATCATTATTTGTCCATTAATATAAAGGAGATGTACTATAAGATTTGCCTGGACTTGTTGATTTCACCGTTAAGTTGAAGCCTAATATACATAATTCCGTGGACCTTTTTAGAGATAATTTTGCACACTTTTAAATGGATAACAGCATGCTAATGATGATTCTAGGCAGCGATAAAAATCATAAGAAGAAGTAAAACTTCACCCTGAGCACTTTTAATCCTGGGCAATGATTAAGAATTTCAGGTGTGTCTAGTGTAACATCCCCGACCCTCCCACCGGCAAAGAGGACACTACCATAATCCTTTTTACCTGGGAAAACTAGCCCCATTAATAGGAATTTGTATATGCATGAACTTAAAAACATACACAGATGTATAAGATACGAAATCTACAACAGAAGCATACACATTCAAGCATTAACATGTTCATGAAAATTTACATAGAAAATACAATTGCAAAGTTAAATAAAAGAATACTAATCTTGAGAAGAAGCTTCCCCACAACTAGATTTGTCGCTGCAACGTTCCACCCAACCTTAGGCCAGTGTGCTCCTTACTCTCTCAGGATCATTGCCACCCCCGAGCTGGGCATGATTTCCACAGGGAACTAGGAGACACAGACTTACACACAGCAAGGCCAAACACCTATTGTCAAGCCAATAACCACATCTAAACATAGTCATCCCACTAACAAGTGGATTCTTGGACTTACTCAGTCAAGACAACATAGGAATGCTCCACACATCACAATGCAACTTCAAACCAAAGCACAAATGCATACACAACAAAATACAAAATTATGGGTTAAGGAAAAACAGTTCAACGACAGAATGAATTCCCAAGGTAGGTGAAACAACTCACTAACAACAATTTGTATCCTAGGGACGTTTTGGCCCTAACATGGCCAAAAATGAAACTCAAAAACACCCAAGAGAACATGGTCTCTTCCTCAATCCACTGGGAATTACCAAAACGAATTTCACAGCATGGGAAAAATAGAGCAGATTGCAAAAACATGCCTAGGTGAATGGAGAAAAATGACTGAGGGAAAAATCAGCTGCGTGAGAGAAAAACCGTTGCCTGCAAGAGAGAAAATTAAGGCTACCTGCGTGAGTGGATGAGGATTTCCTTCATGCACATGAGGTTGAGATGCTGCTACCTCTGTGTGTGTAGAATGCCCCTCCCTTCCTCCACATGAGGGTAATTGGGTAAGAGAACTCCCTTGGGAAAACATGGGGTCAAATTCTGACAGCCCTTCCAGGATTAACGGCTACCCATACTCCCCTTTCCCCAAGGCAATAACTGCCCAACTACTCCTTGGAGAGTTAAATGGTTGGTTGAATAAGACAATAAAAGGTGGTTTGATGTTTGATGGGTTCTTTCATTGACATTTGGATTTTCTCCATTGGCCCCAAAGATTAAATATCCCCCCCCTACCTTATCCTTAGGAAATCATGCCCCCATCTGTTTTAATGTTTCATTGACATAGCTAGTTGTGGGTATTTAATTAAATTGCACATTTACATGATGTCCAAAATTATAATGTGTTGGTTATCACAAAATACCATCGGCTTCGATTTTAATCACCAATACATAAAATGATAAATCAATGGTGCAACTTTTTCCTTTAGCTCCACACGATGATTAATTACAATATTTACACCATATATATTTAATGCAAACGGGGTCAAAACCAGGGTGTTACATCTGGACAGTCCATCCACCCTCTTCCCTAAGTCGCTTCCTCAAATTAATTCTCAACAAACCACACAAAAAAAAAAAATGGGTGCAATCTTAACCTAAATAACATCAGTCCTGGGTTTGTTGCAACCATGGAGAAGGCACCCTAGGCATAAAAAATGAACTACTGTGCACATTTAGGCAAATTGGAGCTGCATATAATGATGAACCTGCATGTAAGGTGATCAACAGCAATTGGAGGCTACCCTAATCAAGTTAGTCCTTCAACAATATACCTCATATAGGTCAAATCATTGATGTATCTCAAGATACTGTCAACAACAATAACATCCACCTTCAATTATATCACAAAGAATGGCAACCTTGTTTCAATAGAGAAAAAAAAGGTAGGTCGAATTGATTCTTTTATTATCAAAGAAGGTAGGTTGGATTGATGGTTGTACTCCTAAATTTTGTTGAAGATGTTAATCCAACAAAATGACCATTTCCATTTTTCCACCACTTAATTTAGGGTTCTTCCCCTTGTCCTTTGAAATTTTTTTGATGCAATTTATGTAACTTCGATTCTTCAAATTCATGATATAGAAAGCCTTGGGCATACAAATTTTGTATGTACCTCAAATGATAGATAGATTGTGCAATAAACTTGGCCCAATATCCTGATTCGACCGTGAGGTGCTTAGTTCACTGAAAGTTAGGTAATACTTCACCATTAATGGACAATTATGAATCTTATGGTTTATGCTTTGGGTCTTGAAGCAAGTACTATGTATTTTGATGTCCTCCATTTTTTATTTGAACATTTTATGTCAAATGTCACTATGTCTGATTTTGCTTGCCCCTCTTACATTTAACATGAGAAGATGACCTTTGTAGTTTAGACAGTTGCTTAGCTTTAGAATTATTCCCTGGTGTGAGTGATCTTTGATGTTTCCTTGCCCTTTTTCCATCCCCTTGGTTTACAAAATCAAACAGTTCTTCATATGTTTGTAGAAGATTTCTCTTGATTTGACTGAAGCTCCTAGTACATATTATAGACTGTTCTGTTGGTAGAGACTGTTGAAGATTAAAAAGGTTCCATTTATCCCCATACAATTATAGTGAACCTATATGTGGTGTTGAATAAGCTAAACTCAACCTATTTTATGATGGAGTAGAGAAGGACAAATTCGAGCTTCTCTTCTTAAAGCCTTATGTATATGCTTAATAATCTCAAAACAAACCAATTGATGCCTCTCAAAGAGTCTATAAGACTACAATTTGTTTCAAACCTCACGTTTGTGAAAATGACAACAATATCTTACACATATGGTGAAAGAATAATAAAATATCAACAAGCATTAGTGTCACTTGAAACATAGAGCATAGAATCTAATGATAAAGAAGACGACGGCGTTCTTGTTGACAACATTAGGTTAATCTATGCCTCCTTGATGAGTGATCACAAAAGGATAAGAACTTGGATCAAAGTTGGAGGTGAACCAAACCATTTGCTAATTTTTCTCCAAGTGGAAAGAGAGGAAAGGTCCAAAATCCATTCAAGTTTAATATGGTTGGTTGGAGAAAAATATTTTGTCAAATTGATCAAAGTAGAATGCAAGCCATTTAATGCCACCCTATTAGGAAATTGACAAGAGAATAGCACAGGATGAACAACATTAGCATCACTTGAAACACATATCATAGAAATTAATGATAAAGAGAAAAGGCAACAATATCTTTAGGTAATTGTTTTGAGCCTTGTCTCACTATATTTAGAAGACAATTTCAAAGGATTCATCAAATCATTGAGGAAGGCATGATACCATTAATTTAAGAGCCTTTTGATTTGTGCATAATAGTCTTTTTTGGTTCTTTCTACTATGGGATTTCCTTAGGGTTTCCTTAGGGTTGAAAATTAATATGGTAAAACAAGCATCATCATGACAAGCTAAAAGGAATAAATCAGCAAATATTACAGACTGATATAAATGTATTTAAAACATTATTTTCATTCTTGAATGTGCCAAGTAGCATATCTAGAAATGCCCACTCTACAACACCATGGATTATATATATATATATATATGATTGTTGTAGGTTACCACTAGGAAATGTGCCTCCAAAAATGCTTGTAGCAGCTGGTCTGATTTATTCCATTATTTTGGTGGTACCTATTTGAAATCTCCCAACTCTATTCAAGTTAGCGTTTCCTTAGGTTTGAAAATTAATATGTTAATGTTATACCATAAATTACTATCCAAAATTGTCTTAAATATGGTATGGAACATTGTAAAATAATATTTCCAAATCAACACTACCTTCTAGGGTTCCATATTCATCTTCAAGGCAGAACTTGTGATATGAAGATACATACTAGATCGGAATAAAACTGTGTTGCTTTGAGCAGTATGGGTGAAAAATAGAAGACTACAAATCAATGATAAGTTAGGGATAATATTCATTATAAAAGGACCTTTGGGTAGGAAGAATAGGGCATCAATTCATCCTCCATTGGAGTCCTTCAACCATTCATCTCTCTCCCCTTTGTTCATAGGTCTCAAAATATTTACTTTGGGAACAAAGTACTTATACAATTTGATCAAAGACATCAGCTGTGTAAGATCCCGAAAGAAAGGATATTTTTTCATGTTTCACTTTTGTTGTCAAAAGGAAAAGTGAAAAGTTAGGAAGTACCAAAGCTAGTCATTATGTGCACGTGGACTCTAATGTAGGGAGAGAAGTCATGTCTACTTTTTTGTTCTTGAATGGGAGCAATGATGAAACCACAATAGTGGCTTATAGATGGATATTAATAACCATGGGAAGATTCATGAGTTAGTCATATGACAGTCCAGTGTAGTGTTGTAGGATTGCCACTATGCAAGTAAGGCATTGACTTAATAGTCAAAATCCCATTAGTATGATAAATTATGGGAGAGAGAAAAACATCCCTACACAAATATTAACCGATAAGTATGGTTTTGGTGTATCATTTGGAGAATAAAATACTCTAACAATAGTTGTTATTATGACTCTTAAAGGTTCCTACATGAGATCTGGGCACTTTTAGGTTAAATGGATAATCATCTGCAACATCACAACAACATTCATGGGAAAAATAAAAACCACTTACAACCATCAAAAGTAAGGGTTACAACAACAACGACTATAGAGTAAGGAGAGAGCAGTGGCAAAGAAATTGAATAATTGGGCCAATGTAGAGTGGAGAAGTGACCTAGATGTTTGGAAGAAGAGATTAACCAAGATTCCTTGAGAAAGGAACTCATGTCAAAGATGCTTTTTGAGGGAAGTGACCAACATAACAACTCTGTATCACTTCTATCCAAAGTAAATGTAGATGAATGCAAAGTAATGTTCTTTCAAGGAGATATTCCATTAAAGGAGAACCTCCAGGCCCTGTACAGACATATATTAACATAAATTGTAGTATTATATTTGTTGCATATGCATAAAAGTTTGTCTCAAGCTTGAAAACGTTGAAAGGCCAAAGTCCAATGGGCACAAGCATACATATGAAGTTTGTGAATGGACAAAGGGAGTTTGGAACTTCTCTGAAAGAAGTTTTTGCAGTGTTTGTTGTTATGGATTACAGAGACCTATGCACTAGCTCTTTGAATGTAATGAGGACCAAGAGCATTAGACATAGACTCATTAAATCTGCAAATATTATTGTTGAAAGGGGGTTAGGCTAGTAATAAGAACACCTGCATATCCAAATACACAACCACCATATTCTCTCCAACATTCTACATGTCATCATACTTGCTATATGTGATGTATGTTTCAAACATATTTCCAAAGACATGAAAGCATTGGTGACCAAGCATAGTGCCCATCCATGTATATTGCCAAATCCTTTAGGAACATACATTTATAATACATTATATAAATATTTGTGAGCATATCATAGTGCCCATGTATAACATGATACTTTGTGAGCCCACACAATACATGTTAGGAAAAGGAAATACAAGCAATAAGTGAGAATGGAGACTTGTATGTAACTAAAAGAGGGGCATACATTAGAATTTTTAGGGCTACCAAATGGCCACACCTATTACCCAAAATCATTCTTGACAAGATTTTTCTTTAGGAAGTAGGAAACTTTTACAAGTTTTTTGCTTATAAGTATTCCAAGTTTTTTGCTGGTATTTTGCTATGTTTTTGCCAATTTTTTTCCTGGCCATGGTGCAGGTAGAACCAAACAGGTATTTGTCAGACCTGTCTTCCTCCAGTGAGGGGAGTTTGGAAAGGCTAGAGGAAAGTGAGACATCCAATAGGTCTAAAAGGGCTATATCAACTAGATGTCAGAAGATCAGAAGAAAATTCAATAAACGCATGGAAATTTTTCTCAAAAGAGGGGGGTCATGTTCCTATGATGATGAGACAGTGGGAGACATCGAGGTGCCTTTTAGGTACAAACACCTACTGAAACCATGGGTTTCTAGGGATCTTCCTCAAGTAAACACTGATTTTTGTGTGAATGAGAGGATATATAGAATTGCACCATCGTCATTGCATGGATTGGGGTTGTTTGACATGGACGGCATAAATGTTAGATACGACAAATGTACAGAATTGATGGAGTATGTTGGACCATCTTACAACTACAGTGATTGGATGCACCTGGTCCAATATACACGAAGTATGCGTAGATATGGGTTGTCAGTGAATTATATACAACTGAAAGAAAAATCTCAAAATAAAGGAGAAATGTTGTACATGGACGGAAAGCCAAAAACAACTAGTTATATTGCGCGGTTTATAAACAATACACAACTGGGTTCTACACTTAAGCAACCCAACTACATATTCGAGTCGCATGAAGGAAACCATGTCTTTGTATGCACAATTAAATCAATAGTTGCTGGCGAAGAACTGCTTATTAATTACAATTTGAATCCTGCAGATACAAACACAGTTAGTATGGTTGTGGTACATCCAACAATTTAACCAACCTTTTATTAATTATTTTAACATCTATAGGATTTTTCATTAGCATGTAATTGTAATTTTCTACTTTTATAGTTTCGTTAGGTAATTTTTAGTATGTTTTTTATGTAGGGTTCTCTCAGGGGCACCTTCCTCTCCATAGATGTTTGTAGACCTAAGTCAAGGCGGCAGGTATACATTGATATTGCCAATGTAATAAATTTAGGATGGACATACAAATCTCTTGTTATGTATTTCCATTAGTATATTCGGTTTGTTTATATAATATTATCTATTTTCCATGCAGAGTGTTGACCAGGGAAGCCAACCGACTATTGATCAGCCGACTATAGGATCAGGGCAACAGGAAAACATGAACGTAATTCTCCATTTCAAATACTTTCAAGTCATAAACATGTATATCATGTAGCATAATGTTTATTTTGTTATGTATTTTTTCGTTTTTATGTTTGCGTTCATGATGATAATGTTGTCTACCTTTTTTGCAAGTTGACCAGGGAAAGTCCCCAACTGTTGATCAGACGACTGGAGCTTCGACGCAACCAGCAAACCTAAATCTAATTCCACATTCTAAATACTTCAAAAATATACACATATAAAACATGTAGCATAGTGCTTATTTCTGTTTTGTATTTGTTAGCTTTTGCATATTACGTTCATTGTGATAATGTTCTCTACCTTTTTTACAGGTGGATGATTGGGGTAAGTCCCCATCTATTGATCAGACCACACCCTCTTCTAGGCATCAGGTAATCCTAGATGTAATACTATGAATCTATCATGATAGACAATTTTTGTTAATGTAATTGTTTGCACACACTATTGCTTCAAAGACTAAGCAATTTTTTATATATTTTTGTTGTAGACAGGGGATTCGGTTTATGAAACACCGTCTCAAAACTATTTACAAAATGAGGTCTCCCGGTTGATGAGAGATACTGAAATTAGAGATTCTACAGACTTGTTGAGGGTGCTACAAAACACCAGGGAAAAACAAAATGAGGAACTGGTTCTTCTGACATTGGAAGTTCCACAAACAGAAGGGATCAAAAACAGGATTTAATTATTGTTACAGCAACATAAACAATTGGAAGTAATTTATCTAATAATCATGTAAATTCATTTATAAAAAAATTATAATATTTGATTTTATATGCTATTGAACTTATAATACAATGGTTTGATTTTACAACATGCTATGCAGATTATCAGCGGTGGTCAAGGCAATGTTGGTCCCTTTGACCAAACCAGTCCACATACACAACATACAGCTCCCATATTGTCCATTGAACATCTGGAAACATGCTCTACGACATCCTCGAGGGAAACAGAGGATGCAACCAATGTTTCCCCACCCACAACAGATGCTGCAAAATAAGGGGTGGATGTAGGGTTAGATAGAGATGTGGATGCATTTCCTGGATCTTCTCGTGTCACTAGCACTGGTTCAATAGTGTGTACATTTTTTGTGAATGAAAACTGGTTCCAATAAAGATAGAGAGGATTCTAGGTCATTATAGATTGTTCAATTCAGTTTTTATAATTTGTGTCTAATATACCGATAATATCTTTTAATGTTGACTAATGATGGCATTAATGTTTTGCAGGAAATGATATATTTTATAAACATGTGAATGATTTGGCCTTGGAGATCTTTGGGCCCACCATCTACATAATGTGGAACAAGCAGCCAAAAGCTTTAAAGGATGAGCTGACTAATCGCTTGGTTGGTATGTTCGGAAAAGATACCTTCTATTCATCGAAGGTCGTACAGAAGGCTGGAAAACATCTAAAGATTGTCCGAGACTAGTATAGGGTTCACCTAGAAAAGAACCCTAGGTATGAGTTCCCTCCAATGATTCCATCTATGGAGTGGAAAGCCCTGGTGGAAGATGGAAAAGACAAGGGCCTGAGAAAATCAGGAAAGATACCGCCAGGAACAGGGAGGTATGCAATACAATCCAAAATGTAGTGGTAAGCCTTATTATTACTAGTTTTTATATCAAATTTGGTACATCAACTAATGTATTTCAAAACTTGATTAGGCTCACAGACACATCTAAGGCCACCAAGGCAAGAATTGAAAAAATTGGCCAACACAAGCTTGGTCCTGGTGGTTACTCGAACTTGGCGGCTTGATATGTAAGTATCACAAAACCCGAATCCGCATCCAAATATCATACAGATAATTATTTTCATTTTGTCCTGGCAAAAAATGTAAAATTAATGACATCATGCAAATATGAAGCTAACCAGTTCAAAGAATTTCCCAATGTGGATTACATGAAGCTTGGCTTCGAACAGGGCTTTGACACCATTGTTGAACATCGAAAAAGCTTGTTTAGGCATACTGCACAATCTTCTGTTGATCCATCTGGTGCGCAGGTATGTAAAAACTGTATAATTTAATGATAATTTATTAATTCTCATGCAATTTATTCCTTATTAATAAATTAACATTTTCATTATTTATTCCTTTTTGAGCAGGTAAGTAATGATCACGTTCATGTTGAGGATGTACATGACCAACCAGACGAAGATCATGCTTCGATTCCTAATAATGAATTTATTAATGTGGTACTGTTTTGTATAGATAATTGCATATGATGAACATTAATTCTAATTCTACACAATTCAACTGCAAAGCATGTAGATGCAAATAACACTGAACAGGTTGGGCATGTACAAGATAATGCTAAACATGCTGATGTGCCCATGGCAGGTAAAAACACACATTCGTAATGTTTTTTTTAAAGAATTACTCGTATTTATAAAAATATAAATATATTAATGAAATATTTTGACATTATTGCAGAAATTCATCGCCCCTCACCAGAAGTTCAACCTTGCAAGCAGACTAGTAGGGAGACCGAGGATCAGATTCTGGAAGATGTGACTCTAACTAAATATTTAAAGAGAAGAAAAGTAAATAGGAAGTGATTAAACAAATTTTGAGTAATTCTTATTTATAATAATAAAAAATTCATGGTTTTTTCCTCTGTTTCATGAATGAATGTTTAAATGATTGCTTTAATGAATGGTTTACTAATTTTTTTTAATCTCCCATTGACTAAATGAATGGTTTAATGAATGATTTAATGAATGGTTTAATGAATGGTTTTTTTAGCTGTTGAATGATTGAATGGTTTAATGAATGATTTAAAGAATGATTTAATGAAAGCATCTTTCAGCTATTGAGTGAAATAATGTGTAGTAGATGCATTGTTATTTGCATTGTAGATGCATTGTTATTTGGATTGTGAAATAGTGAAATAAATTGTTATTTGCAATTAGATGCATTGGGTTTGGGGAAGTGAGAGTGATGTGAGGGGGGGAGGGGCCATAAGAGCTTCCACCTTCACATGGTTGGTCCTATTTAGTAGACTCATACTAAATTATTCTCAAAACAAAGAGGAGCTCAATGAATAGTAAGGAAGAATACATTAGAAAACAACTATTTCTATAATTTTAGTGTATAATTTTCACTATTTCTATTTGACTCCTCCATTGGAACTTGTTACAGATAGAGTTGAGAAACATTTCCATAGTTAAGAGGCAAGAAATCGAATTTTGATGTGATCGATGGCCTTATATACATAGTGTTTTTGGTTATCCATGTTTTATCAGGTGATCTATTATTAATAATTAATTTACTTGGTGATTTGAATAGTATTGTAATTTACATTGTAATAGTATTGTATTTATTTAGATTGGTTTTGTTATTTTCATAAACAAACATAAATTTATTTGATGGGTCCTAACATGAAACTATTGCAACAGGACAAAATTAGAAGTATGTTGAATGATGTTTTGAAAGGTAAAGCATAAGAAGACAGTGCTAAGCTCCACGAATCAAGGTATAATTATGTTTTATGTTGTTTGATTGAGCTGTGTATTGGGTATTTATGCATGTGCAAACACACACATTTAGTTGATGATGATGATTACCATACATTTAGGCAAACTTTGTTCTATCTGATCTAAAAACTTACCTTAAATAGTTTGATTTATCTAGATAACTGGCCCCTTGGTAATACTTTACCAATTCCATATAGCAATGAATTCCATATGTACATAAAAATATATGGGGAATGGCCATTTCTCGTCGGACATATGGCTATGAATTACATTTTATTCATTTGGTGTATTGTTTTAACATTGAATCACCCAAGTAAAACTTATATGCATGTGCATGACATTGAATTGAAGGATCGTAAGAGGGCACACTAGTTGACATAGTTGAAATACCTCGTAAATAGAAGTGGATTCCTCTAAGGATGAATTATATGGATTGGATCAACATTTTTAAGCCTCATGTGATATATAGAGTATCCTGTATAACACATAAATGTTGCCATACTTCTTCACTGCTGAGTTTTTTTTGCCTAGATTGTACCTTCATTATGATAGGAAAGGTGCACAAAACTCTTGAAACATGAGTCAAAGGTGGATAAGCCATAAATGAAAGTGAAGAGAAGCTAGTAGGGTCAACGCTTCTAAAAAATTCACCCTACAGTGATTAAAAATCAACATAATATGCCATGTGAGCTTCCTAGAAATGATAATGTTGAAGTGCTACTATTGATTCAATGCCAAGGGATAGTTCTTTGCTTCTACAATATGCCCAAGGACACTTTTATGTTATTGTTGTTTACACATATCTCACCCAAACATGGTATTTTGAAACCTGTTGTTGTGTTATACCCATTAATTTCCCCTAGATTTCAAGGTTTAGAGCCATTCTCATCAATACATCTTCCCAAAACTGGATTACCACTCACTAGGAGGTCAAATAGGGCCGAGAAATTATTTTAAGGATCAGTATGTGCCCAACAACATGGATATTTAGGGTCATTATTGTTGTTCATTACACCAGACTTCCCATAGACATGGATTTACTTTTCTAATATCCACAAACTCTACCCAAAACAAGCTCAAAGTCATATCAAACTTTCTATATATCACTGTTTACTACTGATACTTATTATAAAAAATTACCAGGTCTAATTTTTAACCACTTTACGTAGGTTTCCAACCATGTAATGCTACAAACATAAATATAATTAATTAGAATTAATTTAAAAGTCAATAAATTAAGCTTGGCATCAAATGGAAATTTAAGGGAAAAACCTGTTATCTAGACTGGCTTTGATACCAACGTATCAACGGAAGTGCTAAATTAACATAAATTAACATATTAAGTTCCATTCTCTTCCTCGAGATATGCCATTTCCTTATCTTCATTTATCTTAATTAGTAGTCTCAACCTTGAGACCTACCATTTGCATGCCATTGTAGACTCTCCGAGTAGGATACCATTCTATTAGTTTTCCTAGCCTCTACGGTTTGCTATAGCCACCTACCTCTCATGTAGAATTTCAATCCATTTTCCTAATACCCTCTCAAACACTATGAAACTACTTTGTCTAGATGTATATGTAAATCCTGTGCTTGTTAGTCCAAACTTAATATTTTTTACAATACATGTTTGTATTTAAAGACTATACTGAGTAGGTGCCATACTTGTTTCAAAGCTATTATTGGTATGCTTGATTAGGAAGTGATTCTTTACTAGTTATTTAATTAACAAACATCATTTCAAGTTACTGAGCGGTTAGTCATGCATATGAAGCTTCAAGATAGGAACTTGAGTTTCCTCTATTGTATCTTGCATTTATGCCATAAACTGTACTCTTAATTTCCTATATGCAAATTCTCTTCAGTCTCATATCGCTCTCTTATTAGGGTTATAGTTTGTATGCATTGTCAAAGGCAGTTGGTTGGTCACCTCACTCATAGTCCATCCAATGAAAAAACTATGAACCGAATGGCCCAATTGAATGGATTGAAGGGACTCAAGAATGAACTGAGTTTTCATGAATACTGCAAGCTTGATTAAACTATAATATTATAACCCCTACAAAACTTTGATATTTTATGGTTCAGACTGTAAATATTTGTGTCAAGACCTCATGCTAGCTAAATATACAGTCTTACGAGCCTCATCCTCCATAGATCCTACCGGTCACTTTCCGATCAAAACTGGGCATTTTAGTATCCTTTCCCAATCATCATTCCGATTCCACATTCCAAGTCTTCCATTTGATTAAATATTATAGTGAGAAGTTTGGAAGCTATCATAGTTAAAGACAAGAACCACTCTCAACCAATGGAAAACCTCAGAGTGGTAAGGGTCTTGAAGATCTTCATTCTTATTGCAGATTTATTTTTGTGCTTGTTATGAGTTGAGCTCTATTTTCATCCCCTATTTAGACCCATAATCCACTGTTGGTATTTTTATTTAACTCTGATGCTAGAAAAGGTAAATTGGGTACAGTTCATCACCACAAGCCTACTTCAAGTGCTTCATTGCTATCCTTTTGGTGATCAAGTGTGCTCATCACCTTTATTTGTATTTTCCTAAGTGTCCGCTTAGGCTATATGTAGTATATATTTTAAATATGAGAACAATGTTCATAGATTCCCAAGATTCAAATAATTCCAGAGGCATTAAAATAAATTTCAAACTCCCTCAGTGACTGTACCCCTTGGTAAATCAATTCCTTGATCAATCATAAACATAATTCTTGGGTATCATTTGTTTAGGTTGTTTCTTGTCCTCTACCTACAGTGGATTTTAAGCATTCCATTTTATACCTCCTAGTTGTTCTTCAAATGTATAGAATTAGATGGGTTTTAGTGTCTGATGCAAATAGCCTGGCTTCGAGGTTCTTTCCCAAGGAAAAAATGTTTTTATTGAAGAAATCCCATTTGCAGCCATGACTTTTGATAATGTTGTGAGCTATAATAGGCAATTAGCTGAAATTTTGATGTTGTGCATCTATTTAAATAGAATTGTAGTATGAATTTAATTCCTTGCTTGGTCGGGTCTAATATCCTTATGAGTTTATCTGCATTCCATTTCGCAGGCTTAGGAAAGACTAATAAGGTTACATGGATTCTCATCAAAAGATGCTTTCTTGAGGTTTCTGACTAATTGTTCATCTGGGTAGTTACCTGGAAGATGACAGTAATATACACTAAACATAAGAGACTGTTTGTGAAATGCTCTCAGTACAAGTATCTGCGGGAAGTGAATTTTATTCCAGTGTGATGCTTTTCATAACTGCTTGTTTCAACTATGTTGTCTAGACTCTATATTGGTAACAATATTTTTATCCTTGTTTGTGATTGTAAATTAAAATTATAATGTAGTATTTTGAACTTTTGAACATTATATACTTGTAACATAGAATAACATCCAGTCAGTTTACATTACAATAATACCGAGAAGCAAGCTATCTTATCCAATGTTTTTCCATTGTGTAGAATTTCATGACTATTCTAAATGTTGGTATTAGGTAAATAAATGACTTCATAATTTTCAACACCTTATAATTTGTGTTGAAATCATAAGAACAAGAGGTAAATTGTGCTCCTACCCTAGATTAATCTAATGTTATGTCATTGGTTGTGATCTACTTAGAGATGACAATATCAGTATTCATGTGTATTTTTCAAGTTGCAATTTAACATCCACAAAGGTTTAACTACACAGTCATTGAATGAGAATGGTTAGCAATCATGCATAACATTTAAAAATTCTGATATTATTTGCTTCCTAGTCCTAATACCTTTTGAACTACCATTTTAGAACCTGAAAATCATGTTCAAGTTAGTGTTGGGTTATTTGAGTTATGTTGAGTTATTTGAGTTGTTTGAGTTAAGATCATTCAATTCATTTCATCAAGTTAGTCTATTTAAAGATTGACATAGTAAAAGACCTAACATTATAAGAGATTCAATAATGTAATAGTTAAAACTTAGGTTATCTAAGGTTGAATATCACATTTTGTCAGAGCCTCGCAATAAGACATTGAACTTATTAGCCAAAAACATTTGAAATCAAAGGGTAAACTAATTGGTGAATGGAAACCTTTCAAATGAAATATTTTTTTGAAATACATTGGAGAGCATGACTGCTGAGTTTTTAATAGGTCATTCATTATATCAATTGAAATATTGTTTTGGTATGAACAGGGATATCAAAACTATTATGTTTGTAATATGCTTGTGGGAATATACACCTTTCTAAATCTCCCTAGGGGGAAAACAAACCAATTAGTGCAATGTGCACTAACAACTTCTCTTTAATATTCATACCGTTAAAAAAGAATTGATCTCTTATATATGTGTCATAAGGTATCTCACCACTATGCTTATGTCATTCATGCATGTATTGGTGAGGTTGTTATTCAAGAGCACCTTCTAGGAAATTTTCACACTCTAGTACAGAATCTAGAGTAGTTAGTGATGCATGTATTGTTGAGTTTGTTCTTCAGGAGAATCTATTGGGAATTAATGACACTCTAGTATAGAGTAGTCATTGATTCATACATTTTGTTAGCCTATTTTCCTACAAAATGAGGGATTAGGTGGCACTTCATTGAATCCATAATTATCATCCTTGATTTTTTTTCTCATATTGACCCAATCATCGGGGATTCAAGTAGGGTGCTCTTGGTGATTCAAGAAGGAGGAGAGATAGTATTTGGTGGTGTTGATCCTAATCACTTCAAGCGTAAACATCAATATGCTCCTGTTACTTGAAAGGGTTACTGGAAGGTATGCAATAGAACCATGTTAGTTTTCCAGGTTTGAGATTGACTGTATTTAAGGATAAACACATGCATACCATGTTCTTTGTATGAGTCATAGTTACTAGTAGGTATGTCATGGGATTATTCTACTCTAATAAATCGATGTTGCTAATACTAGATACATGCATACTAGTTTCAATATATTTAACTAAATGTTCAAGTGTATTTACGAGAGAATTTTCCTCCTCTAGCAAAGATTGAGGTTCTAGCTCAATTAATTTGCTACTCTCATTAACGAACGGGGTACAATCTTGAGCATTTGCTATAGATTCACCACTATGGGCTATCAAAACTTTGTCCACCTAAAATTCTAAATCCCCAATATGAGCCATCTCACCATTAATGTTTGAGAAAACGCAACACCAATATTCTTGTGATGACCATGCAATTTGTAAATAAACTTCACCCAACCTATATTCTGAAATTCTTGCAAAACATTTTGGTAAGTATCAATTAACTCTGAACTATTATGTTTTTTCCTATGTATCATCCCCATGAGCAGGAAGAGCATTAAGAATACTGGTAAATGATACACCCAAGGGTTTGGGGAAAGACTGAGGCAAACCCTTACTGAAAATGGGGATTATGAGAACCCTCAAGAATGATCGAAAGGTATCACACACAAAACAAAGATCTTAGTATCTTTGTTTCGATCAACCATATCCTTTCATGAATGTATGGATTTCTTGTATATCATCTATTTGTTGCGTACTAACTCCAAGGTGGTACCCTTCATAAATGACAGTTCTATATTTGAAATCAAAGGGTAAATTAACCGGTGAATGGCAGTCTTTCAAATTTCTTTTTTGTTAATTACACAACTTCCCATCACATTTTTGACGATCATTGGACACGCCCCCATCGCATCTTCGACGTCTCTCCAAATACGTTTGACGGGACTACCATGGCTCCAACAACTGAGCCCATCGGACAGACGTCGCAATACCTACAGCTACGTGTCGGGCTTTGGACGCCATGGTGTCGAAATTTCAAATTTTCAATTTTTTTGTTGTTAAATATCCGACAGTATTTGTCGTCGATCGGTTGACACACAATCGCCGCATATTCGACATCAATCCAAAAACATCTGACAGGAATGCCATGGCTCCAACGGGCTCAGACGTCGGATATCTATCGAAAATCCGACATAAACATCAACTTTTTTGCAACACATCTTAGTGACATTCAAAACGGATCTGTCAGAATTTCTAACAGTAGAATGCAGAATCTAGGACGTCGTGGTGTCGGAAGTTTGATGTCATAATCATAATTATTTTTTACCATATTTGGCTGGAATTCGACAATGGTGTAGTCGGATCTTCGATAAGTATTGGAAGGACGTCAGAGATTTGACTGTTTTTCACCGACGACAAAAAAAAATGCCTGTGTCAAATAACCAACAGGGCATTGTCTAATTTCATACATGGAAGCTGTCATATTTTGGGCTCAATTTTTGTTGTGGAAATAAGAATCCAAAGTATTTGAAGCAGTAAGAGAAGAAGAAGGAAAAAGAGAATCCGAAATCTTCTGATGGGGGTTCGAATCCTAGCAGGGACAAAGGGAGGAATCATGAGAAGACCAAATGCACTTATGATCACAAGGTTTGGAATCATGAGAGCTCCTGCATGAATAAAACCATTGACATGATGGTGCAACTCCTTGAGAAGAACAACGTTCCCCCTCCAGATGGAGCAAATAAGAAGGATGGAGGTTTGAATTCTGAAGAAAAAAAAAGGAGATACGACATGCATTGGTTTTTGGATATTTTGGATATTCCTCATTCATCATAGATTCAGGTTCCTCAAGGAACACAAATTCTACAAAATACTTCTTCTCGGCCCTACATCCATGCATTGGTCCATCCATCTTCATGGGTGATGACTCATATATCCCAGCCGAAGGCCTTGCAACCTCAAAGCAAGTAGTCCATAATGGTTGGATATGTTGAATATGCAAAGGGATCTAATCTCTTTCATCCCTCATCTCATAAAAACATTCATTGAGAGAATTCTACAGTTCGAAGAAGAGCCTATGCAATAGGTTGAACTATTAGAGGGGGATTTCTCACACCCTTCACTAAATGATGATGCAAGTGATGTTTGAATTTCTGATTTTGTTGATTCAGATATGGAATATGAGGATGATGACATGCATTTATATCATGAATCTCCCACAAGGCCAAAATGGGTTGAGAAAAACATACAAGCAGATGGTGATCTTGCAGGAGATCCACTAGACACTAGGAAGACTAGATCTCAATTTCACAATGCTTTCTCCACTTGTGATTTGAATCTTCCAGATAGGTATTTTATGATGGTTGTATCTGATCCATAGTCATATGAAGAAGCATCACATGATCCAATATGGAAAACAACCCATGCAAGAATATTTCAATTCTTTGCAAGACAATGGAACTTGGGAGTTGGTTGCTCTACCTTCCAAGAGGAAACTAGTGCAATGTAAGTGGGTTTATAGGACTAAGATGGTTGTTGATGGTTCATATGTGAATTATAAGGCTATATTAGTTGTCAAAGGATTCTCTCAATTCTTTGTATTAGAATATACAGAGGCAATAGCACCGGTGGCAAAAATGGACTCAATCGGGCTAGTTTTGGCCATTGTTGCATCTAAGCAATGGGAGGTGCACCATATAGATGTGAAGAGTTATTTTCCTCATGGTGACCTTCATAAGGAGATTTATATGAAGCATAATAAAGGTTTCATTCATGATCCTTCACATTTTTTTAGGTTTAGTAAGTCTCTCTCTGGCCTCGAGAAAGCTCTCAAATCTTGGTATGCCAAGATGGACAACTTTCTTCTCTGACAAGACTTTGAAAGATGCAAATCTAATCCTAATGTGTATTGCTGAATTTAGATGACTCTATTCAGATCATTATATTGTATAGAAAGGCCTTGAAAACTAAAAGAAAGGAGTCCATAATGGTTGGATATGTTGAATATGCAAAGGGCTATAATCTCTTTGATCTCTCATTTCAGGAAAAAATCCTTGAGAGAAGTGTACAGTTCAAAGAAGAGCCTATGCAAGAGGTTGAACTAGTAGAGGGGGATTTCTCACACACTTCACTCAATGATGATGTAAGTGATGTTTTCATTTTTTCATTTTCTTATTTTGATATGGAAGATGAGGATGATGACATGAATGCATATCATGACTCTCCCACAAGGCCAGAATGGGCTAAGAAAACCATAGAATCAGCTAGTGATTTTACAGGAGATCCACTAGACAGTAGGAGACTAGATCTCATTTTCATAATGCTTTATCCACTTTTGATTCAAATATTCCATAGAGGTGTTTTCTGATGTTTGGATCTGATCCACAGTCATATGAAGAAACATCACATGACCCAATATTGAAAACAACCATGCAAGAAGAGCTCAAGTCTTTACAAGACAATAAAACTTGGGAGTTGGTCCCTCTACCTTCCAAGAGGAAACTAGTGCAATGTAAGTGGGTTTATAGGACCAAGATGGTTTTTGATGTTTCAAATGTGAATCATAAGGCTATATTGGCTTCCAAAGGCTTCTCTCAAGTCCGTGGAGTGGACTATATAGAGACATTTGCATCGGTGAAAAAATGGAGTCAATCATGCTAGTTTTGGCCATTGTTTTATCTAAGTGATGGGAGGTGCACCATATGGATGTGAAGAGTGCTTTTATTCATGGTGACCTTCATAAGAATATTTATATGCATAATCCTAAAGGTTTCATTCATGATCCTTCACTTTTTTGCAAGTTGAAGAAGTCTCTCTATGGCCTCAAGCAAGCTCCCAGAGTTTGGTATGCCAAGATGGACATCTTTCTTCTCTCACAAGGCTTTGAAGACGAAAATATGATCCTAATTTGTATTTGAAAATTTTATATGACTCTATTCAGATCATTGTAATGTATGTTGATGATATTTTGATAACTAGAAGTTTCACTGCTGATATAAGTTCAATTAATTTTTTCATTGTATAATGCATTTTCTATGACTCACCAAGGATTGTTGAAAAAATTTCTTAGCTTGGAGATTGAGAAATATGATGTAGGTACCAAGGTAAGACACTCAAAGTATGCTTCATAATTTTTATTAAAGTTCAAAATGGTCAAATGCAAAGCTGCTAAATGTCCCTTCCTTTAAGAAGTAAGACTAGGTGATTTCAGTTCATCTCCATTATTGGAGAGCTCGTTGTATAGACAACTAGTTGGGAGCTTGTTGTATCTTACACACACTAGACCTGATTTGGATTATGAAGTAGGTGTTTTTGAAATATATATGAAGGAGCCTCATGAGATCCAATGGAAGGCTGGTAAAAGGATCTTGCATTATTTAAAAGGAACCAAACACTTCAAAATACATTATGCAAGTAGTTCTCCACTAGAAATAGTTGGATTTACTTATTCTAATTTGGCGGGATATTCCACTGACAGAAATTCCACTTCAGGTTATGTAATCATGCTTGCACATGGTCCTATATTTTTTTGGTCAAATAAGAAACAACAAATTATTTTCTTATCATCAGTCGAGACTGAGTACAGATGAGCAATGAATGCATCTACACAATGTGTGTGGTTGCAAGCCAATCTTGAAGAACTTGGTTTTGCATTTGATTCACCCACTGTCATTTGGTGTGAAAATCATTGTGCAATCATGATATCCATAGATCAAGTAAAATATAGAGGACCAATCACATTGAGATCCACATGCACTACATCGGGATCTTGGTGCATGACCAGGTGATATCATTGTAGTATTGTCCATTTGTAAAGCAAATTGCTTACATCTTCAGCAGGAGCTTCACAGAGAAGGCATTCACCTATATTAGATCACTCCTCAGGGTGGGTGACACATGGTGATGATTGATATTCACTTTCATATTTTGTCTCCATGTCCATTTTAGAGGGGAGTTTTTATTGCCATGTCGTTTTCCTTCTTACCTTGGATATATGGACTAACAAAATTTTAAAAGAGTTGACTTGAGCCTTAGTTTCCAAGGCCTCAAGTTTGATTTGGTTACACTAATTCAAGCTTGAGAGGGGTGTTAGAACATCATACCTCCTAGTACCATATTCTTCTTACCACCTAAGACCATATTCTCATTCGTTTTCACTTATGCTACATAGTCCAAACTTGGTTTAGGGTGTCTTCCTAAGGTTGTTGGGGTTTTTGGACCATTAAATGCACCTAGTGCCCTAATTTTTGTCAATAAAGAGCTAATTCACCCTCATTAATGACCTTTTTATCCCTTGGGGTTCTCCCACTCCTTAAATCATTGATCTCAATTGACTAGGGGCGCCTATGCACTGTATTTGGGTGTTTTTGGCTCTTTTGCACCATTTATGACTGCCTAGAGCCACTCCCACTCCTCCATGCACTCCACCACGCCTCTCTTCCCTCATTTATGACCAAGCATGTCTCTCCAATGTTCACATACCCATTCATTATTGTTTGAGGTGGTTTGGGAGCCTATTCGTCCACCTAGGGGGGCTTTGAGGTCTAATGTAAGCCTACCACTTGGATGCCACAATTTGGCTCCAAAGGCTAATGATTTTATTCTAATGTAATATAATTATGTTTCATACATGTTGGAATGTTGGAATGTAATATAAATTAGAGTTATTGGCACCATCTATATGTGTTATTTTTCCTCTTTTACATTGTTTTAGCATATTTTGCCAAATTCTTGTATTGTGAGGATTCCTTTGGATAGTAGATCCTTCTGTGGCTAGAATTTTACAACATTATATTTATCCCCTGTACATGTCTATGACTTCTTTAAGTATTTCCCCCTACCAAGTCTTCTAACTATGGAAGAAGTCCAATTCTAGGGTAACATGCCCCATGATCTTCAATATGTTTTAAAATTTTGTTTAGTTAATACTCTCAACTTATATTCATTAATTATAACAAAATATTCCTTAAGTGAATGTCTTAATGGTCACACAAATTTCATCTCATTATAATTTTATTTCCAACCACCGATTTGTCTACTCATAGGATGGGATAAGCGATTACTTTAGTCATGGTAATAATTATAGTTGTTCCCCAACATAATCACTAAATTATATAATTTATCAATAAGTTAACTTACATTCAAATATAAGTTAACTCCTTCATCACGTATGTTGGTTAATCTAGCCTACATATTGTATTGCACATCATAGAATAATATGACTTATTGTCACGATATTCTCTTATTTTCTTGAACTTGGTTGATTCAAAGCTCACAACATAGCATTTACCTTCAGCATCCTAATGAATAATCATAACAACATGGTACTAGCTGTATGTAATCACCCAAGTGGAAAATTTTCAATGTCGTCAGAAAACCAATAACAATCAACACCACCCATCCGCAACATTCATTATTGAAAACTTCATACTACCCTTTCATTACTTTGAGACTCTTACCCACTCACACTTTTGGGTACAATTTGTGCATGAGATACTATCTTGAGATAGTTAGATTCAACATGTCACAACAAATTCCCCTAATTTTGGTAGGGTCCCTCAGTTCAATACTAATGTGTCCTCCTCCCTTCTGTCATAATACCCACATAATACCATGCCTATTTCCTTCAATTGATTTATTTAAATTTGAAATATACAACTCTTAAGTCCTATATTATCTTTTCCACCTTGTTTATCAGTAGACGTCATCTTAGTCCTCTCGTCACACATTAATTTCTTTTGTCAAATTTAATTCACTTATGACAAAATCAGTAGAAACGTTTTATTATAATTTGAATACAACATTAAAATAATTATTGAATTGTAAATGAGGATTATCATTAAGTAATATAATTATATGTTATATAATATACACATTATAATTATATAATATATAATTAAATAATAATAAAACAAAATAATTAGATAAAAAGTATAACAACGAAACAAAATTATACTTATTAATTAGAAACAAAATGCATGGTTTATATTTACCACATTATTTAAACTATGTTATATCCACAACGCAACACTGCAATCAAATGTGCAAACTCCCCAACCTTGGCATAACGCTTACAACACCCACAAAACATGTAGAGAAATTGTAATCAAAACACAAAAAACCCTTATATTACCCATATATTGTGCAAAGAACCCATACTTGCAGCATAACCCATCAACAAATTGAATCAACCTTCGAGATACATTTAAATGAGTGTGTTGATAAACATAGGCAAGTGAAGATGATAGGAACAGATCCCTACCAGGGTGCCGACGACAACTTCCATCCACATGTGAAGAACCTCCACTCAATCCACCACCCTACAACCTACACAAGATCCCAAATCAAGTAAGGCTGGAAAAAACTACCTGAAAAATATAAACCAAACTGATATGCAAAGGCAGGGCCAGGTTCTAACCGTCGACCCCCTGCCCCACTCACCAACAGAGCTAGTCTCTCGTTGGAGGAGGATTGAAATCAACAAGCAAAAGAACAAGACCACAAAGGAGGATTGAAATCAACAAGCAGAACAACAAGACCACAAGGGAAATAAAATCCAACAATTGAGTTCACAACCAACAAACCGACATAATAAGCACCATACCAGCAGGTCCCAACAAGAAACCCTGATACACAGAAAACATAGTTCTCAAGAACACCATTCAAGGAATGTGTGGACGTCAACATAAGGAAGGATAATACGGGAATGGAGCTGAGGGTGCGCCACAGCCCAGGGTGGTGGGCGCTCACCCATAGATCCTAGTCAACTTAACACTGAGCATGAAGACGGTTCTGAAATAGGCACGTAAAATGAACTGAAAAAATCCCAAACTGTCACCCTATAAAGTATTGCTATTGCATGGAGTTATGAAAGTTGGTGGGTCCAAAGGGGAGGGTGACAAGCATCCTAGGATATCACCACTGACTATATGCTAGGGTAGTTGTTCGCATCCCGATATCATCAATTTTGTATTCAACTGGGTTGATTTTTGGGTTAACTTGTTGTCCAGGCCATCGCTTATTGTTTCTCATATGTATATTGATCGTATTGTACCTCTATTATATCAAATATTCATCGATTTTCATACTCCTTCTAAATTTTTATACATGAAAGTTTAACACGGCCGAATTATACTATTATGGATTATGAGTCCCAATGTAGCATAATTCCTAATTTTTTTATGGTTTCGATTCTCTTTGACTTAATATTTCTTTGAAATACACTAAATGAAGTTAAAAACAAGACACACACATTTTAATTTGGTGTACACATAGGGATGAATGGGTCAAATGCCCCACTGTAAAAGTATAACTAAGATCATTTTGTGAGGTTGACTACACATGATGATTCTATATTTGCTTTTCATTTTTCACATTGATTGTATATTTGCTTTTCATTTTCCTCTATATGTCTACTATCATTGTTATATGGAATCATTGTTATTTTCCATATAAATATGGTTGCTTTGCAGAAAAAATATTTCACACACTTTTTATGATATCATGGCTTGCTTAAATGAGAACTATAGGGTTATTCTCACCAAATAGTGGAATTGAATAATGCATAAAATATCAAATCTTATATATTTAATTATCATCTTAATATTTCTTTGAAATACACTAAATGAAGTTAAAAACAAGACACACACATTTTAATTTGATGTACACATAGGGATGAATGGGTCAAATGCCCCCATTGTAAAAGTATAACTAAGATCATTTTGTGAGGTTGACTACTCATGATGATTCTATATTTGCTTTTCATTTTTCACATTGATTGTATATTTGCTTTTCATTTTCCTCTATAGATCTACTATCATTGTTATTTTCCATATAAATATGGTTGCTTTGCAGAAAAAATATTTCACACACTTTTTATGAGATCATGGCTTGCTTAAATGAGAACTATAGGGTTATTCTCACCAAATAGTGGAATTGAATAATGCATAAAATATCAAATCTTATATATTTATATATTTAATTATCATCTTATGTTCTTTGAAATATCAAATCTTATATACCTAATTATCATCTTAGGTTCTTTGTACGACATCTATTTGCATATTTTGAAGCAATGTATGCCATCGTAATCAATAACAATAACATATATCATTTTATATGTGTAAAAAAATGTTGATGATTAAAATTAAAATGTCTCGTTCATTTTAATTGTATGAAGTGGTAACATTTTAATGGTAAGAAGTGGTAAATGACATTTCTATCAATTTTCAACCTTAACTCATACTCTTGCATCCATACTGCATTAAGATTATAAAATAAGAGTCACCACATGGCAATGTCTTTGAAGTTTCTAACAGCTATTGCTACAAGACAGAAGCTATAAAAATACTACTACGAGACTAACAAGGCTATTTTCTTTGTGATTGGTTGTTTGCAAATGAGGTCAGCCTCAAAATTATCTTCATGCTCATTTGTTGCATGGTTGTCATTTTCTTTTTTTTTATCTCATGACTCGAAAGTGGTGAAGCTAATTTTATCTGGTAGATTACAGTCATTACAAACAAAATGAAGATCGAAAGATGAACACCGAGGACTGTACATATTTCACGATGAATACTAAGCCACCACTAGCATATTGTATGGATTCGCAATGGAAGGTCTATCTCTATTCTAGTCAGGAAGGCACACGTTTACATGTCTTAAGAGAGAGGAAGAGTTGTCAATGATGAAAAGCAAAGAGACATTTGAAAAGGAGAAGGTCTCAATTTCGACTCAGAGAAGTTGTGATGAGGCTATCCCTCTTTAAACAGGGTTTCAAAATCAATCCTAACCTAATCAATATACCTATAACGACTCCTACATTTAAAGTATCAGTAGATCGAGGTCGTCATGAGAATCTTAAACACTAGAAGATGCAAAATTAGGTTTCATACTAAAGGTAATGAAATGAAAAAACAAACAAACCAAGTATTAAATGTATAATTACCCTGATAAGAGGTTTAATAATATTCATGGGGTAGCGTTCTCGTGGCTCTTTGTCCTTTCCTACAGGAACAATAAAAATTAAATATCAGTATGAGTATACTAAAATAGAATCCATATGAAAGATAGTGCTGAGAGTTCCTATAAATGAATAAAGAATAATGCTATAATAGACAACAACCCGAGACCATGACATCTGTGTGTGTAGAACTTTTCTTACCAGTAAATAAGGTTGCAACCAGCCACATTGCTCCTTGTCGTCGGATGAACCTAGTAATGATGTGAATGTAAGGACCCTTGTACCTGAGCATAAGCAAAAAAAAATGTGAACCTGGTAAGACTCGGTAGCTTGAAATTTTTAAGGACGGTCGTGGAAACCTAGTAGAAATATATAAAAACCATGCTTCTTGGGAATGAAATCAGTATGGGCTTCATTTGAGGGTAAGACTTAAGTTGATTTCACTCTATCACAAATATCATAGAGTAAGAATGTTAGCTTGTACAAAAAAGGGAAAGTATGATGAGCTCTCCATCCATTCTCTATGGATTTCATTTTAGGAATTTGAACGAGGATACTTCAACTATGTATAAGAAACCATAAAGATGAACTAAATAAATTCAATAACTAATAACTAGATGTGAATAATTTAGTTGAGCACAAGGATAAATATTGTCCCTTCAACCTGAAAAATCTTTGGAAGAGACTCTCCGAGTAACGAGATGCATTCGCAAATCCTTAAGGCTTAGTAATAAATGACCAAATGTCAACACCAAAAGGGAATTTCCTTTGTGAAGTGTTTCCAAGAAATACCGATGCGTCAAAACCTTCATCTACCTCATTAAATCTATCATGGTATAGACGGATAGAGACTTCATATAAGAAATGTGTTGGATTTTTCTCTGCCTCCAATGCAACATTTCCCTCGGTCTTCAGGAGATCTCTCTATACTAGAGAGTTCAATTCCTGCCCTATTTTCTATGTATATTTGTTAGATATGATTCAACAATTTGTTATTTTTTAATCCTTTCACTCTTGATGGTTTTGTGAGAGATTTAAACTGTAAGCTTACAAATACACCTCGCAGAGGAAGAGGTTAGAAACCTCAGAGAGGAAGAGGAAGATGTTGGAAACCTCGCAAGAGTCTGGAAGTGGAATAAAGGGAAAACAATAAAAAAAGAAAGGATCTCAATGCAATATTCACAGGTTCAAAATAATTAATCTATATAGTGTTAAGGACTACAGTTGTCCACATATTGTTCATGCGCTAGCCCAAAGGTCAAAGCCTGCATTAAATGGAGTAAATGTTCACTTGGAACTCAATACTGTGTACTCAATTAATATCTTTTAGAGGCTAACGTATGGAGGGACAAATGTCAATTTAAATCCACTGGCTTAATTTTGAGGATGGCCTTATCTGCAAACAACCAATCATAAACAAGATAACTAAAAAATAAAATAAATAAAGTTGCCTTATGCAAAGTTTAAATTAGGAAATTTTAAATATTGCACTAAAGTATGGGATGGATTAATATGAATTCATGATTCATATATGATCCCCTGAGGGGACATAGTAAATTAATATTTACACTTTTCAATTGCCTCTAATGAATAACCACTTACCACACACATCCATTGATGACTTTACTAGGGGAAAGCAGTCAGTAGTGGAACACTCAACCTAGTGAGGACCACATAGCCACATGGAAGGGTATAGGTGGTGTATGTAACCCTCCCCCATAAACCTACCACCTATTAAATCTATGCAATACTTTAAAGGGTGACCTTTTGGGATTTTTTAGTTCCATGCTTATTTTGGAACCCTCTTCATGATTTTTGTTAAGTTGACTAGGACCTATGGGTGAGTTCCCACCACCCTGGGTTGTAGTGTACTCCTTGATTTGTACTTGTCTTCTCATCTCTTGTGTTGACGTCCACGCGTTCCTTGAATGGTGTTCCTACAACCTCTGTTGTCTGTCTATTAGGGTTTCTTGTTTCAACCTGGTGGTATGGTGGTTGTTATGTCAGTTTGTTGGTTGTGAGCTCGGTTGTTGGTTTGTATTTCCCTTGTGGAAGGGTTGTAGCTCTTTTTGGATTCAATCCTACACCAACAAGTGACCAGTTTTGGTGGCGAGCGGGGAAAAGTGGAAGCTTGAGTGGAAGTGCTTCACACGTGGATGTCGTTCGTCATCGGTACCCTGGTAGGGATCTGTTCCTACCATCTTCACTTGCCTATGTTTGTTTTCACACTCATTTGAATGTACCAGGAAGGTTGGTTTGGTTTGGTTTTGGTTTGTTGATGGCTTCTACTGTAAGTATGTTAATTTTTCTATGTTTTCATAGCTTAATTCCTAACTTGATTATAATTTAATACATTTTCATAATAAGCACATAAAGAGGATCATTGAAATAAAAACAATCACAAGGTACACTTCCTCAATATAGATTACCAGTATGCAATGACCAAAGAACAAAGTCTCATCAAGTAAGAGACCAAACCCAAAGCATAAAATCTAATACACCAAAGACATTATTCCTTCTCCTTTTCTATCTCTCATTCTTTCTCTCTGATATGCAATACAAGTGTGAGCGTGTGTGTGTAAATGAGGGTGGGAACCTCCTTATTTATACTAAACTTCCCAATTGACATTTTACCTAACTGGGTCGACCTACATGACTGGAAGGGAATACCTACCTAGGTACACATCACAATAAGAATTATATTTATCTTTTCAGAGTGTTATTCACCTGACTTACAACTAAGGGTTTACCCCATGATTTTAACATGACTTTACATCGGTAACATCTCCCGAAGGAGGAATACTAATAATGTGAGGTACAAGTAGAATATTCTTCGAAGTTACATTATTTCAACACTCCCACTTAACAAGAAGGGTATTCTACTGAAAACAAGAACAACTAGTTTGGCCCGACACAACATCATCGAAAGGAGAGAGGACACATCGTCAACATCATCTTTTGGAACATTGTCTGGTACATCTATAGATCATCAAAAGTTTTGAATAGCATCATCTTTAGCACAGATCTGGAGTATCAACATCTTCAATACATAGCTAAAGTATCATCATCAACATCTTCAGTACAGAGTTGAAGTATCATCATCAACATCTTGAGTGCAGATCTGAAGTGGCATCATCAACATATTTAGTACAAATATGAAGTATCATCATTTGCAGCATGGAACTAGGGCATCTTCATCTGTAGGAACATCATTAGTAGCATGGAGCTAAAGCATCATCATATGTATCATGAAAATGGAGCATTAACTGCAGTATGAAGTTGGAGCATCATCATAATCTGGTGGAACGTCATCCTATGCAGTATGGAGTTGGATCATCATCTGCAGCATGCAACTAGGGAATAATCATCTGTAGTATGGAACATCAACATCTGCATACAAACTAATACATCAGTAGCATCGACATCACAATATTGTATCATCGGCATAGGGATGGAATAACAACAACAAATGCACAAGGCCGGATCATCAACATAGGGGTGGAATAATAACAACAACGACAACACAAGGATGTCTTGTCAACATAAAGTTGGAATACCAACAACAATGACAGCGGGAGTTTGACTCATCAACATAAAGTTGGAATAACAACAAAAATGAAAACATGAGGCTTACTCATCAGCAAAAATATGGAATAACAACAACAACATGTGACATCATCATCAATAGCTCAAGGTTGGAGTAGCATCATCTATGACATGTATAACAACAACCAAGAGGATCCTTCCTTTTGGAATTATGGGATCATGGACAACGCATATTTGGTACTCAAACAATCCTTCCTTTCAGAATTACAGGGTCAATTCATTATGGAGCTACCAATTCTAAACAAATACATCCATAAGATGATCCTTCCTTTCGAAATGACGTAATTAAGTCCACTACTAACATTCTATATTATCCTTCCTTTCAGAATTATGGGATCAAGTCCGCTGCTTACATTCTAGACAATCCTTCCTTTAAGAATTACAGGATCAATTCCATTCTCATTAGCATTTGAGATTATCCTTCCTTTCAAAATTATGGGATCAATTCTAAGGATGATTAGTCCTTCCACATCAACATTTAATACGATCCTTCCTTTCAGAATTATGGGATCAAATCTAAGGATGATTATTCCTTCCACATCAACATTTAAAATGATCCTTCCTTTCGGAATTATGGGATCAAGTCTGAGGATGATTAGTCCTTCCACATCAACATTTAAGATGGTCATTCCTTTCAGAATTACGAGATCAATTCTAAGGATGATTAGTCCTTCAAAATCAACATTTAAGAAGAAATTTCCTTTTAGAATTACGAAATCAACTCTAAGGATGATTAGTCCTTCCACATTAACATTTAAGATGATCCTTCCTTTTGGAATTATGGGATCAAGTATAAGGATGGTTAGTCCTTTCACATCATCATTTAATACAATCCTTCTTTTCATAATTACGGGATCAAGTCTAAGGATGGTTAGTCCTTCCACATCAGCAATTAAGATGATCCTTCCTTTTGTAATTATGGGCTCAAGTCTAATGATGGTTAGTCCTTCCACACCAACATTTAAGAAAATCCTTCCTTTCGGAATCATGGGTTCAAGTATAAGGATGGTTAGTTCTTCCACATCAACATCTAAGATGATCCTTCCATTGATTATTTTTGTCATTGATGCCAAAGAAGTTCAATAATGACAAATGAATAACCTAGGACAAGATGAAAATGCATGTAGAATAAAGTTGGCATAGATAAAATCAGCATGTTGTCCCCCATGCCCTGGATACTTCACCTTCCAAGTTTGATGAAAGTACGAATCCAACCTAGGGTCAATACAAAAGTTCATGAGGGAAAGACCTTCCATCCCAAGTTGGAATATGCCTTCTCTAAATTCTTTTGTTGAGTCCTTAGTACAAGAGAAAGATAAATTGGTTTAAATGGGAGTGATTCAAACCTCCAAGAATCAAGAACTCTTGATGACAGATTCAAACAATGTGCAAGAAAGAGGTAAGCACAAAGGGAAGGAGACCAAAGCCACTGATTCGAATCCAAAGGATAGTCAGATATCTTTCGATGGAGCCTAGGGTTCCAAGAAGAAGAATAAATTCAAGAAGACCAAGTGTCCATACTGTATGAGAGGATTTCATCCAGAAATCAAGTGCATGAAGAAGAAAATCGACCCACTGTCAATAATCATTGAACAAAACAATATTTATCTTCCACAAAGACTAAAGAAGTATGATGCTAGAAAACCGAAAGAAGATCATGAAAGGGGCCATGCCTTGAAGGAAATCCTCTCTCTGTTGAAGGTCTACTTGATAGATTCTGGAGCATCCAGCCACATGGTTTCCTCCAAGGAATCCTTCACCACTCTCAATCTCTCAAGAGGACCTAGTATTCATATGGGTGATGATTATTAGATCCCAGCAACAGGAAGAGGTTCTATTAAAATCCAGCATGGAGAGTTCAGAAATGTACTCTATGTGCCCTCCCTTGTAGCAAATTTGTTGTATGTATATCAGATGACTCACACTAGCTCACCAAAGCAGGTGGTATTTGGCCCTGACTAAGTAGAGATCACAAATATCTCAACTGGGAATATTATAGAGAAAGGTATTGCAAACCATGCCTCCAAGGAATATGTATTCTCACAGTTCATGACATATTCAGATCCAGTACAACCACAACTTCTATTTGAAGAAAATAAAGGTATCAAAACTCCTTTACTTCCATTTGGAGATATAGATTTAGTGTCTAGCATTTCATATTCAGAAGAAGAAGAAGAAGAAGAAGAGAAAGACCAACATGATTTTTATATTGAGGATATAGATCTTGATCCATAATCTACTTCATCTCAGCAGCATGAATGGGATCAACATCTCATTAAAGAAGCTGGGGATCCATATGATAAAATAATAACGAGGTCCCAATATCAGAAAGAGTATGTTGAACTATCCCACAAAGATCCACTCCTCCCTGAGAGGTGTTTCATGATGTTGGGATCATATCCTCAAACATTCAAATAATCTTGACATGATCCAAGGTGGAAACTAGCTATGGATGAGGAATTTGATTCGTTATAAGACAACAAAACTTGGGAACTTATCTCCTTACCTACAGGGAGGAAACTAGTTCAATGAAAATGGGTCTACAAGACCAAGAGAGCCTGTGATGGAACCACAACCAAGTAAAAGGCTCAGTTGGTGGCCAAAGGATACTCATGGGTTCAAGGATTGGACTATAATGAGACATTCTCTCTAGTAGCAAGAATGGATTCCATCAGACTTGTCTTGGAAGTTGCTTCTTCAAAAAGGTGGGAGGTACCATCACATGGATGTAAAAAGTTCCTTCCCCCATGGTGACATAAAGGAGGAGATTTACATGAAACAACCTAAGGGGTACATTAAGGATTCCTCCTTAGTTTTCAAACTGAGGAAATCACTCTATGGGCTCAAAGAAGCCCCAAGGGCATGGTATTCCAAAATGAATTCCTTCCTCATGTCGCATATATTTGAAAGATGCAAATCAGATTGTAATGTTTACATGTGAAAGAAAGAGGGATCCTTTCTATTGATAGTGTTATATATGGATTCCTTGCTCATTACTAGCAACTCTTCTACTAGATTGAGAAGCATCAAGTCAGCTCTAAACGAAGCAATCACTATGACTGATCTTGGACTGTTAAGACAGCTCCTTGGGATCGAAGTAAGTAAAAATACTTTGTGAATCATGATCTCACAGTCCAGATACTCATTAGACATGCTTAGAATATTCCACATGGAATACTGTAAAGCAACTTTTTTTCCCTTCCTATCTGGCATCAGGCTAGAAGAAGGTTTCTCTACACCAGTGGTAGACCACACTCTTTTTAGACAACTCATTAGGAGCCTTCTATACCTCACACATTCAAGACCAAACATATGATATGTTGTGAGTGTTGCTGCCCAGATACATGCAAGAGCCATGAGCTACACTTGAAGGAAGCAAAGCGTATATTGCACTATGTGTAGGGTACTATAGATTATGGGATCCATTATGCAATTGGTGCACAACTTGATCTCATAGGATTCTCATATTCATACTAGAATGGAGATGGTAATGATAGAAAATCTACTTCAGGACTTTTGTTTATGTTGGGATCTAGGCCAATTTGTTGGTCCAATAAGAAGCAAGCAACACTTGCACTCTCTTCAACAAAAGCAAAGTATAGGAGGGCTGTAAATGCAACCATTCAAACAATTTGGATCCGTGGAATATTGACATAATTTCAGATTCACACTTCACCTTTAGTGGACATCTATTGTGACAATGAGAGAACCATAAGGATATATAGTGACCCAATTCAGAAGTAGCAGATGAAGCACACTGAGGTGCACATGCATTATATTCAGGAACTAGTGCATGAAAAAACTATCACACTACATTACTACCCTACAGAGGAGCAGATTGCATATATATTCACCAAGTCCTTCACATTAAAGAGATTTGTCTTTCTCATATCTCTTCTTGGTGTAAAGCCGTGATGCATTGTTCCTCATTTTCTATTTTTTTAGGGGGGTGGTGCCCATGAGGCTTTACCCATTTTCCTTAGTTTATTAAGCAATTTTTATTTTTCATTAGATTATATGGGTGACTTTTGGCCTGGTTGCTAGGGCCCAAGTTTTCCAAGTTAGGATTTAGGGGGGGTATTAGGATTATGAAGTGATGTGTTTAATGAACAAGAACAACTCTAGATTGAAAGGGAGTAGCTATGAATAGATACGATTATAAATAAAAATGATTGGTGTTAAAGGTATTTATAAGAAATTAATTTCAAGTTTAGAAACGATGTCTCTAGAGTCCAGATCGATGTAGAAGCAAGTAATATAGAGACCAAGGAAGAAAAACCAGTAATAGAGTTGTAGACATAAGAAGATATGGAAGTAAAAAAAATCAAATTAGGGAGGCAGGGTGGTGATAGGGAAGGTAGCAAGCCTGCAGGGGGTTGTAGCTTCCTTCCAGTAGTGGTTGGAGAAAAAGGTGTTGGTGCATCCTTGTATGTGGTAGCATGCATAAAACCTGGGGTGTTGTAGCATCTATGTGAGTAGTAGCAGGAAACAATTCTTTGGTGTTGATGCATCCCTTCTGTAGCAGCAAATAAACAATTTTGTAAAATTCATCTTATTAATTAGTTTGAGTTTGTGGTTTTATCTTTAATGTTTCCATGATAAAATTATGTTTCCTAACTTGTTTGATTCTTTTGTTTATTTTACTAATTGTTTTAATAAAAGGAAAAATAAGGAAATAATAATTCACCCCCCCCTCCTCTTAGTATTGCTAGATAATCCAACAATGGGTATCAGAGCAGGATCCTTCACTATAGTTTAATCATCGAAAGGAAGATCCCATTAAAAACCTCTATGGATCAACAAGAAGAGTTAGCCACCAACATACCTCCATTATTTATATGAGATAATTATGCATACTGGAGTGTAAGAATGAAGTTCCATCTAATTATCTTGGATACAAAGTCTGGAGGTCTGTTGAAAAATAGTACAAAATACCAAAAAACCTACCTATATACAAAGATGAACTATACCAATATGAGGCCAATGCAAAATCCCTGAATGCAATCTTGAGTGGGTTAACAAATTCAATGTTTGTGAAATTCATGCAATGCAAGACATCAACAAATCCTAGGAAAAATAAAAAAAATTCTATGAAGGAGTATCCAAAGTCAAACAATCCAAACTTCAGACATACAAAGGACAGTTCAAAAGTCTAAAAATCAAAGAGGTAGAAAATATTGCAGAATATATTTTAAGAGTAGATGAAATTGGAAATGCTATTAGAGGCCTTGGAGGAGTAATAAAGGAGAGAGAAGTCCTTGACAAAATACTAAGAACCCTTCCCATGAAGTATGACTCAAAAGTATCTACTCTAGAAGAACAAGATGATATTGACCTCATGACAGTAGATGAACTACACGGGATCTTCACTGCATATGAAATGAAAATAGGAAAAAATGAACCTTCAAGAAAACAAGAAACATTTAAGGTCTCAAAACAACCAAATAAGTATCAAACCCCATCTAAGAATCACTCGAAGAATTTAGATGATGAAGAAGCCCTGTTCATTAAGAAACTTGAGAGAGGTACTGGAAAGTATAAAGGAAAGTTACCTCTAAAGTGTTTTAATTATGGAAAAATCAGACACTTTGCTTCAAAATGTCCCTATCCTAAACAATATGATAGTGATGAGAGAGAATCCTCAAAGAATTTAAAAAAGGGAAAGACCAAAAACAAGAAGAAGTTTAGTGAGAAGAAGAAGATTCTTTACACCATGGAAGATAGTGAAGATGAGGAAACAAAAATTCTATTCATGGGAATAGAAACTCAAGCTCAGGATGGTAAATCAGATGAGGAAGGAGAAGTAGAGGTAGACCAAAAAGCTGAACTCATTAGTTCTCTTGAACAACTTTAAAAATGCATGTAGAAAAACAAACAGTCAAACCAAATGATTAGTGATTTGAAGACCCATATTCAAGAGGCCAAGAAGATTGAAAAGAACCTAGATTTGTAGCTCAAAAAGAGAATACAAGAATCTAAAAAGCTTGAAGAAGAGATTATGCACCTTAAAAATAAGTTTGATGAAGAATCTATTAAGTTCAAGTTGAAAATAGTTAAAGGACTCTAGATGACATCTTGAGTAGCCAAAGACCATCGAGAGATAAATATGGATTAGGATATGGCTAAGAAAATAAGACTGAATGTTCCTCCCTCATAAACCAAGGTAGAAATAAAAGAAGCTATGCTGATGCACTGAAGAGTCCAATTCAAAAGGAAGAAATCAATAAATATGCTCTATCCTCTCATGACAAAGATAGAACTAATGTGGTGCCTAGAAGACCAATGAAAAGTAGATATCAACATATATTTTTTGGTCATTGCTACTTTGGTAATAATTTTGGTTATAAATCCCTAAATTATAGAGCATATGGAAAATTTCGTGACCACAAAAAGAATGCATCTAGTAACAAACCAAAAGTAAGAAATCATAACTTTTTTGCACCCCTTCAAAGATATGACATAGAGTGTTACAAATGCAATAGCCATGGACATATAGAAAGAGATTGTAATCTAATGAGTCCCACATAGAAGGTTGTTGCATAAGAGTTTCAATAACAGAGAAAGGACTGTAAGAAAAATAATGAAGAGGAGAAATCCATGATTTATCTATGTGCGATAGAAAAGAAGAATCTATGGAATAATGGAAATGGGTGTTCAAAGCATATGGCAGGATACCCAAACAAATTCATAATCCTATAAAAAGATAATAAGGGAAAAGTCACTTTGGAGATAATATGTCTTCCAAATAATTGGCAAAGGTACAACTGTTATCAATAACGAGATCAAAGTTGAATGTGTTGTTAGTGGAATACCTAAATCCTAATCTCCTTAGTGTGATTCAAAAATGTGATCAAGGTCACATCTACACTTTTGACTCTGAGAAATGTGAAATCAGAAAAAAGGATTCAGGAAGACTTCTTGGGACTGCTGTAAGGAATTCGAGTAATGTTTACATTCTAGAAAATGAAATACAATTCTACATGAGTCTGATTGATGAAAATTGGATGTGGCATATAAGAATGGGGAACTTATTTTGAAAATATTATGAAAGTAAGTAAGAAGGAAGTTGTAAGGGATTTTCCAAAGATTATGAAGCCTCTAAATTCAGTTCATAAACATTGTCAACATGGGAAGCAAACTAGAGCCAACTTCAAAGCAAAAGAACATACAACCTCACATCCATTGGAAATAGGTCACACTAATATTGTGGACCAATAAGAACTAAAATATTGCAAGGAGAGTACTATTTCATTTTGTTCATAGATAATTATACAAGGATGAATTGGGTTACAAAGAAAAATCAGAACCTTTTGAGAAGTTCTAAATTTTTAAAGAAAAAGTTGAGAATGACATAAATTTGAAAATCAAATGTCTAAGGTCAGATAATTGAGGTGAATTTGCTTCAAATGAATTCAATGAATTTTGTGAAACCCATGGGATTAAAAGGTAGTTTTCACCCCCAAATAATTCTCAGAAAAATGGTGTTGTGGAGAAAAAAAACATAACAGTCCAAGAAGCTGTCGAGACTATGTTAAATGAAGCAAAACTTCCTGATGTGTATTGTAGGGAAGCAGTATATAAAGTTGTTTATATACTAAACAGAGGACAACTCATAATTAATAATGACAAACCTCTTACCAACTATGGTATGGAAGACCTGCGTTAGCCAAATATTTCAGAGTGTTTGGTAGAAAATGCTACGTAAAAAAAATGAAGATGATCTTGGTAAGTTCGATTCTAGAAATGATGAAGGAATATTATTAGGATATTCATCCACCAAGAAAGCATATAGATGTTACAATCAAAGGCTACAGAAAATCATAGAAAGTGCAGATGTAAGAGTTGATGACATAAAACCAAGAAGAATAAAAATCCAAGTTGAAGATGAAGAATTGCAAAAGAATGGAGTTTATGATGAAGAAGAAAAAGTAGAGAAACAAGATTTACAAGATAGTGAAGATGAAGACTCTCCAGTATCTTATACAAAACCTCCATCTAGAAGAATACAAAAGGATCATCCTGAGACACAAATCATAGGTGACAATGATGCTATATTTAGTACAAGAAGAAAACCACTATTTAATGAACAAGCCTTACTTTCAGTGGTGAAACCTAAGAATTTTGCATAATCTAGAAAAGATTATGATTGGATCAAAGTCATGAATGAAGAGATGGATCAAATTGAGAAGAACCAAACTTGGGAACTAGTTCCAATACCTGCAAACAAGAATATTGTAGGAACCAAGTTCAATGAAAATGGAAAAGTGATAAGAAACAAAGCAAGATTACTGAGTAAAGGACATGCTCAAGTGGAAGGTATTGATTTTGAAGAAACCTTTGCACCTGTAGCAAACTTTGAAGAAATCATAATGTTTTTGTCATTTTCATGTTCTAAAAACTTCGAAGTATATCAAATGGATGTCAAATATGTGTTTTTGAATGGGAAACTAGAAGAGGAAGTCTATATTGAACAACCTGAAGGTTTCCTCTTATCAAAAAATAGAGACTATGTTTGCAAACTTAAAAAGGCACTCTATGGTCTCAAGCAAGCCCCAAGAGCATGGTTTTCAAGGCTTGATAAAAACTTGAAACAACAAGGATATAAAAGAGGATCCACTGATAGAAATATCTACATAAATATAGAAGATAAGAATATGATCAGTTTTGTTGTTTATGTGGATAATATCATATTTGGAAGAAATCTACAAATACTAAGTGTAAAATCTGCTTCTAAAATGAAGAAAGAATTTGGAATTTCAATGTTAGGTGATTTAACATTCTTCTTTGGATTGCAAGCTTATCAATCAGACAAAGGAATCTTCATTTCTCAAACCAAGTACATCAAAGACATGCTTAAGAAGTTTAATATGGAAGACTCCAAGCCTGTTATTACTCCTATGATCACTGGTAGGAATTTAAGAAAGAATGATGAGTCCTTGGAAGTGGCTCATACCATGTATAGATCTACGATCAACATCCTACTATATATGACAACTACAAGACCAAATTTGATGTAAGTTGTAGGATTGGTTGCTATATTTCAATCAGTAACCAAAGAAACACATGTGACTATTGTAAAAATAATTCTTAAATATCTAAAAGGCACTGTGGATTATGGTTTATGGTGTTCGGATTATATAATCCTCCCTTGTCCACATATAGTCTATTTGATCATTTTTCCTAGCTTAGGGGACATTATTACTGTACTACATTGTGGGGAACACATATAGAGGTTAATTGCCACTCATTGCATGTTCATGCATGAGTTTATGTGCCTATGAGACCTATCCCTACATTATAGGAGCCACTCTGAGTGCCACCAATAGCCTCAATTAGTTGGTCATGGTTGGTAAGTAGTTATGCTGAGTTAGTATCCAGTTACATTCAGTTAGATCACTCTTAGTTAGTATAGCGCTAGTTTTGCATGGATGCATGGGGAATTGGCACATTTTTCCACCTATCTCTTTAGTTTAGTTGGTTTAACTAGTTTAGTTGATTGTCAGATTGATTTAGACATCAGGAGTTAGACTAGTGGTGCCCATGCAGTGATTTAAACACCCCTAGTTAGGTATTCAATTGGTAGATTCGAATCTTATCCACATTATTTGAATTCTCCTTATTTTAATACTGTTGTATTATTGTTGAATGAATGAATATTAATGTTGTAATTAACTAATAAATTATTATCAAATTTGTCTCAAATTTGTCTTGTTCAGTGTACATTGTTCTTGATATTCCATTGCATAATCCTACTTCACAATTTCTCTCATTTTCCTGTATATCAATGGTTCTCAAATTTAACCTGGTATCAGAGCCTTGTTTAGGTTAGAAGCAAGTATTGTTCAATCTCCATTGTACACCAAAAGAATTCGAGTTTCCACATAAATCTTGTAATTTTTTCCTTTCTAACTCTATATTCATTCAAAGAAGTCTCTGCAGGTGTGACAGACTCTGAGAAAGTGTACATGTCGAGGTGGAAAGGGTTGAAACTGACATGATTGCGAATTGAATTTGGTTTTGCAGTGTTTTTGCTGGTATCTACATAGGTTCTTGAGGAATTGACTATCTCAACATACATAGATATGGATCCCTCAACTATCGTACCTGGAATCCTTACACCCTTAAACTACACTGTTTGGAGGGAAGATATGCAAGTCTCCTTGTGCAGACTTGGTTTGTATGGGATGAATATGGGTAGAGAAACTGATCCCCAACAACAACTAAGTTTCCACATAAATCCCACAATTTTTTCCTTGTTAACTCTAGATTCGTCCAAAGAATTATCTGCATGTGTGACAGATTCTTAGAAAGTGTACATGTCGAGTTTTAATGTATTTGTAACTTTGGAATTTATTCATCCATATATCTTATGTATTGTACCCCGATGTTTATTCTAGGATGTGTCTATAATGTACTTGAGTCATGTCATGCCCTGATGTTCCTATCGGGAGGTTCTATAATGTAAACAAGTCATGTCAAGTCATTGTGGGTAACCCTCCTATTGGTCAAGGGTTAAAGTCCCCACAATTGTGGGGCCCTAGGGTTATTAGACTATCCTAGAGAAGTCGACCCTAGGTGATTCATTGTAAGTCGAGGCAATAGTACCCACCATTGTGTTAAGGACAACCCTCCTTGTTGGTCGAAGGAGGCAAAGTCCCCACAAGTTGTGGGGCACTAGGGTTATTAGACACTCCTAGAGATGTCGGCTCTAGTAAGTAATTGTTAAGTGAGGACGACATATTGGAGTGGGTTTCAAGTGAATGAAAGAATATAAATAGAGAGTGAGCCTCTTTATTTATCACACACACTCACTCATTGGCCCGCATGCATGAGGAAAAGTTGTTGGGACAAGAGAGAGACTACTGTTGTCAGGAGATCATCTTTATGTTTTCGGGTTTTACTTTTGATGTTGATTCTATCTCTGAGGAATTTGCGGGGTTTTATCCTTTATGGTTTCCCTGAGGAAAATTCTTTGTGTCTCTCGTCTCTTGTGTTTTATTGATGTGCATGTTATTCTCTTAGATAAGATCCTAAGATCATAATGCTAGCTTGAATGATAAAATCTAACATGGTATCAGAGCTAACCTAAGAAGAATACATTATGCAGCTATAGAAGCTAGGGCTTCTTACTTTTTGGGTCTCTCTCCACAATCCATCAACAAAAGCATTCTAGGCTGACTCTCCATTGAAGGGCACATCTTTCTTTCGAAGCAGAATTCGATTCTAAGCATTTTCAGTTTTCGGTGCGGGAAATTAGGGATTTCTACAGAAGAGGAATTTTTGAGTGAGCATGGAATAGGATTTCTCTTCTCATCAAAATCAAATTTTAGAGACCTGGTTCAAGATTTTTGGTTGGGTGAAACTCCAGGAAAGTCAAACCCTAGTTTGACCGCGAGCTGGAAAAAACCTAAAATACTAAAACTGATACGTTTAGGTACATTCGCTATATCTAGAGATTATAGAGGTCGAATATAAAATCCTGATGTAAACTGTGTCCAAAATTCAGCCTCATATTCACTATATTATGGGAGATATGATCCCTCCAAGTTAGAGTTCCATCCTGTTCCAAAATTCATCCCTAAACAAGACACCTAGGGAGAATTGCTATATATTGGGATACACAGGTCCAAATGTGATTTCTGAAGATGTTCCAGAAATGGAACAGAATTTACTTTTTTGGGTCCAAGTTTGAGACCCAGAAGATGAAACAGTGACACACGGCAGTCCATACAACTTCGCTATTTTGAACAGTCCTGTAACAGGTCACCTTGGGAAAACAATCATAAGTCCCAATTGGTGAAACCAATTCTGATGAAACCTATGGAATTGGAATAGGGATAGATGAGGCTACCTCAATGCAAAGTTTGAGACATATAGGAGCAGCAATTTTGGAGATACCACAAAAACAGTAATAGGAATTTCTGTAGAAGAAATTGGTAAACTAGGGCTTCCTGTTCTGGGAGCTTCCCTCCACTGTTTTCAGAAAAGGAGTACATTGGACAGCTCAACTTAAAGAGATATATATTTCTATACAATTAGATCTGGAATATTCCAAGTTTTAAAAATTAGGGTTTCTTTGACAAACCCTAGATTATCCAGCTCCGGAACCAGGACGGACACCTCAAATCGGTAAGATCTAATCTTTTGCTATTTCCATTTGAGGTTCTCATTTAAAAAGTGATCTATCACATCAGCTTGATGATAAGCTTGGTGAATTTGAAAACTTCCAAGCATGTAAGTATATGATCTCTCTGAAAGAAAATGAATTGGACACCTACACAAGTAGAGAGGTTCCAGTTCCAGAGAGAGATGAGGCTAAAAGCCTTAGACAAGAAGAACTTGGTCAAGGCTAAGAAGATCATTATTGATTCAATCATGGATCACCTTGTACCACAAGTGTATTCCATAAAGACACCGAAAGAGATGTTTGATTCCTTGACTAAGCAATTTGAAGGGAAGAACATAAATCAGAATATGACCTTAAGAAACCAGTTGAAGAATGTGAAGATCCAGAATGTAGAGACCATACAATCATCTCTCAAATCAAAGAACAACTTGTAGTATTAGAAGAAGAAGTGAAGAATGTAGAAGTGGTGATATCCACCTTGAATGGCCTCCCAGGATCATGGGATTCATTCATGCGAGGAATGTGTGCCCGAAGGAAGTGATTATTTTCAACAGACTCTGGGAAGAAGAAGAAGCTCGACTCATAATAAGAGAAGAGAAGATGTGAGCAATTGAAGATCAAGCTCTCACCATGCAAAGAAGATCCCTCAAGCGATGAGGAATATGAAGAACTCAACTCTTGAAGAACCTCTTACCCATCTTAGCATTTGGATAAGAAAGGATGCTATTATGAATGTAGAAGACGATGAAGCTGAAGGCTCAAGAAGGAGTCTACCCACGAAACAAGTCAAGATAAGTATTCAATTGTCATTTCATGATATTGTTTTGTTATGCATTTGTTTATATTCAGTTAATGTTTTATGCATGATAGAATGTTTGCATTAATGACAGTATACTACTAATATGCATATGATGGGTAAGTATCTCATGGTGCTATACAACTCTCCATTGCTACTTATATAGAATGAAACCTCTTTGCTGACATATTGGATTAGTGCACAATCTCAATGTTGTCCTGGTAGAGATGGAAGGCATCTAGAAAGTTCCCGTGAGATATGGATGAATGTTGCATTGGCTAAAATAGTTGCATGATCATATATTTATGCATAAGAATTTTCTAGTATGAATATTCCTTATGAAATGTTTCTAACCATACAAATGCATTTGAATTGTAGGAAAGATTGCATACATAATCGCCTACAAGCAAAGAAGGATAAGACTTGTTCTGAAGAACAAGTGACGACAGTTCAAGATGAAGAACAATATGACGAATGCAACGACATCATTGATGCAGAACCTTCTAGCTATGAAGAAGTAACCAAGAAGAAAGGGAAGACCAGTTCAAGAATAATGATGTCTAGGATGCAGTATCAATGCATGAAGGGAAGTTCGTAGTTCCATTATATAGTAGATGGAGACATCGTGGGATACAAGCCAAGATTCATAGCAGGAGGCTTCTCATGAAAAGAAGGCATAGACTACGAAGAGACATTTGTAGCCAGATCTTGATGAAGATCTTAACCTTTACAACAAGGTTGAAGATGAAAGTCTATACACTAGATGGATACATAGAATATTAGTAGCATAGGAAGCTACTTGTCACTCTGGTACAGAATGTTTCAGTGCATAGAGTATGAAAGACATATGATCCACTTCAGAGGGAGTGACTACAGAAGATCCTAAGGTTTGACATGGTACAACATGATTGATAGATTACTGATGACTCTAGGCTTTACTGAGAGTAAAGTGTATTCCAACCCTTGCTTCAAGGTTGAAGGCGGAAGACCAGTGATGCTCTTGTTATATGCCAATGCACTATTTTCTGGGCATGGAGGTGTGGCAAAATGTGGATGGAATCTTCCTCGAATAAGGGAAGTATGCAGTAAAGATCCTGAATAGGTTCAGGATGATGGAATGCAAGGCCATGACCACACCTATGGCATCGAACATGAAGCTATTGAGTGATGCTTCATCAAAGATGATTGATGCCACAATGTATCATCATATGATTTATTCCTTGATGTACTTGATGAATACGAGACCAGATATTTGCTTTGCTGTGAACACATTGAGACATGTTCACCTCATGGTTGCAAAGCATACAGTGAGGTACCTAAAGGGTACAGTTGAGTATGGGCTCAAGTATGAGGTGAGTCAGAAGATTAAACTGGAGGGTTATGTGGACTCGTATTGGACAGGAAATGCCATTGATAGGAAGAGCACTTCGAGGTGCTACTTCAGTATGGGATCAAGCGTGATCTCTTGGTTTGGTAGGATGGAGTCCTACAAGGCACTGAGTACAACTGAGGCAAAAGATGTTGCCACTTTCTATTTGGGAGAGAGGAGAAGTGAAGCTCCAGTATATGACCCAGATCAAGATCTCTCGAAAGAGGGAGTTCTAGCATAGTCGATGAGACAGGTTGTCTGAGCATAAATCCTGGCAAAGCTCGTAGGTTGCTCAGATGTAAACAGACCTGTAGGTTGTCCTCGAATGTAATTGGTCTTAGCGAAGCTCACAATTCATCCTTGGACGTAATCATCCTTGATGTGATTCTATGCTAGAAATGGCCAAAGTGAAGTTTGAGTACTTCAGGGAGAAGCTTGGTGTTCTCCATATCGAGGTTCCCTCCAAGGGTAAATGATGAGACCTAGAACCATTCTGGCGAGTAGGTCAGATGTAAGGGCTGAGCCATTCTATCATGGTGAGAGGATTGGTTCCTTCCATGTCAGATATGAGTGCTGAGCCAATCTGATATGACTGTAGGATTGGTTCCTACATGATCAGATATAAGAGCTATTGCCATTCTTGGAATGGAGCTGCCTAGTGAGTTACCAGGAATACTTGGTCTTGGACTGAGGGCCTTTCTGATAGGATTGTAAGACATATTCTTACATGATCAGATGTGAGCACATGTCCATTCTGATGTGATTAAGGGATGTGTTCCCACTTGATCAAATATAAGGGTTGTTTCCATTCTGTCATGGTGAGAGGATTGCTTCCTTCCATGTCAGATGTGAGTGCTGGCCATTCTAATGTGACTTTAGGATTAGTTCCTACATGATCAAATGTAAGGGCTATCACCTTTTTGATGAGTACATCAGATGTAAGTGCTAGCCATTCTGCTGTGACTGTAGGATTAGTTCCTACATGATCAGATGTAAGGGTTACCGCCTTTCTAACGAGTAGGTCATATGTGAGTGCTGGCTATTCTGATGTAGGATTAGTTCCTACATGATCAGATATAAGGGCTACAACCTTTCTGACGAGTAGGTCAGATGGGAGTGCTGGCCATTTTGACGAGTAAGTCAGATGTAAGGGCTATTTCCATTCTTTGAATGGAGGCACCTGGTCAGTTACTAGGAACCCTCAGTCTAAGACTGAGTGCCTTTCTGATGAGTCAAGGTCAGATGTAAGTGATTTGCCTTTCTGACGAGTCAAGGTTAGATGTGAGTGCTGGCCATTCTGACTTAGGGTTAGATATAAGGGCTACCAAAGACCTACAAGGAGGTAGGCCTACAACTAGCATGAAAAAGGGCTGGCTCTATAGAACTTCCTGTGACGAGAAGAATCATGACATAGAACCTATGATGTTGACCCAATGATGATCCAGATTGAGTGATGATCTAGATCCAGTGATGATGATCCAGCAGAGATGATCCAGATCCAGCAGAGATGATCCAGATCGAGTAATGATCCAGATCCAGCAGTGATGATCCAGATCGAGTGATGATCCAGATCCAGCAGTGATGATCCAGATCAAGTGATGATCTAGATCCAGTGATGATGATACAGTAGAGATGATCCATATTGAGTGATGATCCAGATCGAGCAGTGATGATCCAGATCCAGTGATGATGATCCAAATCAAGTGATGATCTAGATCAAGATAAAGATGACCTGAAGATAAAGATGACTTGAAGATAAAGATGACTTGAAGATGAAGATGACTTGAATATGAAAATGACGAGATGATCCAGAGAAGAAGACCAGTGCTGACAAATTGTGTCAAGATAATACCTTCCTAGTTAAGAGGGAGTGTTAATGTATTTGTAAATTTGGAATGTATTCATCCATATATATTATGTATTGTACCCCGATGTTTATTCCGGGATGTGTCTGTAATTTACTTGAGTCATGTCATGCCTCGATGTTCCTATCGGGAGGTTCTATAATGTAAACAAGTCATGTCAAGTCATTATGGGTAACCCTCCTATTAGTCAAGGGTTAAATTCCCCATAGTTGTGGGGCCCTAGGGTTATTAGACTATCCTAGAGAAGTCAACCCTAGGTGAGTCATTGTAAGTCAGGTCAATAGTCCCCACCGTTGTGTTAAGGATAACCCTCCTTATTGGTCGGAGGAGGCAAAGTCCCCACAAGTTGTGGGGTACTAGGGTTATTAGACACTCCTAGAGATGTCGGCTCTAGTAAGTAATTGTTAAGTGAGGCCGACATGTTGGAGTGGGTTTCAAGTGAAAAAAAAGAATATAAATAGAGAGTGAGCCTCTATATTTATTACACACATACTCACTCATTGGGGCGCATGAGTGAGAGGAGAAGTTGTTGGGACAAGAGAGAGACTGCTGCTGTCAGGAGATCATCTTTATGTTTTCAGGTTTTACTTTTGGTGTTGATTCTATCTCTGAGGAAGTTGTGGGGTTTTCTCCTTTATGGTTTCCCCGAGGAAAATTCTTTGTGTCTCTTGTCTCTTGTGTTTTATTGCTGTGCATGTTATTCTCTCAGATAAGATCCTAAGATCATAATGCTAGCTTGAATGATAAAATCTAACATCGAGGTGGAAAGGCTTGAAACTAACATGATTATGAATTGAAATTGGTTTTTTCATATATCTACGTAGATTCTTGAGGAATTGACTGTCTCAACATACAGAGAGATGGATCCCTCAGTTCTCGTACCTCGAATACTTACACCCTTAAACTACATTGTTTGGAGGGAATATATGAAGGTCTCCTTGTTCAAGCTTGGTCTATATAGGATGAATATGGGAAGAGAAACTGAGCCCCATCAACATGTTTATAAGAATAAGTTTGTGAATCATCTTGATGAGGCCTTCGGCTTTATGTGCACCCATATCTTCTGAGATATTTTGTTCCATCCTGAGGGACTGAGGACTCCGAGGGAATCTTGGAAGAAGATTGAATATTTGTTTGGAAAGAAACATGAGCTTCGAGGGCACATATTGGAGAATTATCTCATTTCTCTACAACCTAGCAGTTTCGAATACATTCATAAATTCTTCACAAAATACAAATCACTGGTACTGCAATGTAAACGTTGTGGATTAGAGAGGAAAGATGAGCATATTGTGATGTATGTACTTAGCAATATTGGATCTGAGTACTCATCCTTTATCTCTACATTCCATTATGGAAGAGCTTCCACTCCTAGTTGGAAGATGCCTTCTCTAAATTATTTTGTTGAGTCCTTAATATAAGATCAAGATAAATTGGTTTAAATGGGAGTGATTCAAACCACTAAGAATCAAGCACTCTTGATGACAGACTCAAACAATGCGGAAGCAAGAGGTAAGCACAAAGGGAAGGAGCCTAAAGCCACTGATTCGAATCCAAAGGATAATCAGAGATCTTCAGATGGAGCCTAGGGTTCTAAGAAGAATAATAAATTCGAGAAGATCAAGTGTCCATACTGTATGAGAGGATTTCATCCAGAAATCCAGTGCATGAAGAAGACAATCGACCAACTGTCAATAATATTGAACAGAACAATATTTCTCTTCCACAAAGAGTAAATAAGTATGATTCTAGAAAACCAAGAGAATATCATGAAAGGGGCTATTCCTTGAAGGAAATCCTCTCTCTGTCGAAGGCTTACTTGATATATTCAAGAGCATCCAACCACATGTTTTCCTCCAAGGAATCCTTCACCACTCTCAATCTATAAAAAGGATCTAGTATTCATATGGGTGATTATGCTCAAATCCCAACAGCAGGAATAGGTTCTATTAAAATACATCATGGATAGTTCATAAATGTACTCTATGTTCCCTCCCTTGCAGCAAATTTGTCGTATGTATATCATATGACTCACACTAGCTCACCAAAGCAAGTTGTATTTGGCCTTGACTCGGTAGAGATCATAGATGTCTCAATTGGAAAGATTAGAGCGAAAGGTATTGCAGACCATGCCTCCAAGGAATATGCATTCTCACATTTCATGACACTGCTCAGATCTAGTACAACCAAAACTTCTATTCGAAGCAAATAAAGGTATCAAAACTCCTTTGCTTCCATTAGTAGATATAGATTTATTGTCTAACATTTCATATTTAGATTCAAAATAATAAGAAGACCAATAGGATCTTGATATTGAGGATGTATATCTAGATCCATCATCTACTTCATCTCAGCAGCATGAATGGGCTCAACATCTCATTAAAGAAACTAGGGATTTAGATGATAAAAGAAGAACGAGGTCCCATTATCATAAAGAGTATGTTTCACTGCCCCACAAAGATCCACTCCTCTCATAGAGGTGTTTCATGATGTTGGGATCGGATCCTCAAACATTCAAATAATATTTCCATGATCCAAGGTGGAAACCACCTATGGATAAGGAATTTGATTCGCTACAAGACAACAAAACTTGGGAACTTGTCTCCTTACCTCTAGGGAGGAAACTAGTTCAATGAAAATGGGTCTACAAGACCAAGATAGCCTCTGATGGAACCAAAACCAAGTACAAGGATCGGTTGGTGGCCAAAGGATACTCACGGGTTCAAGGATTGGACTATAATGAGACATTCTCTCTAGTAGCAAGAATGGATTCCATCAGACTTGTCTTGGCAGTTGCTGCTTCAAAAAGGTGGGAGGTACATCACATGGATGTAAAAAGTGCCTTCCCCCATGGTGACTTGAAGGAGGATATTTACATGAAACAACCTAAGGGGTGCATTGAGGATTCCTCCTTCATTTGAAAACTAAGAAAATAACTCTATGGGCTCAAACAAGCCCCAAGGGCATGGTATTCCAAAATGGATTCCTTCCTCGTGTCACATAGATTTGAAAGATGCAAATCAGATTGTAATGTTTACATACATAAGAAATAGGGATCCTTGCTATTGATAGTGCTATATGTGGATTCCTTGCTCATTACTAACATCTTTGCTACTACATTGAGAAGCATCAAGTTAGCTATAAACAAAGTAATTGTTATGAATGATCTTGGACTGTTAAGACAGTTCATTGGGATCGAAGTAAGTCAAAAGACTTCGTGAATCATGATCTCACAGTCTATATACTCATTAGAAATAATTAGAATATTCCACATGGAAGACAGTAAAGCATATCCTTTTCCCTTCCTATATTGCATCGGGCTAGAAGAAGGTGTCTCTGCACCAGTGGAAAACCACACTCTTTTCAGACATCTCATCGGGAGCCTTCTATACCTCACACATTCGAGACCAAACATATCTTATGTTGTGAGTGTTTCTTCCAGATACATGCAAGAGCCATGAGTTGCACTGTAAAGAAGAAAAGTGTATCTTGCACTATGTGTAGGGTACTATAGATTATGGGATCCATTATTCAGCTAGTGCACAACTTGATCTCATAGGCTTCACAGATTCAAAATAGGATGGATATGGAAGTGACAGAAAAATATCCTTTGGGATTTGTGTTTATGTTGGGATCTGGGCCAATTTGTTGGTCAAGTAAGAAGCAAGCAACACTTGCACTCTCTTCAACATAAGCAAAGAATAGGGGGGTTGTAAATGCAGCCATTCAAACAATTTGGCTCCATGGAATCTTGGCATAATTTGAGATTCACACTTCACCTTTAGTGGACATCTACTGTGACAATGAGAGAACCATAAAGATATACAATGACCCAATTCAGAAGCAACATACGAAGCACATTGAGGTTCACATGCATTATATTCGGTAACTAGTGCATGACAAAACTATCACACTGCATTGCTACCCTACAGAGGAGTAGATTGCATATATATTCACCAAGTCCTTCACAGAAAATAGATTTTTCTTTCTCAAATCTATTCTCAATGTAAATGCTTGATGCATTGTTCTTGATTTACTGTTTTTTTAGGGGGGTGTGGTTCCCATGAGGTTTTATCCATTTTCCTTAGTTTATTAAGCAATTTTTTATTTTTCATTAGATTATATGGGTGACTTTTGTCTTAGTTGCTAGGGCCCAAGTTTTCCAAGTTCGGATTAAGTTGGGGTGTTAGGATTATGTAATCCTCCCTTATCCACATATAGCCTATTTGATCATTTTTCCTAGATTAGGGGAGAATTATTACTTTACTAGAGTGTGGGAAACACCTATAGAGGTTAATTGCCACTTACTGCATGTTCATGCATGAGTGTATGTGCCTTTGAGACCAATCCTTACATTATAGGAGCCACTCTGAGTGCCACCAATAGCCTCCACCAGTTTTTCATGGTTGGTATGCATTGATGTTGAGTTAGTCTCCATTTACATTTAGTTAGATAACTCTCAGTTAGTCTAGCTCCAGTTTTTCATGGATACATGAGGAAGTGGTGCCTTTTTCCACCTACCTCATCAATTTAACTGAATTAACTAGTTTAACTGGTTGTCAGAATGATTTAGACATCAAAAGTTAGAGCAGTGGCTCCCATGCAGTGAGTTAGACACTCCTAGTTAGCTATTCAAGTTGTATATTCAAATCTTATCCACATGATTCGAATTCTCCTTATTGTAACATTGTTGTATTACTGCTGAATGAATGAATATTAATGTTGTAATTAATTGATCAATTCTTATTAGATTTGTCTCAAATTTTTCTTGTTCAGTGTATATTGTTCTTGATATTCCACTGGATAATCCTACTCCACAATTTCTCTCATTTTCCTGTAGATCAATGGTTCACAAATTCAACACATGGTACCCAAAATGTCGAGACTTAACTTTGAGAGCATTCACTGATGCAGATTGGGCAGGAAGTGTTGATGGCCAAAAGAGTACTAGTGGACCAACATTCTTTTTAGCAAATTGTTTGGTATCGTGGTTAAGCAAGAAACAATCCTCCATAGCACTATCTATAGCAGAGGTTGAATATATTGTTGTTGCGTCATGTTGTACTCAAGGCATTTGGATGAAGCATGCATTGGAGCTATTACTTGTGAAGTATGAGCATCCAATAGTGATAAATTGTGAGAATAAAAGTTCCATAAACATATCAAAAAATCCTGTCATGCCCTCCAAAACAAAGCACATACCAATAAAATATCACTTTCTAAGAGATCAAGTGTCTCAAAAAGTGGTCAAATTGGAAAATATTAATACTAAAGAATAGATTGTTGATATATTCACTAATCCAATACCCAAAGAAGCATTTGAGCATATTAGACATAAGTTGGGAGTAATCTCCTTATAGTGAATATGAAGGAGAAAAGGTTGTTGAACACACGATTTCCATTCAACAAAAACTTGTAGGTGTTAATCTCTGCCACAAATACTAGATTTAGGATCTTGGGAGGCAATTATTCCATGTCACAAAACTTACGAGGAGCATTGAACCCAATGTCCAACAAAGGAAGCATGTCAGGGGGAGATATGTTGACAGGGGGGATATTAGAAGGAATCTTTTGTCATTGATATCAAAGGGGGAGAAAATTGAAAATTGATAAATTGTTGCCATCAATGCCAAAAGGGGGGAGTGTTGGGTATTGTTGTCATTGATCTCAAATAAGTTTAGTAATGAAAAAGGAATAACCTAGTAGATGATGACATGGCTTCTAGAATGAATTTGGCATAGATAAAATCAGCATGTTGCCCCCCATGCTCTGGATAATTCACCTTCCACGTTTGATGAAAGTAAGAATCCAACCTAGGGTGAACATAGAAGTTCATGAGGACATTTTTAAATTCAAAACAATGAGGAGGATTGATATATTCTCTGGTCAATTAATTGAGTTCTAAAATAACAATGGTACAGTGTTATTGATTGACCATCGATCACTGTAAGGATCGATGGAGATCCAAACACTAAATAGTGCTTTAAGTCGAATAGGGATGAACGGTTGAGGACGAGGCAAGGTAGAGATCGATGCTCGAGATTGAATCTAATACAAGAATATACGATCTTTTTAAAAATCCAGAGGAATTAAAAAATGAAATTCAGATCAGACAATCGAAGGACTATGATATAAGAGAGGATAGATCGACCACAAAGAAAGGATCCGATAAGTAAATTTGCATGCAAGATAAAATTATGGAGTGCGAAAGTGAAGTTGATCAATGGACGAGGAGGATTCTACAAGCAATCGACAGTTCAGAACTGTTGTGGAAAGAGATTTGCAAAATCCCATTTTCAAAAAGATGGAAGGCACATCCGCAATCTACAATTTGACTACAGAAAGAACGTTACGACCACATAATTGCAGAATTCATCGTTTGAACTTTTGTAAATGCATACCCACAATCTACAATCCACAATTGAGGAAAGTTAGTTGCGAAAAGGAGCATTGCATACACCACTTTGCAGAAAGGAAATTGCGGAATGATTTCTATTGTGGAAAGGCAATTGTGGAAGCATTTTTGTTGTAGAAAGGAAATTGTGGAAGGTCATGACAGATAAATCTAAACAGAGTTAAAAATAAATAAACAAAGAAGTAATGAAGCGCGTTTGATGAAGAGGCATGTTTTATGAAGTGATGTGTTTGATGAACAGACACAACTCTAGATTGAAAGGGCACAACTGTGAAGATATGCGATTGAAAAGATAAATTATTGATGTTAATGGTATTTATAAGAAAGATTTCAAGTTTAGAAAAGATGTTTCTGTAGTTCATATCGATGTAGTAGCAAGTAAGATAGAGACCAAGGGAGAAAAACCAGTAATAGATTTGTAGACATAAGAATATCTAGAAGTAAAAAAAATATCAACTTAGTGAGGCAGGGTGGTGCTAGGGAAGGTAGCAAGCCTGCAAGGGGTTGTATCCTCCTTCCAATAGTGGCTGAAGAATAGGTTGTTGGTGCATCCTTGTATGTGGTAGCAAGCATAAAACCTAGGTTGTTGTAGCATCCCTGTCTATAGTAGTAGCCAAAAATTTGGGGGTGTTAATGCATCCTTTTAGTAGTAGCAGATAAACAATTTTGTAAAATTCATCTTATTAATGAGTTTGAGTTTATAGTTTTCTCTTTGAGGTTTCCACGATAAAATTATGTGTATTAACTTGTTTGATTCCTATGTGTCTTGTACTAATTGTTTTAATAAAAGGAAAAAGAAGGAAATACTAATTCACCCACCCCCACTCTTAGTATTGTTGGATATTCTAACACCTTCCTTTCGGAATTACGGGATCAACTCGAAGGATGGTTAGTCCTTCCACATGAACATTTAAGACTATCCTTCCTTTTGGAATTACAGGGTCAAGTCTAAGGATGGTTAGTCCTTCGACATCAACATTTAAGATGATCCTTCATTTCAGAATTATGGGATCAAGTCGAAGGATGATTAGTCCTTCCACATCATCATTTAAGACGATCCTTCCTTTCGAAATTACAGGATTAATTATAAGGATGATTAGTCCTTCCACATCAATATTTAAGATGATCCTTCCTTTCATATTTATGGGATCAAGTATAATGATGATTAGTCCTTCCACATCAACATTTAAGATGATCCTTCCTTTCAGAATTACAGGATCAAGTCTAAGGATGATCAATCCTAACATGAACAAGATTAATATTTAAGACGATCCTTCCTTTTCGAATTACAGGATCAAGTATAAGGATTATCAATCGCAAGTGAGATACTTGTTGTGATCAAGATTCAACTTATACTCTCCATTTCGAGGGAATTCCTTATGTACAACACTATTCTTGTCTCGAAAGTGTTCAAACTTCACACAAGATAGAGGCTTAGTCAACATATCTGCAACTTTATCATCTGTGCTCATATATTGGAGCTTCATAGCTCCCTTCTATACCATGTCAGAAATGTATAAGTACCATATTTCTATGTGCTTTGTCTTATCATGGAACACAAGTTTCTATGCCATCTTCATGCAGCTTTGGTTATCACATAGAATCACAGTAGTATCCATCTCTTGATCGAATAGATATGATAACAACTTTCGAAGCCATATGGATTCCCAACTAGCAAAACAAGTTGCAATATATTTCATTGTTGTAGTTCTAAGAGCAACAATCGAATACTTCTTGCTTATCCATGAGATCATGGCTGACCCCATACTAAAACATACTCCCGAAGTTCTCTTTCTATCTGAGACACTTCCTGCCCAATCTGAATTTGTATAACCATATAGTCTATATTCATTATCTCTAGTATAATTGAGACCATAGTCTATCGTACCTTTTAGGTACCTCATCACATGCTTTGCTACAAAGTGAACATGTCTGCTTTCAACCATATACTGACTCAAAGTGTTCATAAAAAAACATATATCTGGCCAGGTATTTGTTAGATACATCAATGAACCAATGATCTATTTGTATAGTATCACACATCCACTAATTCTGATGAAGCATCATCTAACAACTTCAATTGTGTATCCATGGATTTACATTCCAACATGTCAAACATTTTTAGTATTTCCACTGCATACTTCCCTTGGTTGAGGAAGATTCCTTATGGGCTATGCCATACTTCAAGACCTAGAAAATAATGCATCAAGTCAAGGTCTTTCATCTTGAATTCTGCAGTGAGCTTCTTCTTACACTTTGAGAATCGCTTCTCATTACCTTCCAAGAAAAATTCATCCACATACATCAATAATATGGCATGTTCAGTGTCCATAACCTTGAAGTAAATTTTAGAATTAACCTTACTTTTGGTAAAGCCCAAGCTCGTTAGAAATATATTGAGTCTTCCATACCAAGCTCTTATAGCTTGTTTCAGTCCATACAGATCCTTCTTCAATTTATAGACATGTGTTATTATGTATTCAACTTCAAAACCTTGTGGTTGTTCTATGTACACTTCTTCTTCAATAACACCATTTGGGAAGGTTGTTTTCACACCCATTTGGTGTAACTTCCATTCAGTCTTGGATGCTAGTGCCATGATGGTTCTGATAGAAGTGCACCTTGCTGCAAGAGAAAATGTCTCTTCAGAATATATTCCTCCCTTTTGAGAGAATATGCAGGCCACAACTATGGATTTTTACTTCTCAATACTTCCATAAGTTGTATGTTTTATCTTGTAAACCCATTTTGAAGATACTACACTTTTGACTTCTGGCTTGGGAACTATTTCCCATACATCATTCTTCATTATGGATTGGTATTCTTCTGTCATAGGTTCTACCCATTCTTTGTTTTGAACATCTACTTCAAAAAAATTGGTTCTTTGTCTACAATATAACACATCAAATCCACATAACCAGGAAATGGCTTTGGCTTCTTTCTCTACCTTCTAGAGCCTTTTGGAGCACCATACCTTTCTGCTTCTTGAATAATATCACGGACCCAAGCTGTATTTATATTGTGTGATATGTTCATGTGGGGAGGTTCTTGGGGCTCCAACATATCATGTTCTTCTGAAATATCATCATCATGAGAAGGTGTAACTTTCTTCATCGGTTCTACAGATCTGGGGGATACAACTTATTCATATGTTTCTTCAAGTTGTAACTTTATCGACTTGTATATTTATCAAAGGTTTCATCCTTCCTCATCAATATTATTACTATGTTTCTCACATGTGGTAGGGATTTTATATTTTTATGTGAGCAATCCTTCTATGGATCAAGGTTTCTTCTGAGTGACCTCTTAGTTTATACATGTCACCCTCTAGTGATAGATACATCTTCTAGAGAACATATTCCTCAACTTCTACTTTTGATAACTTTTTGGGAGGTTCTTCTTCTTCTTCTTTTTCTTCTAAGTTAGCATGATGTCTTTTGTTATCCTTCCTCTTATATTCTTCTTTCTTTGTCGGACAATTTCTGGAAATGTGTCATATCTTATCACAATTGTAACAGTGATAAGAGGAGAAATCTTTCTGCTTATAATCTCCCTTTTTATTATTTTGAAAATTCTTAGGAGGATGACACCCCTTATGATTTTCCTTCTTGAAATGATGTTTTCCTTTTCTTCTTCTGGTATGAGTAGAAGGAGCATGGTCATCATCTCTAAGTAGTCCTTCTTGGTTAGCCACTCTAGCTTCTTCTTGAAATTTTTTTTACCATAGGAGTCAAACTTTAGGATTTCCTTCCTTACACATATTGTCTAGATGAATGAGTCCTATGGTCTAGTAAGACCATTGAGAGCAGTCATTACTAGTTCAATTTCATCAATCTTGTCTTCAATTGCTTCTAGTTGTTATTTGAATTGAGAGACCCTTGTGAAGTATTCATGGATAATGTCACCCTTTCTCATCTTTGTACTTTTGAGTTGGGATCTCAAGTTCATCTTTCGATTGTTGTTTCTTCCTTCATACATTCCTGATAGGGAATCAAAAATATCCTTAGGTGTATCCTTAGAGGATACTTGAGGAATCAAGTGATCCTTGATTGAATTAGATATGATCCTCTTAGCCCTAATCATATATTTCTTGTACATTTATTTTGATTCATCTTCTTCAGGCTCTGGCACAACTCTCTTGATAAAATTTGCAAGACCATTCTCTTCTAGAATGATTCCTATTATGTATCTCCAAGCACAAAAATTTTCTATACCTTCCAACTTGTTATCAAGCTTAGTGCTTGGAGCCATCTTGTCCCAGAGATCCGAAAATGACAACAACTGAAAATTTCTCATAAATGAAGACTGTACTCACCAAAATATGTGCTTGAATGAGGCAATTATGATGGAACAATCAGTTTTTGAATCCACATTCTACCCTTTGAAACTGGACTTGCACGATTCTGGACTACAGTTTCTCGTTCTATTTATGGTTTTATGGTTTCAAGCCAAACTAAGGCTTGAATTTCTGGAGGATATTCCCACTGGAAAAATTTGATCTTCATGCCAAAATATGCATCTGGGAGGGATGCACTTCCCTATGTCACTTGCACTCAAAATTTCCACTTTATCAGAAAATCCTAATTTTCTTGTCCGGAGAAGGAGAGAGAGATTTACCTCATGAAAGCTGCTCTTTTCAGGATGGATTTGATGCCATGTTAATTTTTCTATGTTGTCATAGCTTAATTCCTAACTTGTTTAACATTTAATACATTTTTCATAATAACAACATAAAGAGGATCATTGAAAGAAACATAATCACAAGGTACACAATAATTTACCCTGGGAAACCCTAAAAGGAAAACCCCAACAAAGCTTCCTCAATATAGATTACTGGTATGCAATGACCAAAGAAAAAAGTCTTATCAAGTGAGAGACCAAACCCCAAGCATAAAATCTAAGACACCAAAGACACTGGTCCTTCTCCTTCTCTGTCTATCCTTCTTTCTCTCTATTGCACAATACAAGTCTGAGTGTGTGTGTGTTTAAATGAGAGAGGGAGCCTCCCTATTTATACGAAACTTCCCAAATGACATTTTACCTAACTAGGCCGACCTACCTGACTGGCATGGCCGACCTACCTAAGTACACTTCACAATAATAATTATATTTATCTTTTCTGGGTTTTATTGACCCGACTTACAAATGAGGGTTTACCCCATGAATTTTACATGACCTTTTACATTGGTAACATCTCCCGAAAGAGGAATAATAATAATGTGAAGTACAAGTAGAATATTCTTCGAAGTTACATTATTTCAACGAAGTATGGGTTCTCTACACAATATATGGGTGTTGTAAGGGTTTTTTCATGTTTTGTTTACATTTTCTCTACACATTTTATGGGCGATGTAAGGGTTATACCAAGGTTGGGGTCTTTACACATTTTATTACATGTGTTGTAAGGGATTATGTTAGGTTCCCTACGCATTGTAATTTGTAATTTTGATTCCGTGAATTAGACTAGCCTTGGTTTCAAATGGAATGGTGTTATCGTGTGAATTTATATTTTTCAATGTATGAGTTTCATGGCATATTCATCCCATGAACTTATTGTCATTTTCAGAAGTCGAATTTCAAGGTTCGATATGTAATTTTCTGTGCGTATAAATAAAATTGAAAAGAAATTATAGGTTTTTGGATGAGTTTTATCTATATGGCTTGGGGTTTGGAATTATGAAGATGAATTTGTTTGTATTTTGTTCCATCGTGCAAATTTCATGGCCTAAGGTTTGGTATTATGAACGAATTTCATGGTTGCACGTGTAATTTTCATGTTTGCATGTGCAATTTTCATGGCTAGAAAATAAATTATAATGGTATCCTCTAGGTTTTTGGTTTAGTTTTTTCTTTATGCGATTAGGTTTTGACATTCGAATCTTAATGTGATTGGAATTTAATTTAAATTTCCAATTGTTATGCTACAATTTTATAGCCTAGTTTTAGGGTACATATGTTATGCTAGGGTTTTATAATCCAGTTTCGGGGTTCAAATGTCAGGCTAGGGTTTAGGCTTCCAAACATGCACCTTTATTGTCTGTATTATGAAGCATACTATAGGGAAGTTCTGGTGTTTCCAAATGAGCTTGAAGCATATGCATATTAATTCAAATCTGATTTAAATGTTGCATTGAGAATTTTTCCTAGGATAGATCGGGGCTTGCAACATTTCTATTGTGATCTTGCAACAAATATATTGTGATATTGTTAATGTCTATAATCAAATGTATACATGGAAAATATATGCAAAAAGTTTATAATTTTGTTCTTTTCCACTCAATAGATGGAAAATTGAGACTCTGACTCATAGAAACAACTTGTAGAGACTCCAAACATGCAGAGACTCCAACTAAGAAAATGAAATTAAATGAATTTTTGGTTGGAAAATTGTATAAAGAACTAAAAATTTATTCTAATGCAGTAACATGTGTTCCCTTGTGTTAATGTTATTAATGAATACGTTGAAGTTGAATTGACTCTTGTTTTATTATTTATAAATAGGATGCGAACCAGAAGGAAGGGATTTTTGCAAGTTTCCAGTTTTTGACAAACTTCCTTGTAGAATGTTGCTATCGAGAGAAACCATTTTGGCCAATCTATTTTGGGAGGAATGCTTTGAATTTGATGTTGTGAGCCTATGGAATTTATGTAGCTACTTGGATTGGGCATTGAAGTTGTAGTAAGAACGTTTCTTTACAATGTTTCATAGTGCATTCTTGCTTATGTTTTTCTCTCAAATGTGTATAAAGAAGTAATAATGGGAATGTTATTAGTTGTGTTGTTCTAGACTACACATTATGATATTTATATTAACTCGACAACTTTATTGAAAAATATAGTAGTTATCTATTTGGTGATGCTTGCTTATAACATATCTAACTCCTAATCCAATTCCTATAAGCAATTTGATTCCTAATATGATTCCTATAAGCAAACTATTAAGACTTAATATCTAATTCCTTCATAAATTTGAATATATACATAAGACTATTAAGTAATACCTTTAGATTACTAATCATTCTTGTTAAGTTTATAACCCTTTCCTAAAGGATACATAAAGCCTAACTTGATAGTACTCCTTACTAACACTAAATAGTGTTCTATTCCTATACTGCTATAGTGTAGTTCCTAAAAGTAAGAAGCATATTCCATCTCTCCATTTCAAATCCTTCTTATAACATATTTAATCTTAACCTTTCTTCCATCTTTGTCCCATATTTGAATAGAAGTGTGGGATTAAATTTGTATGGATCAACCTAGGTTTGATCTTTCCAATAGTGTTCATTAGATTCTTTTTCTTCAGTGTCACCCATCAGCCCTAGTCAAAATAACATAGAGCATGGTGAGGGTTCTGAAACATGTGTGGAAAAGGGCTTAAAAAGCTCAAAATTTCACCCTTTAAAGCATTGCATGGAGTTTATACTTGGTGTATTTCGTTCATTGGTTTATCCATATCCATCATAACAACTGAGTGGAGGAAATAACATGGAGCTAGGTAAGGGTATGGGTACCTAACCTTCCATAATTTCCCATGTTGACTCAACCATGGAACTGACCTTCTCAATAAAGGAAACTAGTTGCAAAAAAATCTCATGTTGGATGGGTTAGGTTCCAAACATTGCCTGCACAATGGCTTGTGGGATTGTGCATTCAGTGGCTGCAACATGGGGGATTGTGTTTTGAAATGTGAGCACAATCACCTAGGTGTTAGCTATGTTTCATATTTCATCCCACTGAGGAATTATTAGCTTTATGATCACACTAAAAAAGTGCATCTTGGTCAAGCTATCTTAAAAGTATGTGTGAAAACATTAGTTGTAACACCCCGGTTTTTTACCCCG